>JAKXYG010000137.1:612500-936894 GCA_025895645.1 Cardicola forsteri | reverse complement strand
GATACATCAATTTTATATTCTGGACATGAAGAACATCATATTTATGGAGTTGGTATTATGTTGAGTAAAAATGCTGTTAAAGCTATAATTGAATGGAAGCCCGTGATCGACCGTTTCATTTCAGCCAGATTCAACACCAGACTTGCAAAAGTAACAATTGTGCAAGTCTATACCTTCACTGAGGCTATTGAGAAGAACCAAAAAAATATCTTTTATTATTGATTACGAAGTTTGTTAAATAATGTGCCAAAAAGAGACGTCAAAATACTGATCGTTGATTTTAATGTGAAATTAAACAAAGACAGATCTGGGTACTTTTCAAATGTTGGACCACATGGCCATGCTGATAATGGTTATAGGTTGTTAATGCTAAACGGTCATTGTGCAATGAGTGTTAGTAATACATATTTTGCTCACAAAATATATACAAGACAATGAGGTTTCTTTCGAATAGAAAAACAGAAAACAAGATTAACTACATTTGTATTAGCACAAAATGGTGATCTTCTTTGCAAAATGTACGTGCATATCGCAGTGCACATGTTGGTCCTGATCATAATCTTGTTGTTGGAAAAGTTCGTTTAAAATTAAAGGCAATAGAAATCACAAAAAGGTTACTTCCATTTCTGTATGAGATACTTAAGCAGCCATATATCCCAAACCGATTAAAAAATACATTTCAAAATCTGAAAAGAGTAGAAAGGTCAAATGATCAATGACAATTGTTTTATGAAACAATTACAGACAGTGCAGCAAATGTGCTGAGTAGAAAAAACAATTGATTTCATCAGTCTTCTGGAATCTAATAGATCTCAGAAAGAAAATCAAAATTAGAGAGAGATCAATCTAACAATTCTGTTATCTGGAAAATATTTAATGATAAGTATAGAACTTTAGATAAACAATTTGAAAAACGTTATCGCAAAAATAAGAATGATTGTTTAGAAAGCAGATGCAGAGAAGCAGATAAGGCAGCAGCAAAAATTGATTCCAAGACTCTGTATAAAATTGTGAAACAACTGTCGGGTGTTAGGAAAAACACCAATATTCCAATCAAAGGAAAAGATGGTCGTCTACTTCTAACAGTCATCTAAATGGGTAGAGCATTTTAAAGAAGTACTTAATCAGCCCATGCCAAATACCCTCATGGATTTTGATAACGATAATGATATGCATGTGATTCAAAATCCAGAAATATGTAATGATGACATTTCTGTAACTGAAGTAATTTATGCAATTTAGAGGTTGAAAAACCATAAAGCAGGAGGACTTGACGAGATAACTGCAGAGATGCTCAAACATGAAGGTGATGTTGTAGCAAGTAAGCTTGCTCATTTATTTAATGTTATATAGCGCAATGAACAAGTTCCAAATGATTTGCGGCAAGCAGTAATTGTTACTCTTACCAAAAAAGAAAATCTAAATAGTTGCAATAATTGGCACGAAGTAACCTTATTGTCTGTTCCTGGTAAAGTGTCTTGGAAAATAATTATGAATCGTTTGAGTAATGCGGTAAATATTCATCTTCGAAAACCACACACAGGTTTCCGGAAAAGAATAAGCTGTATTAAACAAATACTTACCTTCCATTATATTATTTCTTCTAGTAAATAATTTTATTATGACTCGATTCATGAATATTTTGTCTTATGGTATTAAATAGAATCATGGAAGATTAACAGACTGGGATTTTGTAGATGATATTGGTCTACTCAGTAAAACTGCAGATATGATGCAAATAATGACAATACGTCTAAGTAATATCAGTTCTCGTATTGGCTTACGGATTAATTGTTTAAAAACAAAAGTGTTGTGCTCTAAGTGAAACAATGATTTGTCCATCAAAATTAGTGGACATAATATTGATACAGTTGATTCCTTTACGCAACTGAAATGCATCATTGGTAAAGACAAAACAACCAAAATTGATGTTAAAGCCAGACTTGAAAAGAAAATGACAGTCTTCTATAGACTCAAATCAATATGGTCATGTTCTTCCATCCACCTGAAGGTAAAACTTCGTTTGTACGCATTAATAATAATTTCTACAGCAATATATGGAAGTAATACGTGGAAGTAAACAGACAAGATTGATAAGATAGTGAATGTTTTTCATTGCCGGCGTCTTAGAAATATTTTAAAAATTACCTGGCGCAACCACATTTCAAATGATGAGATCATAAGAAGAACTGACTCTCATTCACTCATGACATCGTTACAGTTTAGCGTTTACCACCCGGAAGACCAGCAAGAACGGTTTTAAAATAGAAAATCAAAAATTGTAAAATAAAAGTTGGGATAAACTCTAGAAAACTTGGTTAAGAACTATTCGGGAAGATCTAATTGAAACGAATGTTTCATGGAATCAAACAAACCGTTTGGCAGAATGATCAAATACATAGAAACATTTTGTTATCTCATGTTCTTTCTAAATTACAAAACTTTGTTTTTGTTGTTGTTGTTTTTTACTGTAATTTGTGTTTTATTTTCAAAGCAAAAGGGTTTTGTATAATAATATACAATATATAGTGATAACATCATGTAAAATTAAAGAGAACATAGAGATCATTTGCAGTCTTAAATGACATAACAAATTGGGCATTGATCACATTTGAAGATAGACTGTTCCCGGTGTTAATAACTCTCTGCGAGAAGTGATGGAGTTTTAACTTGCAATGTACTCTGGGTTTATTAAGTTTAAAACTATGGCCCCTGCAAGAATTCTTGGCTAACGTAAAGAAAGGACGGAACAAGCCAGATAATAAAAATTGATATACCAAAATAAAATCACCCCGAAGCCTTCTATTGCATAATGGAAATAGTTTTTTTAAACTGCCTTGATAAAGCAAATGCTTTAAAGACAATTTAGAGATCATCTTTTGCACATTATGGAGATTGTGTGTGTTAAATTTAAGAATTGGTGTAGTAACTTGATCACAATATTCCAGGTGCGGTCTGATATAAAGCATATAAAGTAGATGGACACATCCCGAGGAAAGGCTGCCCAGATTTCTTGAAAAAAATTTAGTTAGCCGATAGCAAGTTTAAATTGCTGTAGTATGATGTCTTGTGAATTTAAGTGTAGAGTCCACCAATACTCCTAGATTCTTTATAGACTTAACCGATTCTATTGGCCGAAAGTCAGGATAGGTCATTGTAATGACATTCCCGGATGGTTTATCAAAGGATATATGTTTGCACTTAACTAAATTTAGTAGGAGAGAGTTTTTGACATAGATGTTGGAGATGTCAACCTGCAATAGATCAGGATTGGAACGGCAGATCTTAACATTATCTGTATAAAGCAGAAAGTTGGACTGAACTACTACGGGTAAATCATTGATAAAGATGACAAACAGTAAAGGTCCTAGTACCGACTCTTGGGGGGTATAGATTGACCCAGCGCGATTGTGAGATACTTTGTCAAACGCTTTTGCAAAGTCAAAGTAAATGGCATTAACTGACCATCTTGAATTTAGTATGCTTGTAATACTATTTGTATAGGTTATTGAATTAGTAAGACTGGACCTGTGAGGCATAAAACCATGTTGGGCAAAACTAATTATTTTTAAATTAATCATAAATTCTAATAAATGGGTCTTAATTAACCTTTCCATTATTTTATTTGGGGTTGATAGAATATTAATTGGTCTATAGTTGTCTGGAATAGATCTAGTAACCCGATTCGTATATTGTTATTAGGCCAGATAAGTGGAAAACGGCGAGAGTTAGAGGAGAAGGAGATAATTTGGGTTAAGTGGGGTGCAAGTATCTCAGCATTTTTTTTGAGAACTGTGGGATAAATTCCGTCAGCATTACGGGAAAAAAATCTGAGTCGAACGAGTTGACTAAGAACTGCTTGACTATTCGAAATAAGAGGTCTGATTGAATAGTCTGAGTCTTGGTATTGGGGAGGTGGAATTTCTATTAGTTGAAACAAGGAGTTGAAATAAGCCCTAAAACTGTTGCAATCTTGGAGTTTAATTAGTAATAAACACTTGCCATTTTTCAGATAGGGTAATGGAATTTCAGAATCTCGCTTGTTCTTAATAAACTTAAATAAAACACTCTTATTGTCTATAGCTCTATAAAATAGAAGGTTTTATCCATTTTAGTACTACATTGAACGATTACAGGTATACTATATTTTAATAAATTTTTGTACTTAATTTTATAAATAATTTAATAAATAATAAGTTTTAAACAATATTGGCTGTAATAATACCGAAAAATTATTAAAATAGGGTTAAAATGGTAGTTGCTTAAGGTAGCCCTGAAAATGATATATATATATATATATATATATATATATATATATATATATATATATATATATATATATATATACAACAATAGAATGCAGTTTAAACTTACAGGTTCACGATAATGCATATAAAACATGTTCTCTGACTGAAATACCAATTCGGCTTTTTTATGAAAGTAAACAACTAAATGTAATAAGAAAAAGGCAATTTACAATAATAATTAAATTATTATTGTTATTATTGTAAATATTATTACTACATTCAGTATTAATACTGCACTAGAGGTACAATCAGTACATAAATTTATTTTCACCATTAATTAAATTATAACTTTCAGTCTACCTCTAGATTATTTTGTTACAAAGTTTTGTTTAAACAACAGAGAACAATTCATTTTAAACACTATCAAGTGATGCTGTTTGTTATAAGAAGTCATAAAATTCACGTGTAAGTCTGACAATATTACAATTGTAGTCAAATCATTATCAAGAAACTAGTAGAAAAACAATTCCGTTTGACATTTAAAAAAGGATTAAGCAAATTGGGCATCTTCCATGTTGTTTAATCTTTCCTTGAAATGCACAAAAGTGAATGAACTTAAATTACTAAATTGAATACAATGGTACAAATAGATTTTAACAAAAGTAAAATTCAATATTATACCTTTTAAATACATTTATACTTTATATATATAAAAAATTGCATTCAGAAATTACTTTAATAAACAAATGGAATAAGAGATAAAAAATGTGATTAATTAATTTTGTTCTTTAAATATAAAATAAAATATATTTGTTAAGTTCGTATAAGAGGGCATTAAATGCAACTGTGACAACATACATCCACATGAACTGGCCAAAAGTTTGATTGCTATATACATGCGAAATATAATAACTTTTTTTGAACTTGGCAGAATAACGTGAATAATGACAGATCCAAGACATAATCCAGAAAAGTTATATATAAAGTACATTACAGTCAACCAATAATGAAAATTGGGATATTGTACTAACTACAAAATTTAAATAGAAATTTATAAACTACTTTAAATAGAATTAAGTGGTATAATTATATACATAAATTTTATTGCACATGAAACATTATTTAGGTCGAGACTTGCGTTAAATAGAGCAATTCCGAATGCACACAGACTCGACAAAATTACAATAAATACGTTGAAATAAGAAAAGTAATATAGGTAGTGGTTTTTACATTTCCGATAGTGAAGCACATGTTTGGTCCAGATAACATGACAAGCAACAGCTAAAATAGTGAATTGAAAACTTACTAAAATCATTCAATAATGTTTATAAATTAATAAAGATTATACTTAAATTGTATAATACACATTAATTATATAGTACAATATATCAAAATAAATAGTTATATATAAACGGTAGTTAACAAAACAGATGTAAAAATCAATACACCTTGATACATATGAGTATTTAAATGTGTTTAATTCAGACATATCCTACTTTTAATAATACATAACCGAGATATTACCTCGGCAATTGTTATTTGAAACTATTATTTCAAAATATAGGTTTTATTTATAATGTGGTTCAAAGTTTATTCCCACAATAAAGCAAAATACCCCGATTTATTAACCTTTAAAGCACCCGCCTAAATTGTTCACGTCCTTTTACATTTTTATTTGGAATTATTTTTTAAATTGTTTAGTGTAGAACCCCATTAACGTATTGATACTGTAAAATGTTTTTCAAATAACATAACAAAATTTTTTTACAAGTGACGTTATTTTTCATGTGGGTGACTTCTTGATCGAGAAAATAAAAAATGTTTGCAATAACATTTAAGTTCGGACTATGAAGAAATACATATATAGTCAATTTTATGCTTATTAGAGTTTTTCTTTCATTCAAATGCCAAATATACATTAAATTCTAAATTACGTAGAAAAACACAAAATTTGAAAAACTTTATGTAATATCAATACCAGTGTTTAGAGCATTGGGTTCCGTATATAATTCCAAATAAAAATAATAGAAGACGTAAGCTGTGATATGAATTAATTTCGTATATTCTCTTCAGTCACAAACATATAAAGAATTAGTACATATATTCATATTGTGTATTCATTATGTGTAATTAACTTAACATTAATAATTACACATACATACACATACGCAACATGCATATGTTAAGTCCACGCTAAATTTAATAAAGTTATAAATTGTTTTTGTGCACACAAAATGGGGTTTTAATGTGTGGATGTAAACAGATTCAAGCAGTTTGAGTATTTATCAACACATTAAAGCAATTATTAAAGTTCACTTGGTGTTTTGTTTGAACCAAGTGACGTAATATTGACGAAGTGCACCGACGTTTATTTGAGTTAGACTCATTATTGATCTAATTGGGAATGTGTTCTTTGGCCCGTTTTGATAAGCGACAAATTGTCCGACCAATATATTTGTCACTGCAACTCCAAGTGAACCTGTAGATACAATGGGAGGTGGAGAACATTGCTTTAGTTGTTTTTACGTTAGACAAAAGCAGACCTGTTGTGGTACATAATATTCTCAATTGGGTCAATGATTATGTCCTCTCAATCGCACTTGTAAGCCTAATTTTTAGGAGGTTCATGACATCATCTTCTCTAAAAGGCAGTTTTATAAAAACCGACTTGTTTTGTTTGCAACTTTATCTTTTGTTGTGAGTGACTTTGAATAGAAATTGATAAAATCTTCAGATTATCCGTTATTGATTAGAGTTTGTTTTGTGGCTTCTAATTCTTTATCAATAGTGTCACTTGAACATATTCTTTGTGCACGATTAAATAATGTTTTAACCAGTGCACGTTTTTGTTGAATCGGTTGGAAACTTTTAAAGTGGAGATATTGATCCTTCCAGTCAGGCTTACGATAAATTTTACGTTGAATCGACCCATCATTTCTTCATGTCAGTGTTATGTCCAAACATTAATTGTATCATTTTCTTCAAGCTCCCATTTGATTTTGATATTGGGATGAATGTTGTTGAAGATTTGCAGTAGTTGATAAATGTCTTGTTTATTGTGAGCAATAATAAATATGTCATCAATGTATCGTTTGTATACAACCATATTTCCGATTGCTGTTTTCATTGAATCTTCGAATTTTGATAGAAAGATGTTCGCCAATGTTGGTCCTAACAGACTTCCCATGGCTGCCTCATCCGTTTGAATATATGATTTCCCACAGAAATTAAATCTGATATTTTTTGTACAAAGTAGAATCAGTTCTTGCAGATATTCAACCGGAATTTTGGTATTGATTTCATTTGACATGATGTAATCGCTCAAATAATTCAGTTTCTTCTAAAGGTGCATTCGTGAATAGTGACTCAATGTCAATTGAGGCCATTATTTTGTTCCAAACATTTAATGTCTCAACGTGATCAATAAATTCAAATGTGTCTTTCAGATTATTTATATTTATATGTTATTAATGTTAAGTTAATTACATCATATATTTGTATGTATATATAGTGATTCTTTATATGTTTGTGACTAAAGAGAATATACGAAATGAATTCATCTCACAGTTTTGCGTCTTCTATTATTTTTGTTTGGAATATCAGTGTTGTTGGATAGCATTTTAAGGAGGTTCAATATTTCACACTTTTTTTTTAAATATTTAAATTTAAATAGTGGTAGAATTAATTTTATTTGAATAATAATAAGGTACTGTGTTGTGACATTTGCACAAGTGTATATGTTTTTTGTTTAAAATAATATTCTTATATATTAATACAAATTCTTCTTCCTAAGGTATTTTATACAATGTGCTTTACAATAATTATTTTACGCTTTCTATCAAAGTAAAACATTGTTTGTTGAATATAGGTCTTTTAATCATTTAAAGTAAACTTTGCATAATATCTTACTTTATTATTTAAAATTAATGTTTTGTGTACTATAAAACAAAATTTTTAAAATATCTGTTAATAGTTAAATTTAATTTTTATAACACTCACAATAAAACCCATTTGTGTGCCCAAAAATAATTTGTAACTTCATTCAATTTAACATGGATTTAACGTAGGCATGTTGCTTATATGCATGTCTGTGTTGTTATTAATGTTAAGTTAATTACATTAGATCACATTATATACATACTGATTCGTTATATGTCTGTGACTGAAAAGAATATACAAAATGAATTCACTTCAGTTTACGTGTTTTATTATTTTTGTTTGTACTTTTTATCAGCTCCGCGTAGAGAGGATAAAAAATCAATCAATCTAACCATTTCGAAGCCTGGATAAAGGAGAATGGTTTGCACCAGGAAGGCTATCAGGTAGTAAAACCTACGCCAAAACATTATAATGGTCATAAACAAATGGACGTTTCCCGTAAACAACGGGCTATCTAGTAACGGATAAGCCAGACTAAAGAAGTTAGTCAAATGGAGATGTATAAAAGGGGAGTTTAGAGTGGGCACTTTAAACATTGAATCGTTAACAGCTAAAAAAAGAAATTAGTATACTAATAAATCGAAGAAAGCTAGACATACTGTGCCTCCAAGAAACGAAATCAAATAGTAAGAAAGCAAAAGACCTGACTAGAGGACATAAACTGCTGGGTTTAGGAAGAAATGGAGTAGCCAGTATTTTATCAAACAGGACAAGAAAAAACATAGTTAAAGTAAAATGGTTTAGCAAACGAAAAATAATGATGAAATTGAATAAAGGTAGTTAGAACATCCATATTATTAGCGTATACGCACTCCCAGCTGGACATAATGAGGAGGTGAAAGATAAATTCCATGAACACCTTGAGGATATATTTTGTAACATTTTTCAGACAGAGAAAATTATCCTTGGTGCTGATTTCAATAGCCATGTAGGACAGTTTAGAAAGTGTTAAAAGATGCAAAAGCAGATGGAGAATTGGGAATACAAACGAGGATAGCAAAAATGTTTTAGAGTATATGGTCTTACAAAACATGGTCCTGATTAACACATTTTTTAAGAAAGAGAAAAGCCAACTAGTTACATATCGGAGCGATAAAAGACAAAGCCAGATAAACTTTTTAGCAACAAGAAAAGCAGATATAAAAATGATAAAAGACTGCAGAGTGATAACTGGAGAAGAAGTCGCTACGCAACACAGATTAGAACCTATCCGAATTGGAAACCGACAATTTGGAATATTAATAATGAAAAAGGGTGGCCAAAAGAATGGTAGCAGTAGCAAAAGTAAAAGCGTGGGACGAAATGAGTAAAAACCTGGAGACACCTAAAGGAGAGAAGAAGTTATTTAGTGTTACTAAAGCCAGAAATAAAGCCTTTAAAGACCTGACACATATTAAACAACTGGAAGATGAAAGAAGAGTAGTACTAACAGAAGAAAAGTCAATAAAAAAGATAAAAAGAATACTTTGAAATTCTGTTAAATGGAAAAAAAATCCAAAGCAGTGACTGAAGATGGAAGACCTAATCCAGGATTAAAAAAAGAAATATCCCAAAAAAAATAATTAAAAGATTAAGAAAAACAAAGAATGGAAAAGCTTTAGAATCAGACAGAATACCTATTAAAACATGAAAACTATGGAATTGACAGATTAACTAAGCTTTTAAATTTAATATGGAACAAAGAAAAAATGCTTGAAGAGTGGAGAAAAAGTGTTATCATCCCAATCTACAAAGAGAAAGGAGACGTTCTAAATTGTGGCAACTATAGAGAAACTATAGAAAAAGCATACGATTAAATTCCAAGATAGGAAGTGTAAAGAAGAATAAAAAAGGTGTTTTTGGAAAGTATGTAAAGATTGTACAATATATGTATAGTAATGCCAAAACGTTGGTGAAAATCAGTATGGGGTTGACCGATGAGTTTCCACTAAAAGTTTACCCACATCAGGGTTCAGTATTAAGCCCGTATTTGTCCATATTTAATCAATGACAAACATCTACCATAATTCGTGCATTCCTTATTTGGCAGAATATTTAACCCACCCCGAACTCATAATAAATCAACTGTTCTTGTGTTTTTCAAATATCAATTAATGTATTTTGATGTTTTCACCTGAAAGATTGCTTATACTTTTACTCGTCATTTTGTATAAAATTTTGTTTTCTTTCCTATTTGTCTTCATTTTTTATTCTTTTATTCCATATTTTGTATGCTATGATGCTGAATATACTTTTACTAAAATATTTAAGTTGACTGTAATTGCAATATATATATATATATATATATATATATATATATATATATATATATATATATATATATATATATATATATATATATATATATATATATATATATATATATATATATATATATATATATATATATATATATATATATATATTGCTCTCTATTCGTTACTAGCAAATAAGAAGGATTTTGTAAATTATATTTTCTATTAAAAAATAGTTTATTTTAATGTTATAAACTATACAATGTTGTTTTAAATGAACAGAAATGAAAGCTATTATTGGAATGTCTCACTATTTTGTCCTTTGAACACTCATAAATGTAAAATTGTTTACCTAATTATTGACAGAAATATTAATGTTTGTCTCATGTAAAAAATAAAAGTTATTTTACAGCAAAGAAATATTTAATTTTTCAGTTGTATTATTTTATTAAATAAAATATAAATAAAAAACGTTTAGATGTTTTCAAATTTTGCTTTGGTATCAGAAAAATAAAACAAAAATAAATTAATTCAATGATTAAGCGTGATTAAACATACCTAACACTCCATACGCAGACATTACATAAACAAACAAATATTTTTCGGGTTCAAAAACTCCAAATGAACTATTTGCAAGAAATATTTAAAAAAATAAAATTTAATAACGCTTTTTTTAATAAAATTTAAAAAATAAAAAATTTATTTATTATTATTCGGTCAGGTCGGTTCTATTTTCATGCTTTTGCCTGTAGAAATATATCGGATCACAAGTAAATGTTAGAAAATTGCACAATTGTTGTATTTGCTTTAAACATAGAAGCAAAATTGTTAGTCCTTATTGGTTGTCGAATGCCAATTTACTCTCCCAGTCCTGCTCTTAAACCTTCATCCTTTTTCCAAGCTACCTTAAGATTGGTTGGGATAAAGTAATTGGAGTGTATTTTGTAAATATTGTATTAAATTATTGGATGAAATTAATACATCTATAGAACATAATTTTTCAAGTGAACTGAGGTAACGCAAGCAGCCAAGTAGTTGAACTTTTATCCTTCTAAACAGAGGTTTAAGTCCAATTACTAAAGCCCTTTTTCAACTTTTTCTATAGGTCTAACAGTTGAAAAATGTTTATTGTAAAAAGCACGTAATAAAACGTCTGTTTATTAATGAAATTTGGTTGCATTTTTGTAAAAACTTAAAGTATAATTTACCTAATATACGGAAAAAACGTATGCAAATGTTTGAGATAAACGCCAAGCAAGTATCTGGAGAAAAAACATATAAAAAATTTAATTGTTAAAGTTTTTATGATTAATAATTGGTACTAATTTTGTTAAAAATTGATGTTGATTATGAATGAACACAATTACTTTGACAACTTATCAGTATATTTTAAATAAACATGACTTTTAGTCAATAAAACCAACAACTAAGTTATAGTAAAACATTATATTTATTTAATTCAACATTATTTGGCTTTTTAATAATTCAATAAGTTTGCTTTACATTGTTTCAAGAAGGTAATATATACCCTAAATTGCACAGTTTTAGTTATTCATTTTACACCAGCTTTTATTTTAAAAATGGTTTCCTTGTTTCATTTGTAAAAATAGTTTTCAAACGGTGAAATTTCAGGCTCTATGTTTTAACCCCTTCTTTTTTAACAGGTTCTTGAGACCAGCCAGAATGCAATTACGTAATTTAATTTAATATTTTTGTATTTAAATTTTAAAAAAGTAAACGGTGTTTTAATCTTTTGACATAAAAAATTACTACAATTTTTGCTTATATTATGCATCCCATAAACCAGCTTTTAATTATCCAGCACTCAATACTACTACTACTACTACTACTACTGCTAATAATAATAATAATAATAATAATAATAATAACAATAATAATAATAATAATAACAATATACAAGTCTAGTGGTACAGCACTAAACATAAACTTCGATGGACATAGATTTGTCAAGCATTTAGACAAAAATAGTAAATAGATAAATAAATAAATAAATAAATGATAAAATCTGTTTAATATTTTCAAACTTTTTAACTTACATAAGTGGCAAACCAATTAGAGGAATTCCAATAGTGAAATAAAATATGTGCATACATTCCAATTTGATAATCGCAGTATTTAAAAATTGTTTTGTCTAAAAATAGGAAGAGAACGATTTAAACGTCAGTCGTACAATTATATTTTTTTAAACCTAAATTATTGATTAAACTAACAAAAGAAACCATCAAAACTGGGCAAATTGGATGTGTTAATTTATTGTTCAACATCACACAGAACAAAGTGTTGACTGAACTAAACATTTGAAAAATATTCATCTTTTTACTGGTAGAATGTGCATATCTTAAAAATAAAATGATTTTTTGGTAATAAAAAAGGATACAAATAAAATACATTAATTATTAATATGCTTTTACACTAAAAATTAAAAAAAATTCTTACTTTATGAAATATAAACATGTACATTTATAATCATAAGGTCAAAACATGCACATATATGTGTATAATGTTGATATTAGACATATAAATTTACATAAAAATTCTTTATATATATATATATATAATTGTTTACGTATGACAAATTAAAAATATTAAGTTTCGAAATTTAATCATGATAATGTTCAAATTACATTAAATAAAATCATGACTGGTTTATTTTTAAATATTTATCTTAGTACACACATGCACACACATATATATACATAAGTAAATAAAAAAAGGTAAAAAATTGATTAATACTTAAATTGAGTATAATGATACGTACAAAATATGTAAAATGATGAATTATACACAAAGGTTTAAACCAACTCCGCCTTGAAACGACTAGAAATGAACCGATCTAGTCAGTCCCAAGTCGGGATAGACGAGGAGGGTTTGAAGCAGGAAGGGCATCCAGCAGTGAAAACATATGCAAAAGTTATTTAATAATTATAGTGTTTTACATTGGTTTAAAACAGATCCGAATGGAGAAAACTGACCGGAAACAGCGACTTTTTATAAAAATGGGAAAAATTGTACAAATAGAAAACAAAAGTCCAGACATTTTTTTATAGTTAATTGTTTTTTGCTTTACATAAAACTATTAATGCAAGTGGTTATTTTCTGTAACCAAAAATATTCGAATTTGTAAGTTTCATAGATAAATAAATACTCAAACCCAGACATAGTATTGTAGAAAGTACTTTAATTAATTATCTGCTTAATCGTCTTAGAAAACATTTTTTAAACCTAAAAATACACTAAACAATCAGTTAACGTTTTCAATTTATACAATTTCCAGTATTTTATGTTACTCTACAAAATAACAGCATTTTTATAGAGAAAGCTGACTCTGTACTATAAACCACAATTTACAGAATTATATTAATACCCCAATGGATTTATATACAGAATACTTCAAGAGTATTATTAAAAATAATAAATATTTTTAAATAAATATTTTTAATAAATTTATAATAATGCACTTTTTTACAATATAATCGTACTTTTGACAAAACATATTAGTTTGTTTTAAAGTTTAAATAAATTATAATGTTGTCCTTTATTGCTAGAATGGATGTTGTTGTATAATGTGATTAGAAATAATTTTTGCAAATAATATTTATATTCAATATTGTTACAGTATTACTTGCTGAATATGCTAGAAAACATTATTTATAATTATAAGAATGCTTTGGAATGTTGTAAGGCGTTAATTTTACCCCCATTTTACTAAGCGGTTGTATGTAAAATTGTAGTAATGCTTTTGTTTTACTAATAACTTTCACTTTTACAAATGTGTCGGAGTGGTTAAGCAGTATAGCTTTTAACTCAAACCTCGTTATCGATGGGTTTGATCTCCACTAAATGTGGGCCTCCATTCGGCTTCGTTAAAATATGTTGAAATATGTTTCTTGTCAAATATTCAAAGTAGTAACAATTAAAAATGCAGTTATTAATTCTATATAACATAAGTTTTATAAAACATTGGAATAACATATAATAAGATAAAATACAACTATTTAAAATCAAAATATGCAATACAATACTTTATGAAAATAATTATTAAAAAAAATACTATTTAAGGAAAAGTGCGTATTTTAAAGCAACTTGTTTATTTGAACTGTATTGATTGATTTTAATGCAGTAAAAAAGTACATTTTGGAAAAGTTTTAATAAAAAATGCTTAAAAATAATTATTTAACAATTCAAAAAAAGGAATGATACAGTGACCAGAATTGAAATTCTACTACCGGCACTGTGAATAAGGTTTGGTTATGTTAAATATTTTTTTGTTTCTAGTAGACTCTTTAGAAAATAGAATAAAATACAAATTAAATTAATTAAAACAAACTTATTGTAATTATTATTTAATAAACCATAAGTAAATAAATGTATGGGGTGCCCGTTAATATAGTACAGTATTTACAAAATTGAGTAAAATGTTCTAATTTTAATTGCTTTTAACAAATGCACTATTAAACCATTCAACATTGCATTTTGGTAATGCATTTGCATTCAATGTTAATGTAAATTCTAAATAAAAATTCGCAGTAATGTGAATGAAAATCATAATTCTCATAATAATTAATCTGCATCTATTTAAATATATTTTACATAGAATTTAACATTTCGAAATGTTGATTTAATTAGCAGTAGATTTATTTTAAAAACGTAATTGTGCTGTACGCAAAAATGCAATTATTTGTAAAATTAGAGTAAACCTTAAAAATGCAATTATTTATCTTACTTTTTTTGCAAATGCATACTATTGATAAAACACAAATGGGAAAATAAATTAAAAACAATAATCCTCATATTCAAAAAACTAATAAAAACCACACACAGGAAACGTTTATTTTACTCAGTGTCTGGCTAAAAATGAAAAATGTTAAAGCTAAATAAAAACTTGTTTGAAGTAATTAAAAAATAAATGTAAATAATTTTTTACTATTTTTAATGCATAATAATAATAATAATAATAATAATAATAATAATAATAATAATAATAATAATGGATTTCACTGACCATAAAAACCTATATATTTTGTGAAAATTGTAATAATGAAAGGAATTGACAAAAAAGAAAACATTTTTTGTTAAAACAAAACTTTTTATTACGATAAAAAGTATTTTAAAACCACATTAATTTAAAAAGGTATTACGTTTTATTTTGAATTAACTAACGCTTCTTGTTAGCAATACAAATTTTAATGTACCAAGAAAGATATTACCTTTAGTTAGGTAAACTATTTAATCCTAATCTAATTTGAATTTGTAATTAAATCCTTTTCATAGAATTATGTAATTACGTTTTGTTTAACAAGCAAATGTCGTTTGAGCATTAAATTTTTAGGCAACCAATCAGTGGAAGCATTAATAAAAATTATCATCCCTTTATAAAATAAAAAATAATATTTGCATATATGTAAAAATGTTTTGTTTACCTTCAATAGTTGTATTACATAATTTGTCCGAAATGATTCAAAGTAGCTTAAATGGAAAAATAAAATAATTGATAAAATTATTGTTTAAAATTACGATCCAAGAACTTTTTTAAAAAGGTTTATAATAATAATAATAATACCAAGCAAATATTAGAAGACGTTTATTCTCGTCAGTCCCAAACTTATAATAATAATAGTAATAATAAATGGATAACATTCCTACACATAAAAAATCAAAAATTGTAAGTTTTTAATCATACTTTATATTAAAAACTAGGTAACATAATTTTTATGTATATTTACATTTATTTTTATTATACATATTTTTGATCAAAATTTTCATTTACCGTTAACACATTGGTATAATTCTGATTTGGTTTATTATAATAAAACGTTTTATTTATGTTAACCTAATATTTTAGCAGTGTTTCTAATGCATTTCTAACCCTGTACTGAGAAAAGTTGAGGGTTAAAGCGTACTGTTAACAATTTTATTGACAAAAAAACAGGTTATTGAAAAACAAATTACAAACATTTGAAACTAGTAAAAGAAATTCAGTGTTTACTCTAATTAAAGGAATTTATTTTAAACGACAGCAACCGCTGACAAGTGCAAGCAATTTTGTTTATTAAATGGATGGGTATATGACATTGAAGTAAATTAATACATAGTTATCGTCTTTACAATTTAAAAAAAGTGAAAATCAAATTTATATATTACTAAAAATTTACAAATAAAATAATAATTTAAAAATTTAAGTATGATTAAATTCCAAATTATTATTAGCGCGTAAATTTAATATTTACACCAAAATATTTTTATGTAAGAAAGTAAAATTAGTCAATAAATTTATATAGTGTATATATAAATATATATAGATATATACGACATTTTAAAAATAACTAGTTGTAGTTTTTGTATAAATGTATTACTTTTAGGCTTACATAACATCTTCACATATTGAAATATAAATATCACTGTTAAGGTATTTAGTATAATTGGCTATATAATAATTATTTTACACTTTATACCAAAACAACATAACATTTATAGACTTTAAGATTTTTATAAACCGCTTGAGGTAAATATTTTACAAAAATCGCTTCTATACAGTACCCTATATTAGTATTCAAAATATTGTTTTTTTAATAAGTGTTACATTCTCCACAAAGAAACGGCCAAAACTATAAAATGATTTAAAATTTTATAATATATAATTTTAGATTTTTAGATGTTTAATAAAAAACTGGTTGACTTTCAGTAATTGGAAAGCACCTTTTGTTTTGTTCTTTATTAGCAAATAACTCTGATTTTTTGTAAATTAGATAATATGTTTTAAATTAGACGATAATTTTTCTAGTAAACATAATAAAGGTTTTACATTATCCTTCCTTTTTCACCTCTAAATGTAAAATTTTATTGACATTGTTTTAGCAATGTATTCTAAATTTTTATTACAACGAGTTACAAAAAATTAATTTCTTACTTAGTTTACAATTACAAAAACTGTGTGTTTAATAACAGAATATCTCATTTTTAAATCGGCAATTGAACAAAAAACTTACGATAGCAGACATTATTCGTACTTTGTAATGGGGTCATATAAAATACAAACAATTTTTAAAATAATAAATAAATAAATTATTTGTTAATATATTTTAAAAATTTTTGATTATTTTTAATATTGTGAACGAATTGCAATATAAATGTTCTGTTTAATAAATATAGACGTTAGTTATTAGATAATGTTTTAATAAATGCAATCAATCATATATATTAGCAGTAAATTGATTAGTATAGACATCATGTAAATGACATTTAATAATTACGTTTACATAGATGTTGGCTGTAACATTTGATTTTTTAGTATCTGTGCTATATTTAAAAATTTCCAAATAAATAGGAAACGAAAAAAATGCTTCACCTAATTTATTATTATTTTTAATTTTCAGTATTTGTTTAAAAAGCCAACCGGAAATATAGAATAATTTGGATTTAATCATTTTCGATTTTTATTATTTCCTTTAAGGGTTTTGTCTAATATATATATATATATATATATATATATACCAGGGTGGTCTAGCGGTACAGCGCTCGATTTGACCTCGGTAAGCATGACTTCGATTCTCACCACCGGCAGTAAAATACGGGCCCACGTTCGGCTTCGCTAAAATGTTTACTGCTGAAAGTTGTTTCTCATAAAACATTTAAAGTAATAATCATAAAATTATATATATATATATATATATATATAGTAGATAAACAGACTGCTGTTACAATCAATGCAAAAATAATCAATTTGCTTTTGAGTTACTAGTTCATTACATTAACCACATCTAAGTTGTACTAAAAAATTTTTAGTATTATCTCAACAGTAAAGTAAAATATTTTACAAAGACCTATGTTTTATGTTATTATTATTATAAAGCCGCACTAAAGTTAGTAAATTCTGCAATTTTATATTTAATGCTGGACCTTACCGTGATACTTTAGAGCATTGAACAATTAGCAAAAACAATGTTTTAGCCTATATTTAAATAAAGATTAATTTTATTACAATTTTAAAATTAATGTATTTTAGTTATATAAAGTGCAAAATTTATGGCTAAAATAAACGTTACATTTATACAATTGCCTTCAGACAATACAAGTTTTAAAATAATTCTAATTTTTTGCACTTATTTTAAAATATAATGTAAATAGTTTGAGAAATAAAATTTTTTAATTAACGAAACCAAAGTTTTGTAACATGGGATCAAAAAAGTAGTAAACCTTTTAAAAATTATAGAAAAGAAAAAATATTACCAAAGTATTTTAACATATAGCTTTTATTTTCTATTTTTATATATGTATACATATTTTATAATATAATTTATGTTTAAGCAACTAATTTGCTTGTTTTGTAATTTTTAAAAGAAATGTTAACATTCTTGTTTTTGACATAAAGTACAATTTTACAATGGTATTTGTATAAAGTGTAAGTTTTATAAAATATTTTACTAATACCTGTAAGATAATTTGGTACAACGTAAATGTTCATTGTATAATTAAATATGATCACAAAAGCAATTGAGTTATACTGCATTTATTTTGACAACAACTTGTTTATTTACTATATATATATATATATATATATATATATATAAAATTCAATATTTTAAATGAACTTAATGTTTTTCAATGCAAAAAAGTTATTTATTTATTGATTTTACGTCATTTAAAAAATAATATAGTTATAATTTATAATTCAAAATAGATATTAATTTAATGCTATTTTGAAAAAACGTTTAACTAATGATAACAATAATATTGTTACAATAAGAAAACGTTTTGTAAATTAACGACTAACATTATTAGCGCATTGATAATATTACTGTATTTGTTTGTTTGTTTGAAGTTGGACGTTGCCGAATTTAACGTGATGTTTGTATAATTAAGTATAAATTTGTTTTTTTACTTTTGTCTGATAAAAGATTAATGTTTTTTTAATAATAAACATTGAATTGAAAAATTGATGCAGCTTAATTTTTTTAAATGATTATTATAATAATTATTTGTTTGAATAATTTAGTACAACTAACATTTGGCATAAGGTTTGTATAATCTGTTTCCCGTTTACATTGAGACAGGGTAAAGGTTTATGGTATAAATCGTTAAATGTGTTCGATGTTTTTTGTAGATAAAGTACAATAGACACATATAGCACTAACGAGTTATGTAAGATACTACCGAGACAATACAAACAATTGAACATTAAAATGGGATTTGAATACAATTCCACTACAGTTATTAAAACCTGTTAACCTTCGTTTGTCCAAGTGTCCATTTAACAAACAAGATATTTTAATTACAAAATTGAAGCGATAAAACATAATTTGTTATATATCTTGTTGATTTTAGCAAAATCCCGTCCGATGTACACCACGCCAATGTTTCCATTACGCTCTAACCGAATGGCGGTGTCTCTTCCTAACCCTCATTATCTTAATTGGTTTCAATGGTTTAATATTTTGTTTATTCAATCATTCATTTTATTGGAATTCATCGCTCGAATTGTGCAAATTCAATTCGATAATTATTGGCACTACACTCACTGCATTGTTCTATTTCATCTACCTTATTGAATCGTGGCAATCGCGAAACTGGCTGAAATGCAAATGGCTAATCGATCACAACATGGCATCCAAATTAATTCAATTTATCCAAAGTAGCACGCCATCTATTTGGTGGCACATTCAATGTTATCATTACAAAACGTTTTTTAAAGATAAATTGTTTTCAACCCAACAATCAAGTACAAATGCTTCAAATTTTGCTTTAACACGTCAATATATTTCTAATAATAAACAACAACAACAACAATGTCAACGAGTTTATACTATAAACGAAATGCGACAATGTAATTTAGATATCTTTAACCAAATTGCAGACTGGTCTGACCAAATTGAAGGGTGGGAAAAGTTTGATTGTGTCGAGTTAAATTTAATTACCAAATTTGGATGGGCTGATTGTATGGCATTAAAAGAATTTGAAAAACAACGAGCCGAATATTTTCAAATGTATGAATATTTGGATCAATTTATGGAAATCAAACAGTGTAAGTTGGTAGTTCGTTTCGTTATTTTGTTTGTTTGGTGTAGAAAAAAATATTCATTGGTAATTCAAGTTGTAGTTGTGTTTGTTAAATAAATTGGAATTAAAAATTCAGTTAATTTAATTTAATTAAAAAAAATAAATTACAATGTAAACCACTGGCTCGTGTCATAATGGACACTGCTATTGAGCACATCTAACTGTGCTTAAAAATATTATTTAAACATTTTTTAGCAATATTAATAAAAATGAAATACAAAGTAGCATTATGAACCAATATTATTATAAAATTATAATTTAAACAAAAGTACAATAACGATGAAAGTTTATTATTACTAAAACGGTAAATGCAATTGTTTATTAAAATTTTAAAACCCTCAAAGTATTATGATTTAAAATATTTAGTATTAAGAATTTTTGTCGACTGTTTTATAATTTATGGTTAAAGCTACTTCAATTAAAATATTTTAAATAAATGATACATTTATAACTAATAGTGTTTTATTTAAGTGTAATGGCCATTGTATTATTATTATTATTACAAGCTTTAATAGCTTATTAGAAGTACATTCAGCATATGCATATATATACATAGATATATACATAATTAATGCCATTAACAAAAACTAATACAAGTTAAAAATATAAAATAACAATTAGACAAATAAAATGATCATCTATGTGTTTACTTAATACAAAACAACAGTTGATATACAATTTTACATTAATTAGTATACGTAAATCATTAATTTTGATAACGACAGATCTGACATTGAATGATAGAAGTAGTAGCAGTGTTATATTTTTAGGTAAAGTTGATTTAATGACATATTGATAATCATTATAATATTATTTCCATTAGCATCAAAGATGTAATTTTTAGCTATATTTTCAAAATATACAACAGGTGTAAAAGATTAATTAATTATAGTATTCGATTTTATTTTACTTGATTTTACATTAAAACAAAAACTCATTATGTATTACGCAAAACAATAATTATATATATACATGTAATCAAAAGTATATATATATATAATTCAGGAATATATGACTAAATAAATATATAATGTAAAATAAAAAATATGTTACGTATGTAGTTATGGTAATCTAGTGTGGCGCAGCTATTTATGTGCTACTTATATTTATATGCGACACTTTTGTTTTCTCACAATTGGTTTATTCTTTCAATTACTTGTTTTAACTGTTTATTTTGAAAACGTCTGTTTATATTCCATGTATCAATACGAGTAAACGTTTTGCCATTAAAAATAATAAAATTTGACAATTCAGCTTCTGTTTAGCTGTTACCTTAAACTGCCATAAAAATAGTGTTTTCACTTATTTACTGTTATTTTCCCGAATAATCACTTCTTGTCGTTTTTGTACTAGCCTGACAAAATAATCTACCAATTTTGTGCTTCAATTCTCCTTTTTTCTCATTTTGACTTAGGATTGGCTCAGCGGAGCTGTGATGCCAGTATACGTATACGTTAAAGCATTTTACATAATAGTTTATTAAAATTGTTATTAAGTTATTAAGTAAACTAATTATTTTTAACCATATTCATATAGGTTTGAGCTAATTTAAAAAGCAATAATATAATTTTTTTTAAATATAAAAACATTTATATTTTTATATTTAAAACTTGGTTCAAAAAATAAAGTATACATGTAAGTTAATTTAGAAGTATTAAATTATTACTAAAATTAATTATTAATTAAACAATTTAATATTTGTGATTATATTGGAATTATCAATATATTAATTATAAGTCCAATTAAGTTTAAATTTGAGGAGAATTAAGCATTAAAGTGCTTGCTTGGTTAAAACATTAAGCCCAGGTTTATATTACAAATAGAAAACAATTTATTATTCTTGATATAATTGTATAACTGTATTTCTAAAAAAAGCATTAAACCATACATTTTACGTCTAAAAAAGTTAATAAGTGTATCTATCTATCTATTTATTTAAATAATAACATTTTAAATAATAAGATAATTGTTTAGAGTCTAAATGTTACCTTTGTAAGAAAATAATTTTATTAAAATAAAATGTTAAACAAGTAGTTTGCTAAATTATTAAGAAACACATAAACGTTTTTAATTTACATAATTCCCAATAATTGTTTTGCACGGGAGTGTAATGTTTTAAATCCTTTGTCCTAATTTTTTTAATCAAAATAATGTAATGTTTTTTAGATTAACAAAGTTACTGCTGTTTTATTCCAACAAAATGGATACAGTAGACTTTTGATACTAAATAATTATAAACCATTCTATATAATGAATTGTCAAATGCTTTTAAAAAAACATTAGAATATTAAAACAAGATTAACTAACATTTAACCATTTCCACAAATTGTGGTTTAGGTAATGTACAATTACAAATGCCATAAAACCCATACATTATTATTACATTTTTCTATATTGTTGAAGATTATAATTAAAGCGGTAATTGATCTGATTTTAAAACTACAATTATTAGAAAAAGACACTTATTAAAACTATTTTTTATGAAAAACTTAACTAAAACTACATAAAAAATTGTTTAATTACAATTTTTGGTTTTTCTAACTGTACTTTTTTATAATATACATAAAAAATGAAAAGTAAGAATATTTATTTAATGTAAATAATTAAAAAAAATGTCCATATGTTTGTCCCTAAAGCACTTAAACACAATGCACAAGTACAAAAGTTAACAAAATATAATGAAATATAAAAATATGTATGTATCAAGGTAACACAGTATCTAAGTTGTTATAAAGTGATTCAGATTTCCTATGTTGACATTTAACGTGTGTCTTCTTGTTCAAAAATCTTTCTAATAAAACAATTAAACAATACAAAGAGAAAATATGTAAAAACTACATTTAAGTTTTTTCTAATGTAAATTAAATATAATTCAGTAATTAATTTGTAAGATAGTATTTGTTTTATAAAAAAGGAATTATTCTTACATTAATAGACAGTGATTACAAACAAAATGTGTTCTGTATACACTAAAAAATATTGATTTTAAAAAACTAACCATACAATGAAGACATTACTAATTCTTCTTACGTATTTTAGAAGAAAATACATTTTGCGTTTAGTTTAAAAAGTTTGCAAAATTAATTTTCTATTTTTTAAAATCACTTGTTATATTCGCATATACTTATGTATTTCTATGTACACTTTAATTCATGCTGAAACATGCACATTTTTTCTAATAACACACACGTATTTAAAAAAAGAATCAATATATTTGTTTGAAATTCTTACTGGTAATTTTATTATATTAACTTATTAGTTCAATAGTTTGTTTTTGTACACGCTGTAGTAAACAAACATTCATTATGTCAGAACCTATATGATAAAAGTCCTAATGGAAGGGATTAATCATTTGCCCAACCGGTAGTAAAGTAGCAACATATAAGGACATTGGACAATTAGAATTGATCAGATTCACTATAAATAATAAATTTACAAGATCAATTTGAACCGCTCGTAGCTCAGTAGTTAAGGTATTAATCTGACACCAGATACAGCGCTGGTTTAAGTTTGTGTAAGAATTGAAATAAATGCAAGTTTATTGATTGCAAATAGAGATAAAACAGCAATATATTGTTCCTGGTTGGCTGAAACCAAGTGGATTTATTATTCAAATGATTTTGACAATTTTAATCTGATAATTCTAAAATAAAAAAGAAGTAATTGAATTAAAATTCTATTATAAAGTTTCTAGTTAAAATTGTTTGTTATTTGCTTACTTATACAATTGTACTAATAATAGTAGCTTTTTCTTAAACTAATAGTTTTGTAGTCAAGTTTAATCAACGTGTTATTGACCTAAACACAAACCTTTCTAATTATTTTATTTCAAGGCATAAAACAAATAAGTTCAACATTATTCAAAATTTAAAATGTCGCCCTAATCAATAATAAGTTGGTGCTGATAAAGAGGAAGGTTGATACATATAACTAACAATTCTACTTTTATTACAGTTATATCATTATTAAAAATATAAGAAAAAGAATTTTAAAAAATACAATTATTAACATTATAACTTTTATTATTACATTTATTTGTGATTATGTTATTTTAACTACTTAATTGTTTGACAAAAGATTGGTCATTTGTGAATTTTTGGATCATCCCCAGACAGGAATTATCATTTAGTGTTAGCGACAAATTTCTCACTTTAGCTATTTTTGTTACTCTATTACTAGATGTAGAACCATTAACTACAATTTGTAGAAATTAAAAATGTTTACTCATTGCTCAATGTTTTATACAAACATAAAATTCTAAGTTAAAGTGAATTAACTGTAGTTATATATATATATATATATATATATACTGGACAACTTAAGTACAATTTGTTTAATATTTTATTATTAGTTAAATAATTTAAATTTAATTTAAACCTAAATTAAATTACCTACTTTATCGGTAGAATTTTATATTTTTAAATGTATAATTAAATATTTACAGCTATAATTATATTACATCAGAATTGTTTTCAATTGTTTGTTTTGTTAAGTTAATTATTATGTAAACAAAAATAATTACTTTTTTGTAATTCAATTATGTCATTATTTATGTGACTTACTTTATAAAATAAATAGATAAATAGTTATACTGCTTTATATTAATGTATCAAAAAATATTATTAATAAAACAGTTAATAATTTTGGCTAAATTGAATAGTATAGATACATTTTCTGACTTGTTCCATGCTCTTGTTGAAACAAGTGAACAATTGAATTTGCAACTAGTAATTATATCTTTAGAAAAACCATTTTGTTATTAGAGAAACAGTAGGAAAAATGATTGACAAATAAAACCTGCGCAACTTAAGAGCGTTCATATAACGTTGACAAGTTAATTTAGTTTGAATAATCCCGCCTAGTTTAAATTAGAAATGATTCAATCTAGCCAGTCCCAAGTCTGGATAAAGGAGGAGGGTTTGAGCAAATTGTTAGCAACCTGGCCTCTGTAAAAAATTTATACTGCTACGGAAACAATTAAGAGAATACCATTCTGAAAAACAACGGCAAAGAACTAATCGTATGTATCTGGATGACAGAGTTACACAGATAACAGGGTTGAGTAAAAACCGAAAGAAAGCTCAATCTTCAGAATCTTTAATGCCAACGAGACTTTGTTGTTGTTTTGCTCTAATTGTTGTCTTATAGCTTATTTTTAAAGTAAAAGGGTTTGTATTATATTATTATTATAGATAAATAGTTATTCTTAATATTGGTATGGAAGCAGGTTCATCAATATCCACATTTTCTTTAAAACATTACAATAGTAATAAACAAAAAACAGTATTTGTATTTTAACTCTAATATGATTTGTTTAGAAACCAGAACCAGAAAAATTAAAGTATATCCAATACAATGTTGTTTTTGTCAAGGCAATAAAATAGTGCAAATTTAAACGTTTTTTTTAAATAAATGATTTACACATTATTATTAATGTTAAATTTTTTTTTTGGTTTACAGACATTTCATTTTGCAGTATAAAGGAAATGCCCAGTCAATTTTTAATTGTATCGAACATTAAACGTTTGCCTACGTATTTGCACAATGTTACTTACGTATTGGCCACGTTGTTTCTCTGTTCGTATCCGCTCCGATTGTACATATTTGCTCACAAAGCATATCTCAATTATCAAATTTACAAAATTTTTGGTTCCCAGTTGACCTCAACAAACGCACTGACTGACAAAGACAACTTGCCTTTTTTAACGCCATCGTCCAGTTCTATGTTGATTGCAAGTAGACACAACATGTTGCATAACAAAAAACGACATTTAACTCAAAATCGATTAGATGAACAAAATTGCAAATGTGAAAATAACGAGGCAATTGTTTTGTATAATAAATTTTCGGACAAATGTTCTCACGAATTTCTTACAAACGGATTGAAATATTATAAATGTCATTGTACAAAACACAATGATCATCCCAATTTGTTTTTTCATAATGATAGTTCAAAACGACATCATGAACAGCTAGACAAGTGTGACAGTGAATATAACGATAATAATAATGATGAGGATGATGATGAATTGTTGTCATTAGACATTCGGTTTGATGAATTTTACTTAAATAAATATTGCAAATCAGATGATAATGCTATATCAAACAACAATGACAATAGTATTGATGATAATAATAATGATTTGGTGAACAATAAATCAGACATTGAATTAAAGCCGTGTTTAAATTTTAAATGTGATACAATTCGAAACGCAAATGCAAACAGTGTTGAGTGCATTATTTTAAATAAGAGTTAAATGTAAATAATAATTTGTCTAATTATTTGTTAGAACATTAAAAAAATTAAAAATTTATTTTTAAAATTTTATAAATGTAATACCATTTTTTACGTTGTTTTTGGGTGGTATTAGCAAACCTAAGATGCTAAATTTATACCACAATAAACAAGGGGTCGAATTCAACTACCGGCAATAAGTTACAGACTCTCATTTGATTACTGTTCACTTGCTAAAAACCATTTTCTGTATAATATTGAAACCACAGATTAAGAAAACAAATTATTGTTATCTGTTGCCTGAAAGGTCTCTTGTTTACCTTTGTTATAAAAGGAATGTTTCGTCTGTATATTATAAACGTTAGAAAATAATTAATAAAATTATTTAAGCTAAAACGTAACAATGACATGAAACTTTCAGTGTTTGCAAAAATAACCGCAGTTGACGGTTTTTGTTGTAAAATTGCATCTAATTATTTGGATGATTGCATATTTAATTATTATTATTATTATTTAGAACTTTTAAAACCTTTTTGTTTTTAAAAGCATAGGACAACAAGATTGTTTTACATAATGATACATAAAATTGTTGACTTTAAAAATCGTGTATATTAAACATTGAAATTCTATTCGGATTTTGCCAACCCAGGAATTATGTTATTTTTATTTATTTGCTTTGGTTTAATGAGATGCTGTTTTCTTCTTGTTTTCGTAAATACGTTTTGCAAAGGCCAGATTGCTAATTTTGCCTTCAAACTATCCTTCTTTCTCAACTAAACTTGGAATTAGCTACAATAGACCTGATTATATGTTGTGTGGCTATACTTTAATATAACTCGTATAGTACCTTGGATGTATGCTAGCATTTATTCGTTAAGATAGAAACTTACATAAACCTACATTACATTGCATATGTCCCAAGTTTTGTGTTTTAAGCTAAATGCACGAACCCGTTACAAATAATAGTATTTGGTTAAATATTACTTATAATTCATTTATTTCTACTAATTTATTATTTTTTTAATTTTTAATATTTATTACTTTAAATATTTTATGAAAATCATCTTTCAAAAGTAGACATTTTAGCAAAGCCGGACGTGGGCCAATGGTGGAATTCGAATCCATGTCTACCAGGTCCAGGTAGCTTGCTGTACCGCTGGATCCTGGGGTGATCAATCATCATTATTATTATAAGTAGTATTTTATATATAATTACATAATTCTTCATAATTGATTTTATGTGTTCAAATAAGTTACGTTCAAATATTTTTATTACATACTTTTAAAATATATGACCAAATTTTCTTTCAAAAACAACGGATTTAATATTATTCGTAAAACAATTTTCTATATTTAATATGTACTAAATTCAATAATTTTTTTTGCAATTATTTTATCAGATTATATTGTCAAAATGTGTTAGTATTAGAAATTATTTTAAAAACGTTTCTACAATAGAATCTTACAATTTGTTTAGTTAAATATCAACTCAACTTGTAATTTAAGTTTTTTAGAAACAATTTGTCTATTTTTTTAATATATAATTTGCCCGTTGTTTAATAACAACAGACAATAGCTTTAGTTGTAGAAAACTTGTACAATTTAAATAAGCACGTAACTTCATAAACTTATTATTCTCTAAATAACCAGTATTTGAATTAACCTTTATACAACGTTTAAATAATTGTAAGGATGAAACAGCTGGTTGACTGGAAAACCTAGTAAATTTATTATTCAAGTGAATCTGACAATACTAATATAACATTTCTAAACACATATAATCCCTTAAAACCTCATTGTTAAATTGTATGATACATCCGAAAAAAGTAAAATATATTAAACAATATTTTAAACCGGATAAAAATGAAGTGTCATATAAATGTTATATAAAAATCAAAATGAATTTAACAAATTAAATTCTGTTTTAAAATAAATCTTATACATATACAACTATTCACCTTATTAATTTATTATATTAGTAAAAAATAATGAATACACGTTTATTTAATATTTAATAAACGTACATATGATTATATTATATAAATTTATAAATAAAATTATTAAATTGCTTTCATAATTCTGCCTAGAGAGGATTAGAAATGATCCAATTTAGCCAGTTCTAAGCCTGGATAAAGGAAAAGAGTTTGAGGCCAAGGCTAGCAACTTGACTTCTGTAAATATATATATATATATATATATATATATATATATATATTGTTACCAAAATAATAGAAGAATACTATTCCGGCAAAAAAAATTCCGGCGCGTACTCAGATGAAAGGGTTGAGTAAAAACCGAAAACAAATTTAATCTTCGATTTGTAGAGTTTTCAATATCAGAAGCTTAACCAGTATCGGAACATGGAATGTGCGCACATTTTTATAGTGGACTGTTATAACAAGTTTTTCAACAAATGAAAAGATCCAATTTAAATATTTTGGGTATTAGCGAAATGCGGTAGAAAGATTAACGACATTTACGAGGGAATATACATCAATTTTATATTCTGGACATGACAACCATCATTTTTATAGAGTTTGAATTATGTTAAACAAAAGCGCTGCTAAAACTATGAATAGATAAAAGCCTGCACAATTTCAGTCAGATTCAACACCAGATTTGCAAAAGTAACAATTGTGCAAGTTTATGCCCCTATTGAGGCTACTGAGGAGAACTAACAAGATGTCATTTAAGAGTAATTACAAAATTTGTTAAATGATATTCATAATAATATTCATATTAAAGTATTAATCGGCTATTTTGAAATAAAATTAAACAAAGACAGAAATGGAAACTTCTCAAATGTTGGACAACACAGATATGCTGATAGTATAAATGGCAATGGTTATAGATTGTTGACGCTAAGCAGTCACTGTGAAATGAGTGTTGGCAATACATTTTTGTTTACAAAATATACACAACGCAACGTGGGTTTTTCCCAACGGAAACACAGTAAATGAGATTGGCTATATTTGTATTAGGACAAAATGGCAATCTTCTTTGCAAGCTCTACGTATATATAGCGGTGCAAATGTTGGTTCTAATGACAATCTTGTTGTTGAAAACTTTTTTTTAGAATTACTTCATTTTTGTGTGAGAAACTTAAGCAGTTAAATATCTCAAACAAATTATACGATTTGTTAAAAAATACATTTTAAAATCTGAAATGAGTAGAAAAGTTTGATAAACAATGGAAACTATTTTAAAAAACAATTACAAACTGTACAACAAATGTGCTGTTTAGATGTTGTAACTCTACCAAGAAACAATAAATTATAACAATTTTATGGAATCTAATTGATCTCAGAAGGAAAACAAAATTTAAAAGAGATTAATCTAACAAAAATTTGGTCGCTTATTGCTAACAGATAATTAGCAATTATTTAGATAGGTACAGCATTTAAAAAAATACTTCATAGCCCACGCCAAATACACTTTTAGATTTCGGTAACGATGAAGATATAAATGCAATTTAAAAACTGGAAATATGTATTAGTAATATTTCCGTGACTGAAGTAATCTATAAAATTCAAAAGTTAAAAAACACTAAAGCAGGAGAACTTAACAAGGTAACTGGATAAATGCTGAAACATGGAAGTAACGTAGTAGCATGCAAGCTTGTTTATTTATTTAATGTTATATAGCATAATGAACAAGTTTTAAATTATTGGTAACAAGGAGTAATTGCTACTCAACAATTGCAATAATTGGGGCAAAATAACCCTATTGTTTGTTTTTGATAAGGTGTTGTGCAAAGTAATTTTAAACCCAGTATTGATTTATAGGTTAATTGATCAAAGACGAAAGTCCTGTGAACAAAGTCAAATGATTATTATACCCATTAAAATTAGTAGACAATATTGATACTGTTGATTCACTTACATATCTCGGAAGTAATATTGATAAAGATAGAAAGACCAAAATTCATGTTAAAGACAAAATTGGAAATCAGTGTCAGTTTTTCATAGATTCAAATCAATATGGTTACGTTTTCTATCCGTTTAAAAACAAAACTTTGTTTGTAAGCATTAATAATCATTCCTACAGAAATATACGGAAGTAAAACGTGGAAGCGAGCAGACAATATTGATAAAATCGTGAATGTTTATATTGGCGGTGCCATTTTAAAGAGTACCTGGCGCGATCACATTTTAAACAAAGATATTCTCGTTCACTAGATGACATCATTGCAATTAAACAAAGAAAATTACTTGATGAAATTCTACGTTTACCATTAAGGACGGTTTTGGAATGGACAATTAACATTGGTAATAGAAGGTTGGCAAACCACAGTAAACTTAGCTAAAAACTATTCGAAAAGATTTAACTAAAATGAATATCTCATGGAATCAAACATAACTATTGACAAAATGTTCGAACACATAAAATAGTTTTTTTTTAATTATGGGAATTTGTTGTTGTTTTTTGCGGTAACTGTTACCTTGTTGCTTCATGCTTATTTTTAAGCCAAACAAGCCAAACAAAAATTCTTAAAATAATAACGTATCTTTGAAATGCTTTTAAATACATATAAAAATATTTTGCAACATTAATTAATGTATTTATTAAAATGTTAAAAAACTTGACTTGAAAATATACAATTTTATCTCTAATTTTAAATAAAGTAACCTTCTGTCTACAACTTTTAATCTTAAGAATATCAATTTGAGTATCACTTATTGTTTTAGTCTAGATAAATAATTACCCAAATGTTAGTTCTGTAAGCACAAATGAGTCATTATTAAATATTTAGATGCCTGCTTTTTACAGCTTAAATGTTTTTGACTGGAATCATTTTTAACAAGTAGGCATTTAGTAAAACCGAACAACAGTCTGCACTTAGGGTCAGCGGTAAGACTCAAACTAATGCCCACCTAGTTTTGAGTTTATTGTTCTAACAACTCGGTACCCCCCAATACATATATATATATATATATATATATATATATATATATATATATATATTGGTAGGGACTGCTAATGTTTTCGAGGATTTGAGTAATGCTTATAAAGTCTTAATTTCCAATAATGGTGTAAGAAGCTACACATGGTGCATCCTAGACTAGGTGCCAATAGGCCTCTAGATTAATAACAGCAGGGATCGGGACCACAGCAAAATAACTGGGTGAGTGCAAGAATACACTTAAGATACTTAATAGTATTATTATGATATACGTACACCATATGTAGCCCTTGAGATAAAGAACATAACTTTAACTCAAAATCAGGTAAATTCGCAATCTTTGCAAACAATGGCGCTGTCACAGTGATACCCTTTATTAGCCAATATAATATGTTATTTTTTATCAAACCATCAAAGTCGATCGTTTAATATACCATAGAAATATAGAAATAATGAAGTGGTGACTACGTTACCAACCGAATGTATAAATAAATATTATTGATAAATAATTTAGATGTTTTGATTCAAGCAGTTTATACTTTACTTGTGAATTGAAAAATATTTATTTTACCTGTTGCAAGTTAACACTGAAAATAATTAAAATGCATACCTTTTTTATAAAACTAAATTATTTGACAATTTACTGCTATTTTATATCGAAATTTAATTTAAAAACAAAATTGTTTTTCTTATCTCATTTATCATTATCGCTACTATTAAAATTCCCCAGCCAACAAGTTAATCAACCCTCTAGTGTATTTGTACAATAATTGACTTGAGTACTTCATATTAAAATAATAAACAACCAATTCAACAAAAAATGTAGAAATAGATTTTCCAAGAAAGCAAGTCAGGCTTGTATATATATATATATATATATATATATATATATATATATATATATATATATATATATATATATAACTGAACAACTAATCAAGTATAAAAAATTTTTACTCTAGTCTATTTTTGTGGAATTAGAGACATAATTAAGTTGTATATATGCTTATGTTGTATTACATAACGAATTCTAATAAAATTAAAACAAATCTAATTAGGCAGATATTTTGAATTTGACCACTCTACCACTAGTTAAGTGTTGATTAAAAAAATATGAATGTAAACAGACTATATTTGTTTTTCATTAATACAAGCACACCTTATTTAAATTTAGTTTGCATTTTATTAAAAAATGATTGTTTTTAATTGAAAATTGTAGATAATACTGTTGAATGTAAATGTGAGGTAACTCTACCTAACAAGAAATTTTTAAAAAATTTCTACCAAATTACTAGATAGCAGATAAATATTTCCATCATGCATACATTCCATTGACTTTGAATGCACCTTGACAGCATATTTTTTCTGATGCTTTTTTACTGTTAACACGTGTCTTTGCGAAGATATAAATAATGGTTTATCGCTTTAAATTAACTTTATAATTTCAACGTAAACTTAAAGTTGGCTACGGCAACGTCCATGTGAGATGAGCATGTGTGTAAGTTATGTGTAAGTGCACTAAAGTTCTTTAAATAGTCAACGTAGTTTCATAAAATGCGAACAAACTCACACTTTACCATTAGTCAAGACTGTATTTAAATATATTTTAAATGCAATGTACATTGTTTACATACAATTTACTAATTGCAAATTTAGTGTAACGAGAAAAAAGTAAATTAGCAATAACCATTATTGATTGCGGCTTGTATAATGCATTAGAAGAACCATTAAGTAAGATAATGATTTAGGTAATAAAAAACCCGCAATATTAAGCTTTTTAAAAATTATATTATTTTTAAGTGCCTAAATATAAACAAAAATTATCTAGATTTGTAATAACAATAATAAATCAATATTCAAATTATTAATATATTTATTGACTTTTATTAACAAATTACAAAAATCATGAAAATAAGAAGTACTATTAGAAAACAATATTGGTTTAAAAAACATTAATAAATTGTTAATTTCTAGGATATTATTATTATTACAGTCAGCTTAAATACTTTAGTAGAAGTATATTCAGTATCATAGGATACACATACAATTTTTACACTGTTGGCATACGTAAAAGTAAGAAACTAAAAGGCTATAAAGTTGCATAGTGATTGTAAACACAAAATATTGTTTAACTTAATAAATACCTTAGCAACGTGATTGTGAACTAAGTTTAGTAAATTTCTGAAACCTTTCTAGTATTGTAGTAAATAGGTGGCAAGAAATATTATAAAATACAAAATGTTGATTAAGTTAAAAGCAAAACAGTAAAACAAAATTAGGTTACGAGGAGAAAAGTGCAAGTGCCAAAGAATTAACGAAGAAGATAATTCCAAGTAGGAATATCTTCACGAATTCATATAGGAAAATGTTGTAGGATGTGAATTGAACTTGGAGGAATAAATAAAGTTTATTGGCTAGGAAACCGCTTTCCTGGGACGACGCCAGTGTTCACAGGAATTAACAAGGTGATCTTCTTTAGGGTTAACGCCAGTTGACGGATCAACAAGCCTAACAAGCTACATATGATAATTGGATACCTTTAGATACCTTTTAAGCATCTTGGATGTGTGCTAGCACTCATTTACTGAACGGGAATCCAGTGATAGCCGAGTTATACCGTTGTGTAATCGGTCCCTGCTGTTATTAGTCTAGATGTTTTTTGGTACTTAATCCAGGATGCCCCATATAGATGAGGAACAGTCAGCAATATCACCATCATCAGAAATGGAGACTTTATAAGCATTATTTTAATCCTCAAGATCATTAGCATCCAAAGAAAGAAACACTCATTATTATTTAAAAGACATAAAAAGTTCATTTTCGTTATTTTACAGAATAGTGAACAATCTTGCCAGATACAGAATACATAAATTATTACTATCTTTTTTATCCTTATTACTTTGAATGCTTTACGAGAAACATCTTTCAACAGTGTACATTTTAGCGAAGCCGAACGTGGGCCAGGATTTAGTGCCAGTGATGAGATTCGAACCCATGCCCACCCAGGTCTAAATCAAGCGCTGTACCGCTAAACCACCCCGGTATAAATATTAGTGTGTAAAATGTTTAATAAGAATGAAACATACATATAAATAGTTATTATACACATCATATGAAAGTGTAAAATGTTTAAACATATCCCAACATCTCTGATTAGCCTAACCTCATCTATTAATTTTGTAATAACAAAAACGAAGGTGTATTATATCAAATATTTATTGATACTAATTAGATTATCAAAGTAAAGCAATATTGTGCCCGCCTAGTGTTTACATTAGGGACTGGCAGAAAATACAAAATTTGCTGGTATTTTGTGCCACAATGGCAACAGTGGCCTTTGTGGTAAACTTGTATTCTAGTGAACAAGCGTTCTATTCGACTACCGGCATCAAATGTGGTTTTTCGTCAGAAACTTTGCCAAACGTATACTCAAGAAAAAACTTTCTGCAAATATATTCTGGCACAGAATCGACAAAAAACAATAAATTTTATTAGATTAGATAGTGTATAATTTTTAAACAAGTATATAGAGATAATAATTTATTCATTTGAATGACGTAGACACCTCTTCATTATGTCTATATTTGCACATCTTATTAATTAATCAACTTTAATGGTATGATAATCGTAACAAACGTAGAAGAATAACAAAGTTTCTTGGCTGGTAGACAGAATCCTTATGACGGCGTTACTGTTTGTAAAGATTGACAAGGCCCCCTGAATTTCTGTCAGGATCATCTCCCTCAGTCTAAGGAATACATATGGTATAAGTATATCTTAAAATACAATTTAAATACTCCGTGTGCATGCTTGCACCCACTCTCCAGAAAAAATCCCAGTTGTACTGCTGTGTACTCGATCCTTGTTGTTAGTCTGGGTGCTTAGATGCACCTAATCCAAGATGCAGCACGTAGAGTAACAGTCAGAAATATCATCATTATTAAACATAAAAACTTTACAAGCATTACCCATTACTAAAATTCGTTAAATTACAACTAATTAAACCAACATAACTAAAAAGTGATTAATTACAAATTTGTTAACCAACCATAAATAATTACTTTTTATCAAAAAAAGTATACATATTTAAGTGTGTATCTCATAAAGAGATAGTTCATATTACATTATTTTCAATAGTTTTACATTGTATTAATAAAAACTAACATTTTAAAACTAATTAAAAAAATACTTTTTAAAGTATAAAGATGAATTAATAATAAGAGCTTTTATCTTTAAACCGTATAAACCAACATTTATCTGCATTAATTTAGAAATTCTAACAGTGTTTGAATCTTAAAAACAACTTATAAATATGTCTTAGACGTGTTGTAAAATAAAATTTTTTAAAACAAATTTATTAATCTTAACTTTACACATAAATATTATTACCGAAAAAACGATAATAATTGAAAACATTTTTTTGTTATTCGTTGTTCCGTAGACTGAAACAATTTAACCTAAAGCAAACCCAAAAAAATCAAACTAAAATGTAAATCTAATTTAGGTTTAGTTTTTAACTATTAAATAACTACATTGATATCTACAACTCAAATTAATTAAAATCCAAAAACAATTTGATTTTCATTAACATCTTAACATGATACCGCAGCATTTAATTTGGCAATTTTAAAAGATGTAAATCATTTTCATAAAAATGAAAAATAAATATTTGCAAAACTTTACTGTTTATAGAAAATAACTTCATTAAAAAATTATATTAAAATGGTATTCCTTAGGTTAATACATAATTTTAAACATTTTTGCTACTCATAAGTAGCATAAACTAAAATGTAAAATTGTAACCTAAATAAATTTTGTTTGCTGTTTTTGTAAACATTAAAAATTGCTAAATTGAGCAATTTTTAATAATTATCATTTAAAAAATACACATTAAAAATACAAAATTAGACATAATATTTTTATATTACCAAAAACAACAAAATGTTAAAAATAGTACAATGTGCTTTTATAATTTAAATTGTAATTTTGTCAACAAAATGATTACCGCTTCAACCTCATTTCAACGATTATTTAATTTTCAAAAATAACAAAACCAAAAAAATAAATTTTAATTTAATTATTTTTTGACAAGCATTATATTTTAAAATTTATCAAAACAGTGCATATTAAACAAACAGTAATTAATTTTTTTACCAAATAATACGTATATAATATTTTAACAACGAAATAAAAGCTGTTTTCAAATAAATATTCTGGGTTTAACACATGTATTAATATAAAAACTGAACGTTATTAAATATATCGAATCTTTAATCTTGACGTATTGTAGTTCCGATTTGATGTAAACAATGTTACATTTGTGCTGCAACCTCCGTATTTTGAAAAAATTGGTCTACAGTTACAATCACACGACAAGTTAAAATATAGTTCTATTTCTCTGTAGTGGAAAAACAAAACTGTGTAATTATTTAAATTTTATATAAATCTTTCTTTAAGTAAATATGTTTCTGTTATGTCCATATAACTTATTAATGTTTCAGCAATTGAGCACCAACTTGAAGTGATTCTTTTGAAACAAGTATCGATTCTAATGGAGTAGTTAAACATTGTTCATAACTGTATTGATTACGACTTAAATTTGAAGAATTCGGCTTAGGAATAAAAAGTTCATTTAATTGAACAGGTAAAGGATTTGTACAAAAATATGGGTGTTCTAAAGCCTAGATTCAAAAAATAAATGAATAAACACAGTACCTTATATTTATATATATATAAATAATTAAAGATAATAATATTCACGAACTACATACAGCTTTGAACAAATGTAAAGCGTGTAAAAAAATCTAAAAAACTTACCTGCACATAAAAATCAAGACTAGTCAATACAAATACCGCTATCTGCCATACTTATCCAGAGTACTAACCAATCCAGAATCAAACAAAATTAAATGTCTAACAAACTTCTAACAAAGAATCCTTCCACTCACGCATTTATTTCAACTAATTTGTACATCCTACAGCGTAATGTAACTGTGCCTTATAATAATTCATTCAAACAATAGTAATTTCGAATTGTTATTTTTTACTGTATTGTACTATATTTACATTCACTATCATATGACATTGTATATTTTGTTTTGTTCCCATTATTTGTACTACTATTTTTTTGTAATTGTGCTATTTTATTTAGTGCTTAATAATAGTAAAAATGCATTTTTGCGCTCAATGTATCTCTAGCAATATATTAAAGCTTGGTGTAATAATAATAGTACTAATAATTATTTTATTTTAAAAAAATTAAAAGTTAAACTATAACTGATTAACTAATTCATCCCTTTCTGTATACGAAAGCGTCACGCTAAAAGTAAAATATCTAAATTAATCCAATAAAACAAAATTGTAAAATGTATTCCGCACTTTCCACGTTTATTAAAAATCAGCAAATAAATACATATGTTAATATTGCAATACTACATGCTCAAAATTATTTAAAACTAATAACACTTATTAGTAATACGAAACTGTAACCAAACATATTTATTAAAAATATTAAACAGTCCCTGTCAGGGACATAAAACTGTAACCCTATTTTAATACAATAATTTTAAATAATAAAAAATCTATTTTAAATTAAAAAAATCGTTTTTGCATATTACAAAATTTAATCTTTTTTCACAATGATTGTGTAAATAATCAAATAAAGCTTACTTTTGCAGCTGTCATTCGTCGATAGGGCTGATAAGTTATAAAATTTTCAATTAAATCTATAGCTTGAACTGACAAATCTGAAAGAATTTCTTCAAAAGAAACTTTTTCACATAAATTAAAGGTTATTTTGTTGTAATCAGGTAGTTCTTTTACTTCCTATACAAAATCAATACAAAGTTTTTGTCAAAAAAATTTTTTTTATTATTAAACTATGTCAAAATGTACAACAATTAAACGCACAAAAATACAGATGTAATGTTTAATCACTAATAATGGATAGTAGAACAGTATTTAAAAATAAAAATAAACTGTAAATAATAATGTTCTAAATAGGCAGTCACAGACCAAAAAAAGCGTCAACATCTATCTGTGCCACTCTAATTATTATTACTAAGAAGCTTTATTTAAAAACATTACTAATTACCCGTATAAAAAAAATTAAAAGTTTTTTAATTGTTTGTCTTTGCATTAGGATAACTAACTACGCCTAACTGGTTCATATAATCACAGTTAAAACTCCCACAAAAATTAATTAAATGCGTTATCAATGTGATAGATTCTAATAACCAACTACACAAAAACAACATCCTCAGAACTAAAAAACGGTCTGTGACTTTCGACACTACTGCTTTGTAAGCTTTATTCTCAATAATGCACCGGTTATTGAGTTCATTTGCTATAATTCGTAGAGCATGCGCTCACTATCTACACTTGCTGCACAACATTATGCTGCTGCTAAATCTAGTTATCTTAATGTTAACATTTTGTGTTCAAAAATCTGTTATCTAAAATTTTGTGCTGTAAATTTACCCTCATAATCAATTTTTTAACCTTCTCAACAATGACCAAAGTTTTTATAAAATAAATTAATTCTAGTTTTATGATCGTCCATATTCGTATCTAGAATTTAATTTTAATTATAATAACTGCATTTGTTCCTATGTTAATTCATAATAACTTTAAAATAGAAAATTTTCATAAACTACTAGCGGTTATAACAACTAATTTATAAAAAATCCAATATTATATTAGTAATAAAAAATTTAACGCTAAGCCAAATTTTACTTGTTAGTCAGCAGTTAGCAGACAGACTAACAACGACGTTTTAGTACTTCTGATAATTGCTAACACAATGCTTTAACATCATTCACATAATTTAACCATTAATAAAAAACAAGATTTTTGATTACAAAATATTTAAAGAATTATTATATTAATAAAAAGTAAAAACAAAAAAACAGATTAAAAGAGATCTTTAATTTATAAACCAGGGGACCTGAGTTCAATTTTTTAGACATCACCTACTGTCAAAAATAAAAAATATTCTGTAAACTATACATATTCATAAGACCAATTAATATTGCAGCAAGTTTAACGCATCACTAACCTAACCAAAATATATAATTAAAAAATTTTAATTAAAAAAATATTAATTTAATTTAATATTATACCTTGCATTTTATGCTAGGTTATTTCTTTTATTTATTTAGCAGTAATATGAATTTCTTAAAATAGTAAAATTTATATTTATGCACTTTAACTTTTTTATCTACATAATTTTCTAGCTTACTAAAATGTTTCATAATTCCATAAAATTAATTAATTTTGTTTCTTACCATAATATTAAAAAATTACAAATAAATAACTATCTAACAACCATAAATTAAAATTCTCAAAAACTCAATCAAAATCACTACCCAAAAACAAATAAATTAAAGTAAAATAAACATTAATTTGTGCTTACAGGCCAAACTTCTTCACTTGGAGTACCTAAAACGCGAACAACAAACCAAAGTTGTTCAATATCATTTTCACCCTAAAAATAAACTGATCATTAAAATTACCGGAAATAAAGGCGATCCATTTAATAATTCAGCGAAAATGCAACCTACAGCCCTAAACATTTAAATATCAAAATATTTTTTTAACCATAAATCAACACTATTTGTATATTTTTTGGCTCCATACAATAGTTCAGGTGCTCGATACCATCTAAAAAGGTATATGCAAAATATATTAATATACCTTGTAGCGACTTGATGACTATATAAACGATCTTCATCATTTTTAAATACTCTGGCAAGACCAAAATCAGCAATTTTCAAAATTCCTTTTGAACTAATAAGCAGATTAGCTGGTTTTAAATCCTTCAAAAACATTTAATAGATAAACTTCATTTACAAACTCTATGCATAATCCCACTAGAATGTATAACTTCTACACCGCATAATAGCATTTTCATGTACATCTTTGATTGTGATTCAATTAATGGTTCTTGCGAATTTCTAATAACTTCGCTTAAATCAGTTAACATAAAATCAAACACCAAAACAAATCCAGTACCATGTGTAAACACTTCACGTAAATGAACAACATATGGACTAGCTTCTATAAACTGAAGTGCCTTTATTTCTCTAAAATAAAATATTTATTATTTTTTGACAAACCTAAGTGCTGTATTTGGTATGCCATCAGCAAGATTACGTAAAGGAACTTTTTTTAAAGCAACTAATTCACCACTCTTAGCAATAAAGTTAGCAAATAAACAAAATTACTTCAATATGTTTAGCTTTTAAAACAATTCCGTGAGCACCTTCTCCAATACGGCCAATTATATTATAACATTCCATTAATGAAGCACGAAAACTTAGCGCTATTTAAAAAACTATGGGTAACTAAAGAATGATAAATAAAAACTAGCTTTAAATTTAAGAAAGTTTAAAGTTTGACGTTTGTTTTGTTAATATTTTTAAATATTAAATTATAAATTTTAAAAATATTTAAATATTTATTTTTTAAAGAAGTCATTAGAACATTTTCAATTTAAAAGATTCGTTTAAATTTTAATTAAAATTAATTAAAAAAATTTGTTTAAAAATAATTTATAAAATAAAAACAGTTAATAGAATATTTTAAATGTAATATTTTTGATTTGTGCTGTTTGAACTTTGCACACATAAGTAACAGCTTACTTTTTTTTAAATACAAAAATAATACAAATAATTTTAAATTTTGATTTACTTAAAAATTATAAAGTTGTTTAATAAAATACTTTTTTATTATCATTACAATTTTACTGCAGGTTTCAGGTTGGTATATGAGTTGGATAAAATGAATTACTTTTGATTTTTGGTTAGAGTATATCAATCTACAACTCTGACAACAATTACCGCAAAAAAGTAATAATGTAAATAGCCTATACTTTTATATAACAAACATTTTTAGTTGCGGCATTAGGTTATTCGCCCTTTTCAAGACTCAAGCCGCGTATAAAAAAATATTTTCCAGCCGCATCAAGCGGTTAATCCAGAAAAGGAACTCTGCATTTACTAAGTAGAACGCTACAAATTTGCCTTGTTTCTATTACAACTATAATGATATTCGAAATCAACCATTAAAAGATATAAAACTAAAAAACTTAACACATTATTACATAAAGCCAAAAATGATAAAAAAATGCTATTTAATTTTATTAAAAGAAAACGTTGTTCGGAATATGTTCTTCCTAGTATTAAAGACTGCAATGTTTTGTCTCTATTAGCTGAATCTTTATGTGAAGCTTTCAAGGAATACTAGAAGTCAGTATTTTGCACTGGAGACATGGTAGCCAGCTGTTCTACCGATCCTTCTACTTGTTTAAATAATTTTAAAATCACTAAGGATATGGTCTGTAAACAATTTAAGCATCTAAAATATAACTCATGCGGAACTGATGGTATTTACCCTAGAATTCTTAGGGAGTGTGCTGATGTATTGGCACTAGTTTTTCATTATTTATCTAATATATCCCTTCTTAGTGGGCAAGTACCAGAGGCCTGGAAATTAGCTTACATCAGGCCAATTCATAAAACAGGCAACAGAGTTAGTCCTGATAGTTACAGTTTGATTAGCATTCTACCTGCATCTAGTAAAGTACTAGAGAGACTTATTAAAGGGTATTTAGTAGACTATCTCCTAGATAAGAAGTTAATAAATGCTGCTCAGCCTGGATTCATCCCCTCTCGTTCATGTCTAACTAATCTATTAAAATTCACTAACGGTTTAACTAGTGATTTAGAGCAACAACCGTGCGTTAAAACTATCTACTTCGATTTCTCTAAAGCTTTTGATAAAGTCCCACATTCTCTCCTAATAGCTAAGTTAAAGACTTTTGACATAAGTAATTTTTTATTAAATTGCATTAGTAACTTTCTGAAGGATTGATATTTCAGAGTTAGGCTTGGCAACACGTTGTCTACCCAGTACAAAATAACATCAGGTGTGCCACAAGGATCAGTCCTAGGTCCCCTACTTTTCATCTTGTTTGTCAATTAATCTATCTGCAAAAGTTCAATCAAACATTCTGCTGTATCCGGATGATGTTAAAATCTGGGGCACAAACCCTAAACTTTTGTAACAAGATATTAAAAATATCTATCTTTGGTCGGTTAAAAATAAGCTTCCGTTAAATTTAGAAAAGTGTAAGCATATAATTTTTGAACGATCCTCGGGGTGACATTTACAATTCGGAATAAATTTATTGCAACAGTAAAAATGGTTAAAGATCTAGGTGTTACATTCACGTCATCCCCAGTCTTCACATTACATCACAAATTAGCGATCCAAAAATGTTTTAGCCTGATTAAGTTTTTCAGACGCAATTTAGGTAAAATTCCAATAGACAGCCTTCGACTATTATTTATGTTATATATAAGACCACATTTAGAATACTGCATCCAGGTAACTGTCCCATTTCAGAAGGGTGATATATATCAATTGGAAAGACTCCAAAGGATGCTCTCTAGACTCCTTTATGAGCTTCGTTTTAAGTCGTATTTAGAACGTTTACAAATATTAAAATTATTCCCTTTAGGAGATAGGAGACTCCGAGGCGACTTAATGTTAATATATTAGTTATTCGTGAGCAATAGAATCACTCATTTTTTAAATGTAAATAATGGTAACCTTAGGAAACATTGTTTAAATATTTACAAACCTAGAGCTCTCACTCGTGTCATGTAGTCAATTCTAAATCCTTAGGGTCATTTAAGATAAATTATGACCAACACATGCTCTCTAATTATATTTAATTTCTAATTCACTTTTTTACTTTTTTCCACCATACTATTATTACTTTTTCTCTTACAATTATTTATTTTTCTTGTCCCAGCTTCTTCCTCCCTCTTTATTCTCCCCGATATCAAATTTTCAGATACTTTGAGAACCGAGAATTAAAAGGATAAAATCCTACGCACCTCGTGTACCGTCCTAATTTTGATCCTGATCTATAAAACAACCTAGTTGCCAAAGTAGTCTCTACGTCATCACTCCCAGCTTTTAAAAAGGCGTGTGATAATCATAAGCTTTCCAAGTTTAAATAATCCGACTCTTTCTCTTTGTTATTTGTAGCTATCCATTTATTTATTTCATTTAATATTATTGCATCTTCCTGATATAATTTTACAAATAGAACCAAGGATCGAAATGAGTTTTACTCCTCCTTAGCTCGTGTATCAACCTGTAACATGTACTCAACTCGTGTATCAACCTGTAACACATATAGTTATTAATATATATTAAAAAATAATTAATTTTAATTTTGATATTTTTAGTTTGCATAAAAAATAAAACAAACATTAATATTTTTATTTTACAAAAATAATTATATACACTAATTAAACAACATTTAAAAATATTTAATATTAGCCATAGAGCACTAAATACCGCGTAGTGTAAAATGAATGAAAATCACAATAATAACCAAAATCAAATAAATCAAAATGATAATAATAAAAAACATGTTTTTTTAATTAATAAAAACTTTCCTATCAGTGAAAATAATTGGGATGCATTATTGGATAAGTGTTGTTTTATGAACCCTGACGATAAAAACAAAATTGAAAATCTTCGTAGTATAGATGAAAGATTACTTATAAATATTAATGTAACGCTAGCATTATTTTAATGTTATAGTTTCCTTATATAAATTTTAAATTAAATGATACATCATTTAAAAGAATTGAAAATATACAAAAGTATTTAAATATGTTCAAGTAAATAAATTTAAAATAGATGTATATTTTTGATTATTATACAGTTTGTAGTTTGTAAACATTTTATTACTTTTAAAATTATAAATTATGTGTTTTTAATTTTAACAATATTCTAAAATTTATGCTATTAAATTATTAACTTACTTTTTTTGAAGGTATAATTATACAGGAATGCAGTTTTTTAATATTAATAGAAATTTACCAATTAATAAGTAAAAATATTAAAAATAATCGTACATTTTTAGACAAATACATAACGCACGAATTATGGTTTCGACAGCGATGCCAATAAAATGTTTAGAAGCTACAATAATGGCAATGTAATATTAAAATGTTATATTTGTAATATTTTGATATTTACATATTTTAGATATTTGACTCAAGGTCAAGAAGATCTAAAAAGATTTACAATATCATTTGTTTCAAAATGTAATGGAGAAACATTTAAACATATTGTACTTGGAATTTATTGCAATCGTAAATTTGGTGCTCTTGGCGTGAGTCGGCGAAGTGATCTCATGTATAAAGAACTTAAATATTTAGTAAATTAATATTATTTTTTATTTTAAAATAATAGAATCTTAGTGATCTTATTGGAAATTATCAAAAAGCTTATGATAATTATCAGCATCGTCTTATACGTATTAAATTAGGTTTACCGATACCACACAACCCATATTTACTTGAAACAATACAATGGAAAGTGAGTAAAAATTGTAAATTAAAAAAAATTAATAAGGGAACAGTTTTATCTTTTAACAAAAATGTGTCAAAAAATGAAAAAAATTTTCTGTTAGAAAATTTTACAAAAGCTGTAAGTTAGTTTTTTATTTAATGGAAATTAATAAACAAATATTTTTCTGTTTGAAAATTAATTATTAATATTTTTAAAAGAACTATATTAGAATGTTTTTGAACAAAAAGATTATTTTTTGTAAACAACATTTTAATATATTACAAATAAATTTTGTTTTCTTAAAATTACTTAATCATAAAATTTTAAATTAAAGTTAAAAACAAATGACTCTTCACGAATCAGTGAAACTACTCGTTATTTCTTACCATATATTAAAAAACATACACAATCAAAAAACACAAAACAATTTGAAAAATCAATGAAAAATAGTATATCTTCAAAAAAATTAAAAAAGAAATTAAGTAAAACCATGGAACATGAAAAATTGAATATTGAAAAAAATAGTACCTCAAACATTAATAAGTAAGTTTAATATACGAAAATATAACAATTATTTATTATTTATATATAGTAAGTAAATATTGAAAGTTGATTAGATTTATAAAATAAACTTTATTATTAATAATCTCACCTCATCGCTAGTTAAAAATTTAATATAAAAAATAAAATATTCAGTATTATTAAATAAATTTATTTGCAAAAATTATTAACCTGTTAACTTAATTTTCTTATTAGTTAATTTGTGCAATAAATATTTAAGAATTTAGATTTTATTGATAATTTAATGTTGCACATACGAGCAAGTGTTGTTTTCTACTGAATAATTAATTTGTTATTAACAAGTAGTTTTATGTAACCTAAGGCTATATTTTCTATGTTTTGAAATCAAATATATGTTGAGATGTGTGTAGTATCTAAGATAAGAACTATAATAAAAAAATAATTTAGTGTAACATTATTTTAACCATATAAAGCAATTAGTTTTAATTTAAAATATTGTTAATTTATTAATAAATTATTTTAAGTTTGATTGATGTTAAATTAAAAACGTTTTGTGTTAAAATTAATGTGGAAAAAATACTTGTTATTTGACAACCCAATTAAATAATTTAATAACTGTAGTTATTGATTTCCAACAAGTAAGCAATAATAAAGTGTTTTTTGTTTTAAAATAAATTCTGTTCATTGTTAGAATGATTAAAAATAAAATTTGTGTGAGATATATAGAAAATGTAACAAATAATAGGTACTAGTAGAAACTGAACTAAGTGATTATTATAAAAATCCTAATTAAAATAAACAATGTTTTTGTATTATGTAACAAGAATTACAGCAGTTACGTATGCTGTAAACATAAATTTTATTCAATATGTTAAAAACGTTAACATGTAGATACAAACTTCTTTCGTTAAAAATGTTTAAATGAAAGAATAATTATTCAAATTAAAAATGATAAACGAGTACATAATTTAAGTTTTTATTTATCTTTTGTTTATTTAGAATAACAACTCAACATTATCAGCTACGAATTTGAAAAAGTAAATTTACTTTGACTCACGTCAAAGTGTTGAACTAAAATCTATAACTTTTTAATAAAAAACAATGTATATATATTAGTGACTGTTTAATTACTAGTTTTATTTGTTTAAACAAGATAAGTAATTATACATTTAACATATTATAAAATCATAAACACAGAAATACTAATTCCATCTAATAAGGATAAGAAATAAACCAATTTAGCCAGTCTCAAGCGTGAATAAAGGAGGGTTTGCGTCAGATAGGGTATTCTCCAGTAAACATTATCAATGCCAAAATATTTCAATGGCTATGTTTCATTAATGAAATACGGCAACTTTCCTAAAACAGTGAAAATAATAAATGATCATTTAATTGGCTGTGTAGGATAGTCGAGAGTGTTGAGGGATGTTACAGCGGATGGGAAATTGGGAATATAAACGAGGCTAAAGACTATAGGTCTCACAAGACATATTCATGACCAATATGTTCTTTAAGAAAAAAAGGAGCAAATTGGTTACATATCGAAACGGTAGAAGACAAATTCAGATTGGATATCGAAAATCAAAATTCTAGTCAGATTTCACCAAACCACGTCATCATCGTCGTGATTTAATGTAATAGTGTTCTCTTGTTGCTTCTTTAGCAATAGGTCGTTATCCTTGCGCTTAAACACTCCGTTTTCAACCGGACCAGGAACCAGCTACGGTAGTGTATAGAAACTACAATTTTAGACTGCACTTCTATTACCAGTTATTTAAAAATAATATATATATATATATAAACGTAATGATTATCATCACTGATTTATATAAGCGAATAACAAGAAATGTTAACACGTAATTGTACATTTTTATTTAATTATTTGAATACCAAATATCAGAAAACAATGTCCTTATTACAAAATTATAAATTTCATTTATAAATATCAAAGATTTTGTTAAATGTGTGCTTATACAGTTTAGACCTTACATTAAGCCATAAACTATTTTGACTCAAATCAAAGTTATTGCTATCATCTTCATTGGAAAATAAAATCCCTTAGTATGCTTTGAAGATTACTAAAAGTTTACAATCAACCGTTTTTCTGTTATCGATTTATACGCGTCACAAATAAATGCTTTTCAAATATGTTGAAAACAAAGAAGAGAGTTATTATTTACAATAAAGGATTCCTATTTGTATTGTCAATACAGACCATTCGGTGACATCTCTTCATGGTTAGTCAATAATTAAATTCATGTTGACATTTATCCCAGATAAAAAATTCGGATAAATAAATATGTACAACCAATTAAAATATATTTTAAATTATAACAACAAAATAGTCAGTGTAATAAGTAAATTTGACATGTTGAAATAAAGCATTATAAGATCAGTCCATTTTAAGATTGGAATTATTATCAATCCTGAACCTAAACTTCATTTGGAAATCATTGAAAAACCACCAAAAGGCTCTTTATGTTTCTCTTTAAGTAATTTAAGCATCATGCATTGAATCATAATAATTTTTTCAAATAGAAAGATCAACATTGTTTAAATTTGCAATCAATTAGTTTGGACAGAATAAACATTAGACAAGCCACAAAATGACTTAGATAATTCAAATGAGACCATTTGTCCAAAACGTGCCACATGTTGTAACCCTTGTGAAAAATAATAGAAAGAAAAAGTAGCAATTAACAAAACAAGCAAAATATTAGCAAAAGTAATTTAATTTCATCTACTGGTTTGTACATGCACAATTGCATTGATTATTAGTCATTTTGATTCATGCTGCATCTCAAGTTAAATACTATATTGAGTGGCAATGTTATTCCCAGCTAATCTATTCCTAGCTAAATGTTTGAAGTTAATACGGGTATACTTTTTATATATCACACGAGTATGCTTGTTTCATGCCTGGGTGTTAGCTGCATTAACGTTACAGTCAACCACTTATTATGCTAAAAACACTGACTTGTTAATCTATTAGTCCCAGGGATCAAAATAAGAACACAAGATTTAAACCAAAATCAAATATTCAAGATAATACAGATAATAAATATATAAAGGGATGAAATTATTAGCCAACCCATTTCCTGCCTGTTCTTATCCTGATTTCACTGTAATGAGTCCTCTAGTTCACTCGCTGATTGTGATTTGGTGTCGTCATAACAGCTTGCACCTGTCAACCTAAGCAGGACATAAAGTATGCCGCTTTGGTCTGGGTACCTGCTTAACTCTAATTTAGCACCACGTAAAAGTAGCCAGTTATTATTGAAACGACAGTTCAAATCAACAACGTGAGCGCTAATAAAGCTATCGGAATTATTAATATTCCGATCGGATAAGAATCTACATGTATGTGTGCCTGCATTGCTGTTGTCTAAAAAACACAGTTTAAAAACAATTAATTTGATAACAGTAAGAAACTAATGTCCAACGTAGTCGTTTTAAAAGTGCCCCCAAAATCTATTTAATCAAAATAAAATGAAACAAAACTGACTCCGATTTGATGTTCGCTTGTATCGAATACAACTGCCAAATAGCTCAAATGGAATAGGGCCAAACCTGTAAATAGGAGATTAATCAAACGCACCCAAAGATTGGACTGAAAATAGGAAATAATGTACATTATTTAAAGTTTGTTCAATAAATTTAGTAAAAGGATGTCTAGTTTATTAGAAAAATAGTGCAAAAACACAAACTATGAAGAAGTTAACTTGGTTTAAATATAGTGCATTCTATATTTTCTCAGTGTAATGCTGTTGAATTTTTCAAAAAGCATTTTTTACGGCAAGTAGAATTTTAGCGCTACAAAATGACAGTTGATATTTTGTGCCGGATCAAAGTTCTGTTTACTAAGGTACACATCTAACAACTCAGCAACTTGTGCCAATCTGGAATATTAAATAAGAATAACAATTATTATTATTATTAGTGAAATAGCTTCCTATTTCATTTCGACTTCCATCACGATGCTTTCACGGAATCAGCCAAAGTAGAATAGATCACCAGCAATTGAGCAAATTGGAAACGCTTACTCATTGTTCAAATTCAAATCAAATTGAAACAGATGTTTCCAATTTTAACAAATCTCGATACATTCAAACTGATGTTCCATTTGCGCCTGGAATAATGACATTAGGTAAGAGCATTGACACATCATGCATTCAAATTAAACAAATATGTACAGGGATGGTCTAGCGATACGGCGTTCGACTCCCATCATCGGTAACAAATGGACAGGCCCACGTTCGTCTTCGCTAAAATGTCCACTGCTGAAAGGCATGCGTTTCTCGTCAAAACATTTAAAATAGCAAACATAAAAATTAGTTTGGGACATAATTAGCTTAAATTGCGGTTTATTTAATTTATGTAAAAAAGAAATTTGAGAAATAACGAAAATGTTTGTCAAGTGTAAAATAAAAATAGACATTGAACTTACTCGATATTTGTGTCCACAATTTTGCAAACACGAGCGACTAGTAACGCATGCACTCAACAAATAAGATAACTGTTGGCGGAAAACTATGTATATATATATATATATATATATATATATATATATATAGTACAAAAATAAAGTGAATTATTAGTTATAATAAAACAATGTTTTGGTGAAATTATTCGGACAATCCATTTAATTAAAGAGAACAGTTAAAAATTTTGAAAATACACATATAACCTACCATACTCGATATATGCATAAAGTCCAATAGAAAACAGTACGGCACTGAGCTGAAAATTTAAACCCTGTAATCAATATGAAAATTAAATATTTTAATTACACCTTATTCCAAATAACAACTACAAACGTACATAAACATGAATTGTGTTCATTTTATTAGATTGTAGCGTAAATAGCTTGAAATAATTGCATATAACATGTTCCTTTTGAGTTAAATGCTTATTTATTTTCTTATCCTACCCATAACTCAGTATCTTCACATGAAACATGACTTTCTTGTGCAAACATACACAATTCATATAATTAAATTTTGTTTTCAATACTTGAAAATTTTACAGATAACCTTGTCCAGCAAGTGGACACTTACCAAAGCCAAACAAGGACCTGCATTTAGTACCGGCGGTGGGACGCAAAACTGAGCTTACTTCGTTTCGAGTCTAGCACCCGACCGACTCTACCACCCCGGCCCATTGGTAAATGATACACAAGTAAAATTACTAACCAATAAACGTCTTCATCATCCTACGTCCCTTGCAATAACTTACAAACTGTTTCACAAAGGTGGGAATAATAAAGAAGCCGTTGATTAACGATCTGATAATAATAAACTAGTATTATGCATATAACAAACAATTGTGAGATAACTTGCATGCAATAGGGAACTAGCTGCATACGTTCCAATAACGGCGTAAATGTGTCCAACCGATCTAAGTGGTTTGTATACGTCTAAAAACAAAACAAATCATACAAATTATTAAAAATTGCAAAAACAAAACAAAAAGATGTCCACAAGCAAACACTACTCATGTTATTAATCACAATATAACAACCAAAATATTCAAGCAACAATAGACGTACATTGCTTGAGCCAAGTGTGCATTGGCAAATTCCATTTTATGACTACATCAACCAATGAGCGCGGAACTTCAATACAACTCAATTCGGTAACTCTGAACCTTTTGCTAAATGCAGAAAAGTAAAATTAAAAAAAACACCTTGACAATTCTTATTTTGATGCAGTATTTTTGTTAAAACTTATTCTCAACTATCGAAAGTAGGATTTACAATGCTACAATTAAAAAAGGTGTTGACATGTCCTTTAAAAATAGTGTTCACACCAATATTGATAAGTTATTCAAAAAGCCATGTTTGTGTGTCGGCGTGAATCAGTGGTAAAAGCTGTCATCTCCAGGCCAAGGGGTCCAGTTTTCAAACCATCCAATTACCATCTGCTGTCCACAATCAACTGATGATGCAGTTGGCTTGGAAACAACTCCCAATCGAACACTCATTAGGAGGAGATAGTGTTTAAGAAATCATTGTATCTGATTTTGTCAAACACAAAAATGTTTCATTTGATACGACACTCACTTTTGTGATCGATAGGTTTCTGATCCAACATTGACTGATTCATTGGTTTGTCCAATCAATAAGACAAAAGATTCGCTTGCGTAGCTTACAAAGTAGTGACTGCATCGAAAACTTTGCGACACAAAATATGCATAAATCCAGCTACAATAAAAAAATAGACAAATATTGGAGATGCTAAGAAAATCCGCCTAAAGGCGGTTAAAAGTGAATCGATCTAGTCAGTCCCAGGCCTGGATAAAGGAGGAGGGTTTGCAGCAGTTTATTACTTTGAATGTTTTACGAGACATATCTTTCAACAGTGGACATTTTGGCGAAGCCCAACGTAAACCCGCATTTTAGTGCGGTGGGTGGTGGGATTCGAACCCACACCCACCGAGGTTCAAATCGAGCGCTGTACCGCCAAACCACCCAGACACAGAACCAAATGAAAAAAATTGACCGGAAACAGCGACTCATCATAAAAGAAGATTGGAGATTCCAAGATAAAACTATACCAACAATGGCACGAGTGTTCAGTCGATGTAAATGGGCCAACATAAATTGGTAACACAGTAACTAAATTTGTACCCTCATGGAAATGAGTATAAATAGCATTACTGGCAATACATGTGGAAGCCTTATTTCGTTGATTTAAATTTGCATTCGCTTAGACTAAGCCATTGAATACAATTATAAATATGATTTCAAAAACGAATTTTATCTGTTGTCTCAGTTTGACAAAAGGTGATACTATTTCATTATCTGACAATTAAATTTCATTGCCGAATGCTGATAGTTTTGTTAAAAATAGTGCCTGAAAAATATTCGGTGCTTTAAACCAATTAACAAGTAGGATAGATGTAGTTCAATAGGTCTACGGTTCAACTATCAATAAGCTTAAACGGCCTGTTAATAGCATAGCTGTTATTGGTGATGCATAATCATCATCAGACGTAGAGTGTGTTTAAAGGCTCTGCTTTAAAAACTTATTATTACATGATATATGCAACAAAAATATGTAATAGAAATTATACTAAAGGTTAATTTATAATTGAATAATGGCATTATAAATGTACTTTACTGAATTCTGAAAACAACATAGGTTGGAATCCTACTGTTGGCACTAAACGTGGGCTTTGTTAAATATCCGCTAAAAAAGTGTTTCCTATTTGGCCAGTAGAAAATATATTCAGTATTATTATCATTATTATTTATGATCCGGTTTTAAAATAATTAGCTGGAATAACACAAGTAGCTGGACTTATACTTCAATAGACAAAAGTTCGGTCTCACTCAATGAACATATACTACAAAAAGGTACACTAAAATTGTCTCTTTAAATCCTACATATATAACGTGAAAGATGTTATTTATTGTCTGCGTACAAAAACAACAAATCGAACGTACGGAAATGATTGAACTTTGGTTATAATGATGTGACAAACGCAAGTTGAATAAAGCAGACAGCACAGAGAAATTAGGAGCGACCGAATGCACTTTCGAATGGATAAGCTAAACTGTCAAATACGCAAGTACCAGTGATATTTTAGGTCAAAATATAATTTTTAAAATTTAAATAAATGTGAATAATGCAAGTAATATTTATTTATTTAAAATAAAAACTGCTAACATGATGAAAAATTTATAAATTTCATTGTTGGGTAATTTCGTTTCATTTTGGTTGGTGACGTGATCAATTCTTCATTATTTTCCATATCTGAAACGATCTACTGCGATGGCTTGAAAAGCGTAACAAATGTAGAACTATAACAAAGTTCCTTGACTGGTGACAGCGTCCTTGTTACGTCGCCACTGTTTGCAAAGATTGACGAGATCGTCTGATATTTTGCCAGTGTTATTATTTCCCTTATCCAAACGGCTACATTTGGTATACGTACACCTTACGATACCTTTCAAGTATCTTAAGAGTATCGTACGAAGTAGTTTGAATATTATCAAGTTCTTGCTAATTTAAAGGTTTTTTATCTATTGAACTATTTATATTTATTTCAATTATTACTACATTGAACGTAATGTATTACTGTTGTAATTTGTTACATTTCTATTTTTCAAAAGTTCGTTAAGATTGTTTTATTGTTAATTTGTAAAATACTGTACAGCAGCATAACAACTCGTTAGTGTTAACAACAAGCACAGTGACTCAGTGGTAAGCAACCTGGATTCAATCATTTGAACATTACCTTCTATTTAGGGGTGGATGACTTAATAGTATTAAAGTCCCAATTGTATACTAATATATATATATATATATATGCACCAACTATGGTGCAGTTGGTTCTACGTAAGTCGAACCTAGCACCAATACACACAATTTATAGGCTTCGTTTAAGTAACTATTAAACAGATCCGATTTGTTAAAATTCGTATCCGTCAATTTCAAGAAAGGCAACCACTCACGTTTTTGATATGATTCATACGAATGAATGACTCAAATTGGATAAGATCCATCCACGAACCAAACAGCATGGTAGCCGGACATAGAGCGTACGAAAACCAGACCAGCAAACTGTAGAGTGATGGAAACAAAATGGGAAATTCGGGATGTTTGAAAGATTCGATTAGTTTTGGCAAAACGAATGAAAATTGAATAGCTTTCATAATTGTAATTAAAACGATGCCTGTGTAAATAGGTAATTTTAAAATTTATTTGAATTGGCTAATAATAAAGTTGCATAACCAATATTTTCAAATTTATGAAACTTTTGTAACAATTTGTGTTAGTGTTTTGTATGCGTAAGACAAAATAAACGGCACTACCAATCAGAAAAATGGCTCAGTTTTCTGTCACTATTAATCTTATAATCAAATGATTATATATGGGAGCAGTAAACCTACAGAAACGTTTCAGGTACACGACAAAGTATTTAATCGCTATTCGGCTATCATCTTAGGAACGCACCAAGTTGAGGTGTATAGTTAAGAGTATCGCTATCATCCAACTTGCAAATAATATAAATATAAGCACTACAGTTATGTAAACCAAATGTATCGGATAGTCAACAAAGTTAATTGCAATGTCTGCAGATCGTTTGTGGACACGGAAGCAACAATGATGCGTACTAGTCAACAATGAGTAAAGATATGGTAAATAAATGATCATTCTAAATACAACAATATCAGTTAAAGCACTTATATGGAACATGCAAATAAACTAACGTTTGAAAGCAAAACAATGTAAATAGTCAATATTCTATTGCTTACCACGAACCTGATGCCATTCAGACGATTCCAAAAAGAATTCACTAAAAGATTGACAAACAAACAGAAATTACAGTGTGAAATTTCAACAAGAATGTAAAACGAACTTGCATATTTATAAGGCCACCAATGACTATATTATTTTGTAGTAATTCTTACTATATGAATCATAAATAGTCAGCTAGTCTTCTGATTGGTCAAACATCTGGCATAAATTACATGTTGATTGGTTAGAAAAAAGTCAACCTTACGACTACAAGCTAGACAAGTTTCACCTTCAATAAAGATGCATCTAAGATAATACAACATTCAGATCATCGCCAACCTGTCGTAGTTGATGGTTTAGTTATACGTCCGGAAATCAAGTGATGGCACTGTCACTCTGCAGTTCAAAATAATAATATTTACAAATTTTCTCTATCTGTCGAAAAGTTAAGATAGATATCGAATCAAGGCAGTAAAACCTTTATTGTAACATGTAGAAAAAAGTTGAGTTTTACATATAGACCAATCATGTGCAACCAGTGAATTGATCTAAGCAGCAAACTTCAAATATCCAATGAACAATTAAATGTTTAAATAAATTACCAAATATTGAATATAGTCTTGTCATGCATTTTTAGCATAATTAGGCATATAATGTGCTCTTTGCGTCTGCGGATCAATTGTTGAACTCTTATCAAAACAAATAGAGGGATTCAAGTCGCACTAACGGCACTAATCGCTCCAATAAATATCTTCTCCCTAATCAATGTGTTTAGTAAAACACTGAAACAAAAAATGATTTAATATCAGAACGCTAATAATTCTGAGGATTTGAGTAGTACTTATATAGTCTCAATTACCAATGATGATAATATTCCTGACTGTTCGTCCTCCACGTGGTGCATCCTGGACCAGATGCATCTAGACAGCTAGACCAATAACAGCAGGGTCCGAGTGTATAGCGGTATAACTGGGCTTCCGTTACGGCTGGTGAATGAAAGCACACATCCAGGATACTTAAAAGGTATCTTAAGGTATACGCATACCATATATAGCCGATGTTACAAAGATACCGTCTACAAGTCAAGAAACTTTCTTATTCTTCCATGTTTGTTACGCTTATCAAGCAATCAATGTCAATTGTTTACTATTCCGTATAAATATGGAAAATAATGAAGAGGTGACCACGTCACCAACCAAAATGGAAATAAATGGAATGACAACGCACCAATACAGTTGGACAGATAAACAAAGTGCGAGTAGGCTACCATTTTGAATCGTGTTCAGTGATTGAATTTCGGTTGGATTAGCGTATTTCGATATATAACCAAAACACAATCCCAATGCAAATATTAATCCCAGGATCATACGAGTCAATTGCAGGTTAGATTGGTGTAGAATGATCAAGCCTGATGCAGGAATTGAAAAAAGGGTTGAAATTTTGACATGTAAATTGTTTTCTTAATTCAAAATTAAATTACTTTAATTTTTAAAATCCAAACTAGAATCTGTTTGAATTCAATCTTTCTGGAGCAGCAGATAAATGTTTCCTATTTGCTTTAATTTGTAATAGACTTTTCCCTACTATTTATCCTATTGCATTCAAATTAAATAGATAAGGTAGAAACAGATGTATGCTCCCAAATTTTATTGATAATGACGCCTATACGGTAATTAACGGATATAAATTCAAAATCAACACACTATATGCTGCTTATATTAGCCATATATAACTCCTACTACAATCATTCATTCAATTTTGGTTAGTGACGTAGTAACCAGTTCATTATTTTCCACGTTTATGCAGCATATTAAACGACCGAATCCGATAGCTTGATAAGTGTGGCAAATACAGAAGAATAACGAAGTATCTGTACTAGTAGACGACATAATTGTGACGACGCTACTTATCTTTTTGTTTTAGCCCAACGGCTACATATGGTACTTGGGATGCTTTTTAGGTATTCTGGCTATTTGCTAGCACCGATCCTCCGAAATGGAAGCCTGGTTATATCGCTGTGCATTTCGCATTCAATACTGGTGCTAAAAGTCAAATTTGCATCCACACTTACGATTCTAGCGCCTCAACGGTTCGAGTACGAGATGAACAATGGTGTTTGAAATAAAATTGTAACCGTTAGAAATAACAAAGAATGGATTTTAACTGCTATGTTATTTATTTCGAGCGGTAGCTAGCCTAGAAAATAAGTAAGTTTTGAACAAACTCTATTAATTAAAAATGACATTCTATTTTATAGTAAGATGCATAAAATATTAATCCATCTTTGGGAAAATAGCTGCCCAATGGTATATAGTTAAAATTAGTTGCATAATAACACATTGTTTAAAAGGTAAACATTTGCATTTTTGCTAGTAATAATTTATAAAATCAAACAGACCTAAACATATTCCAACAGCGTAAATCAAACACAAACCAATAAATTTAATGGAGTAATCTAAAAAAGATGAAAAAAACATAAATTATTGATAATAAAGGTTAACTATTAATTTAAGGACAAATATGAAAACTGTAATTGTTAACAATGACAAACTGATATCGTTGGAACTCAAATACATACATAGCTATCAGCGGCTAAACTACTCAAGAATTGGGTTTCAATACTGCACTTTGTAATAAGTTTAAACTGTGTAATGGGAAACGCGGTATATTTACAGTAAAAACTGTAAATAAATAATCATAAAAAGTTCCGTATAGGTTGGATAATCTTACAATATCCATTTATACTATAAAATAGAAAAATACTATTCAAATGTAACCAATAGTAATACTTTAGTCATTTGTTATCCATTCAAAATACAAGTAACAATTTTTTTAAAAAGTCACTAACTTTGCTTTGTAACAATGTATTTCACTCCCCAACGAACGAGACAACGCCAGAAAAGAGAAAAAGTAAACGACAAGAACAACAACCAAGCGACTTGACGAAAAACGGTCGAAAAACAAGCCAATGTTTCATAAAATTCATTTAACGAATCATAGTCGCCCATTGACATAAACAAGTTGTCAAAGTCGTCATCATGCTGAAACGATATCCAAGGCTCTACATTATATTTGTCTTCAACATTCATGATCACCTGCTTAAAAACATATAAAGATTACACGTTTGTGAATGTAATATAAAAGGAATAAAACATAAATATATATAAAGATTAGGATTGTTTGAATTGGGTCAATCAATAGTGACCTTATGGGCGAAAAATAAAAAAACAGTCTGATTGGCAACTGATAACGGAGATAAGCGGTTTTGTAATAAATTACAATTCAGCAATAATAATAATTTGCATGTAAATAGATAAACACGATGTGCAAAAAGAATAAAACTAATAATACATCGCTCGCCATGACACTGTCAAAGTAGTAGTAGTCAATAACAGTTTCAAGTTCTTGTGGCTTCTCGTATAATCCCCTTTCACTGTTCACGGTTTTGAGAGACGTGCAGAGAAACATATCAGTCTTGTAAATCATCGAATTTGTTTAGCTGCTGCTGTTTTGGAGACGAACAAACATTAATCCAAAGAGAAAGAAACATTTTCTCTTCATTGGTTCGCACAGTGCTCTTGTATGCAGCGGAAACATGGACTCTTACACGGTCGGAGATAATAAAACGCAACAAATTTAAAGCAAGATATTTAGCACAACATCCATTTTGCATCATCCGTATCAAGGGATTGGACAAAAAAGATCAGTAATCGTCAAATTCGAAATGACCTCTAATTTCATAAATTTCCTTCTTCGGTATCGCGACAACTTAGATTGTGCTGGTTTGGAAACCTTCTTCGTAAAAATCCTGATGTAATCTCACGTTCCATAACTTTGGCTTGTCCAAATGCCGATTGGAAGAAAAGGAAAGGTGGTTAGAAACGTATTTAGATGGATGTTGTTCGGGACAATTTTTACGCTATTTTGACCGGGACTTTATCTTGGAAGCAAATGGCAGTCGTTGAACTGACATATCTATGGACGCCCCAAAAACCGTGAACAGTTGAAAGGGGTTATTCGGAATGCTATGAGAAGTTGGAACTAATAAAGAGTTATTTAGTCTCAATCTGATCGTAATCAGTCCAATGACTTTACCATTGTTTCCAAGATACAGTTCAGGCCAAAATAACGTAAAGATGGTCTTGAACAGCATCCATCCCTCAACGCTTTTGGCCACATTTCTTTTCCTTCCAATTGGCATTTGGACAGGCCAAAGTTACAATATGTGAAAGTGCATTAGGGTTTCTGTAAAAAATGTAACCAAATCAGATCAATCATCACCGTCGTGACAGTAGTATCTTCATCACATTTTATCTAATAGAATAAAATTAGTTTTTCCATTCTTTCTACAATTTAAAAACGCAACTTTAGTCAGTTGCAAAATCGTAATGGAAAAAGACAGTTAAAGAGTCGAATCGGTAAAAGTTCTCATTCGTGGATTACTGCCTGCACAAAGGAAAGGAATGTTTGACGAGCAACAGTGTGCGGCAAGTGGACATTTAGAAAAACCAAAAGAGGATGAGCATGTAGTGTCACACCCAAGTCAGCTATACGTTTAGCGCTTTAGTTACCGTTTATCTCGTACTGAAATAGATAAAAATCACCACAACATGCAAAAAAATTTGCCAGTCAAATCAATTCATTATCCATCAAAAAATAATAAAAAAACCCGTCACAATGGAATATTTTTATTTTGTACAAAAATACTATTGGGAACGTGTAAATGAGATGTAGGAAATGCGCTCCATTGAAGTACCGTCAGACGTCGAATTATTATTTGAAATAGCAAACAGTAATATCTTTTTCAAACTGTTAGCAATTCTCATTTTGGTTGCCAAAACTTTTGGAGATACAAGGTCGTTGGGTTGGAAAATAACGACCACATGACTGGCGTGATACAACAAAGGATCGCCTAAAACGAACGAAAATGGAGTTTAAACTGAGATATAAATGTATAAAATCATGTGTACTTTTATTCCACGATGCACATACTGTACAATGATTGAAATGTTCGTCGTCAATCGTTTTATGTACAAATAATAGTTCCGTTCACAGTATCGCACATACAAGTATCAATGCTAATAATCCTGGGTATTTGAATAATGCTTATAGTCTTAATTTCCAATGATGGTGATATTCTTGACTGTCTATACTCCATCTGGTGTATCTTGGAATAGATGCACATAGGGATATAGAATAACAGCAGAGATCGAGTGCACACCAGTATAAGTAGGATTCCGCTTTTGCGAATAGATGCAAGCGTTCATCCTTAGGATATATTTTAAGGGAGAAAATCAAACAGTAGCATCGTCACAAAGATACTGTCTACCAGCCAAGAAACTTCGTCATACTTCCACGTTTGTAACGCTTATCAGGCAATTGGAGTCAATTGCTGTACAAAAACATACATAATGAAAAAGTGACTACATAACGAGCCAAATTGAATGTATGAGTATCAATAAAATAATTGACTGTCTACATAATTAGAAATCACAGTTTACTAATCGTTCCATCAACAGGACTACCCAATCAGATATTTTAATTAGATTGGGAAGTGGCAAATGAACTAAACTCGTCGCTCAGTGGACATGGTTAGAGAAACAATAAATACGGGTCTTTGTTTATAGTGGGATGCTAATGATTCTGAGGATTTGAGTAATGCTATTAAAGTCTCAATTTCCAATGATGGTGATATTCCTGACTGTTCATCCTCCACGTGGTGCATCCTGGACTAGATGCCCCTAGGTATATAGACTAATAACAGCAGGGTCCGAGTGCACAGCGGTATGACTGGGCTTCCGCTACGGCGGGTGAGTGCAAACATACACCCAGGATATCTAAAGGTATACGTATACCATATGTAGCCCTTGGGCCTCGTCAATCTTTGCGAACAGTGGCGATGTCACAAGGATGCTGTCTACCAAGTAACTGTTATTCTTCCACGTTTGTTACGCTTATCAAGCCAACCAATATTAAATTTGTTTGTATCCGTGACACATTCAGGTAACAAAAGTTAACTATATATATAATTTAAAATGTTATGTTAGGTTATTGATGCCTTTTGTTCCAGTGTTCGGAATCATTAAAGTTGCATTAATAACTAATAATAATAACAATAATAGCAATAATAGTAAATGACAAAAACCAAACGTGAAAAAAAACTAACCTTTGTAAATTAAGAAGTCGCCACCCATTTTTGCTGTCGAAGTTGTCACATAAAAACCTTTCTGCCAAAGATCTTCGTAAATTCTACTGCGCATTATTTCAAGCTCAATTAATTGGACACAATTTGATTTACAGTGACTTATTTTTAAATCATGCAACCATCGGCATACTGTAAAGTAGATAAACGATTAAACAATAAAATTAAATTTTGGTAGTTTAAACTTCAAAATCATTGATTTCTCCTTTTGCAATTGAATATATTACTATAATGTTTACAATTGATACGTAGTAACAGTAATGTGAAGAGCATTGATAATTTAACAAGCTATGTAAATTTATTTTTTAGCAAATAGAATATGTTTGGAATAATGTCATTAAATCATGTATGTTTGTTAAATACTATATATATATATATATATATATATATATATATATATATATATATATATATATATATATATATATATTTTTATATTCGATTCGTATAGTTTCTCAAACAAACATCTTCTATCGTTTTACATAGAAAGGAAACATCTTGTGCACAGCAAACGTAGAAATGTAACAAACTTTCCTCGCTAATAAAAGGCATCCATGTGACGGTACCACTGATAACAAAGATTAGCGTGATCATCTAGTTTTTTTTGCCAGAGTTATCTTCATCAACCAAACGGTTACATACGGTATGCACATACATCAAAATACATTTTAAATATTCTAAGTGTATGTTTTCACTAATCTACCAACGTGAAATCTCAGTTATACCGCTGTGCACTCGGTCCTTAATTCGTGTTAGTCTGAATTCAGAATGCGCAACATTGAGATAAGAAAACATCACCAAACATTTAGACTTTATAAGCATTACTCAAATTCTAACAATCAGCAGTAGTCTTCGTTTCGAATATTAATGCAAACATACGTTCGTGACACTTGGATAAAAGTCAAGCAAAATAATCAATTTGTTGTAAACTGACAAAATCTTTTCCTGTCTAGTAAAACAATTAGTCAAGGGGATGCTAATAATCCTGAGGATTTGAGTAATGCTTATAAAGTCTCAATTTCCAATGATGGTGATATTCCTGACTGTTAGTCCTCCACGTGGTGCATCCTGGACTAGGTGCCCCTAGACATCTAGACTAATAACAGCAGGGTCCGAGTGCACAGCGGTATAACTGGGCTTCCGCTACGGCGGGTGGGTGCGAACATACACCCAGGATACTTAAAAGGTATCTAAATGTATACGTATATCATATGTAGCCCTTGGGCTAAGGGAGATAACCCTGACAAAAAATCAGGCGGCCTCGTCAATCTTTGCGAACAGTGGCGACGTCACAAGGATGCCGCCTACCAGCCAAGAAACTTTGTTATTCTTCCACGTTTGTCTACGCTTGTCAAGCCATCGAAATCGATCGTTCTACATGTCGTATAAATATGGGAAATAATGAAGAGGTGACCACGTCACCAACCAAAATGAATTAGTCAAGATGACGGTGTGGTTTAGAAACTAGATGGCAAAAATATCAATGTTTATAACATAAGTTGGTAGTAGAGTCACTTCTTCATTAATTCCAAGTTTCAATGGCTTCTCAAATTCCTATACGAAAAGGTTGTGGGATGCGAATTGAACTAGAAGGGATAAATGAAGTTTCTTGACTAAAAGAGCGTTTCCTCTCGACGACGCCAGTGTTTACAGGAGTTGATAAAGCAATCTTCTTTAGGGTTGACGCCAGTTGATGGATTCACAAGCCTAACCGGCCACATGTAAATAGTTATGTTGAGATCTTGGATGTATGCTAACACCCATTTACTGAACGGGAATCTGGTGAAAGCCCCGCTATACCGATATGAATGTTCAAAAATGAGACAATCAATGCTACTAGCACGAAAAAATGGTCAATTTGAAGCAATAATTTAGTTGTCTATGGAAAGATCACCAAAAAACATGTGATCATAAAAATATTTTGGACCCCTTTTTCACCAGCGACAATTACCAATCATGTTGACTTACCATATTCAATCCCGCCTGCCAAAACTTCATTAGATGGACATATTAGTTCGTATTCATCCGCTCTTTGCCATTCTTTTGGAGTTGGTCTGGGCAAATGATGTGGTACGTGTTCAGTTATTTGAAGTGATGAATTCTTGTCACCGATGTGTTGAATCAAAGCATCTAAAGTGGGACATAGTGACACTGCTGAATTAGAGTCATCATTGTCAGTAACAACAGCCTCGTTCTCAAAGGCTTGATTTTGTTTGTGGACTTTGTTCGACATGCGTCTGTCACGGCGTCGTTTTCGTATTGACGATGAAGCTAAATTGTAGTCAAAATTACCAAAATAATTGTTACAAAAATAACTGTTATATTGTCAATATTCATGCTGCTTTTGGTCAAACGTTTTATTAATAGTACGCTAAAAATAGGGTATACTTGACAATTGTAAAAGGTTGATTAACGGTTATATTTGCATGTGGTCTCTAGTTCCAATAGTAAAAATGCCCCTAGCTGTTTATATTCGTGTGGAATAACCTGGATAACTTAGACCAACGACGAGCAGGAACAAGAACAATACATAATTTCGACAATTTTAGTAAACCCTAACACTGCTATAAAAATACAGTCTACCACCAAAGAAATTTGGTAGATAGACAAGATTTATTAATATGGGATGTTTTGTCAAACATAAAAATACAAGTCTAACTAACGGCGATTTACTGCCGGGGCGGTATAGGTATTTGACTTCTAAGTGGATTTGAGTCCCACCACAGACACAAAATGTAAATTTGCTGAAAAATTTGTTCCGTTAAACAACGGATACTTGAAATAAATAAATTAATTAATTGAAAACCTTTAATATCTTTTTACTTTAGGTTGAAAAGCCTAATTGTATACAGCTCACAGATAATAATGTATAATGTTATATGTTACATACACAAAAATCACAAAAAACATTGATACTTTAAAAAATGAAGATAACAAAATCGAGCAATTGTGTTAAATGCTGTTTAGATTTTGAAAATTAGCGATTATTGAGAACAATCATGTACTTACATTGTATGTGGTAAATGTTATAGAGCTAGAATTATTAGACAAATATATTAATAAATAATAGTGCTGCACATTTGCATGGACATGGTATTAGTAGCTGTTTTTTTCAAAAACACCTACCCACATGATCTTTGTCCATATTCGCAATTAATTCCGCCTGTCTTTTGGCACGAATTTTCTGACCATCCAGAATAGTTTGGTAATAGCCAACTTGCTTTAGGCGTTTTTGCTTTTGGCTAATTTCGAACTGAACAAAACAAATTCGATTAAACAAGGCACAGCAGAATGAAAAACAGACAGACGCAATACAGGACGAAAAAAGACAGTTCTATACTGTGGGCTTTTTAGCAATCTTCCTTTAGACACTAAAAATATCAGTGCAATAAAGCAAAGTTCGCATAATGGGGTTGCAACTCTCTTTTGATAAGTGTTGATAACCTTGCCAACATTGTTTCGTGGATGGGGTATAGTAGGTAAGCTATTAGTTACTTACTTGAATAGTCAACAGTTTGAGTGGTAGTACAAACAGTAACTTTGTCGGTTTCCAGTTATTTGTGGTTAGTGACGTAATCAACTTTTCATAATTTCTATATTTGTACAATATATTAAACAATCGACTACGTTGACTGTATAAGCGTAACAAACGTAAGAAAATAACAATGTTTCCTAAATGATAAACAACTACTAAAATTATAGTAGTGATAGAATTCGAACATAGATTTACGAGGTTGTGGAACAACAGACAGGCACATTAATCCAGTCAACTAACTCTAACATAGAATAACTAGTACTAAAATTACGTACACAACTATTGGTAACACGAATACACTTCAATCCAATCTATTTGTTGTCATAGCAATACATAGACGTGCCCTATGTGCATAATTTTTAACAGTTTGTTTGTACACCGTAATGCCTCTTTGTAAGCCATTTATTTTGCTGCTTCTTTAACAAAACTATACTTGTTTTTACAAAAGTAGAATAATCGGCCATACATACGATTTAACCATCCTCTTTTCACAACATTGGCTTGCGATAGGTTAGAAAATGTGGAACATATTATGCACACACCATTTCTTCAACATTTTTTGTCATGGCACGTTCATAATGTTCAATCGTTTGTGAAGATGGACAACCAAGCTTGCTGACTTTACGAGACAAAGTCACTCCTTTGACAATGGATTTGGAAAGCATAAAAACAACTTCTTCAAAACTCAATCGCACGGGTAAACTGAAACGTTTGGATAAACAATAATCCTTTTTTTGAAATGATTCACGGACAATTGATGATCTACCTAGTATACGATGTTCATAGCGCAACCATTTCACATCTGGCATATAAATAATAATAATAATAATAATAATAATAATAATAATAATACAAGGATTATTCTATTCATCAAATTAAGATAATGTGAATCTGACAATTTTAATAAAAAAAAACCTTGAAAACCCATTAATAAATGTTTAATATGCTTAAAATAGTCATATAAACTGTAATATCTGTAAAAATGTCTATAGTTTAAAATATTAAACACAGTTTATGAGTTAGAAATGTTATATTAGTATTGCCAGATTCACTTGTGTAATAAATTTACTAGATTTTCAAGTCAACCAGGAGCACTGTACAGCTGTTTCATCCTTATTTAGAATCATCAGCAGCGCGTACCTTTTAAGTTTTACACACACATGAACTTGAACCCACGCCCATATCTGGTATCAGGCCAGCGCCTTAAAACACTGAGCTACGGGCCTTCGACCTGTAAATTTATTATTTATAGTGAATCTAATCAATTCTAATTGCCCAGTGTCCTCAATTGCTGTTTATGAGTGTTTGAAATCTATCTTTGGCACATACACACTTCGTCCAAAATGTTTATACTTTAAAATACAACCCAAATTACTTCACTGTCCTGTAATTACACTTTAACACGTAATTGATCAATAAGGAGTGCAAATAATTAAAAGTTTTATCATTCCTAAAAGGACAATAAACAACAAATTGCATCATTTCCGGTAGCTTATTTTACAGTTATATACCTTTTTCACTTATTTCGTTGGCATATATAAATATATATATATATATATATATATATATATATATATATATATATATAGGGATGCTAATAATCACAAGGATTTGAATAATACTTGTGTAGTCACCACTTCCAATGATATTTTTGACTGTTCTGGATTAGGTACCTATAAGTATTCAGACTAATAACAGCAGAGACCTAGTGCACAGCGGTATAACGGCTTCCGCATGCATACAGCCAGGGTACTTAAAATGTATCTTAGGGTATATAAATACCATGAATACCTGACAAAAAATCAGGGAATCTCATAAATCTTTACAAATAGTGGCGCCGTCACAAAAATGGCATCTAACAGCCATAAAATTGTTATTCTTTCACTGTTGTTACGCTTATCAAGTTATCAAAATCGATAGTTATAATACAGTGCCGTATAAACATAGAAATAATGAAGATATGACTGTCACCAACCACAATAAATGAAATGTATTTAATCAATAAGTAAAGGTTCTAGTTGTATAATGCGGTTATCTTTTCTCAACACGGCTTAATATCAACCAGAACGGAGTTAATAAGTGGAAGAAGAAACATATTTAAAGACATATTATTGATTACTTTAGTACAAAGTTGAACTATTTCAAATCGTAAAAACTAAAACTTGCCTTCAGCAATCCACACAAGAAATTCTCCAAATGGAGCAAGAAACACACGGTGTTGATCTGACGAAGAATTATCACTGTCCATTAAATCATTGTTTTATAATCAACTGAAAAATAAAGTTTAGTGAGAAAAATCAAGTTGAGTATATAAAAACCCCTAATTTAAAGTGAATCCATAAATATAACAACACATTTAAGAGTGTAAATTCGCTTTAGTTAAAAAAAATGTTTACATCCTATTGCTAATGTGTAATAATAATAGTTAGTGGTCAAAAATTTGATGTTACATAGTTTGAACATAGGTACCGCCTTCTGTTTAGGATTAAACAACCTTATAAAACATCAATACATTCATCTTGGTTGGTGACGTGGTCACCTCTTCATTATTTCCCATATTTATACGACATGTAGAACGATCGATTTCGATGGCTTGACAAGCGTAGACAAACATGGAAAAATAACAAAGTTTCTTGGCTGGTAGACGGCATCCTTGTGACGTCGCCACTGTTCGCAGATTGACGAGGCCGCCTGATTTTTTGTCAGGGTTATCTCCCTTAGCCCAAGGGCTACATATGATATACGTATACATTTAGATACCTTTTAAGTATCCTGGGTGTATGTTCGCACCCACCCGCCGTAGCGGAAGCCCAGTCATACCGCTGTGCACTCGGACCCTGCTGTTATTAGTCTAGATGTCTAGGGGCACCTAGTCCAGAATGTACCACGTGGAGGACTAACAGTCAGGAATATCACCATCATTGGAAATTGAGACTTTATAAGCATTACTCAAATCCTCAGGATCATTAGCATCAATACGACAGCCATTTAATTGTCTCCATCAATAATTGCATTACAAGTGTTTAAATTATAAACATTATTAGTCACAACCAAAGCATTCAAGGCTTTAAAAATACGATATTTATAAAATCCACAGGTATTAATGTTTATTTAGTAATTTTCAGCAAAATTTCCCTTACAAATTAGTAACAATCCTCAAACAAATTAATACAAACATTTGAAACAAATCACCAAACAAATACACCAAATTACATTAACAATCATACTTAAGATCCAAAACTAACTTCATATCATTGTTCAAATTGTACATATATTTGTTCAAACAATATATATATATATATATATATATATATATATATATAACACGGAGATGCAGAAATGCAGGAAATCAAGTTTAACTGTAAAAATAAGAAAATCAAAAAATAAGTCTTTTTATTTAAAATCCAGACGTTTGCACCAAACGCAAATCCAACGGTGGAGGCCCTCGGGGGTTCTGCTGCTGTTGTTGATAATGCTGACCCAAAGAAACATCGTCTGCAGGAATTCCCAACCAATCGCTGAACTCCAAATTGGGGTTAGTCAAAAAATCGCCCAATAGGAATTCGGGTTCAGCGTCCCACGACGATGGTTGCGTTCCATAACCGAAGTTTGGATCGAGAACAAGGTTGTAGCACGACGGTTGAGATGAACAAGACAAATCGATGACTCCAGGTGAATTGGAAAAAGAAATGTCCTCAAGCGTTTGACTGGGATTTGTTTGTGACTTGTCACGTTGATGCGGTACCAAGGTGTAGAACCATTCGGAGTTGGCATGAGTTGAAGGGTTTGGATCGGAATATAAAGTGATTAAGTTGTTCGGATAGAAAGAATGGGACACGTCCAGCGGCTTTAAACAAACAAGGTTTCACATCAATCAATCAATAGCTTCTAAGGGAAAATATTTTTATTGAATACACTGACCAACTCCCAATTTGGCAAATTAATTGGTGGTCGGAAAAAATAAACAATTTAGTCAGTCAATAAAAAATATTCATGGTTTCCTTTCTATATTGAAAAATCTAGACTTTGATTCTCACGACGGTTCTTGGGTTTAAACTAAGAGAAGCTATTTGGTTTGAAAACTAACAGTGATGGTAATGCTAATAGGAATAATTGTACACTGTTAAATATAATCGGGCAAAAGTATTAAAACAATTAGTGATATAAATAACACAATTTAATTTAAAAAATCTACCCATGCATGTTGTTGTTTTTCATTAAATGAAAAACAGCCCAAGTCTTTTCAACAGTAAGGTTATCAAAACCTACACAAAAGGCCCTATTTAGAGATTCGAGCCTTAGACCTCAGAAGTCAGAAAATCAATGTTATTGTCATTGACCTACACCATGACAAACTAATTGTATATTTCTCATTTCAAAAATCTGTTTTCAATATTGAATGACTTAGTTACAAAGTGTTAGATACGACCTTCCTATCAAGTATTTTGAATGGGTTGTGGTTACCTGGATCCAGTTGCAATACTACTAATTAGTTTCACGAATGAATACATTTTAAAGATAATAATACTAATAGATTATCTAAAATAGACATAAAGCAGGCTCTTGTATTTGAATCCTAAACATTTTAGTTCAGACATCTGACTTCTTTCTGCCACTGTTACTAAACCACTTTCGTCCACAATAAACTACATTTCTATTACAAATAATAAATACGACAAAGTTGAGAATGCAAAAGCAATTCATTCGAACTGCGTCATCAAATAGCACATTATCATGCCAAACAAGACCAATGTCTAACTACCTTATCCACTTCGATTGGTACCGCAAAAGCCGAATTGCACAAATTCACAGCCTCGTCGTTCTGATTGGCCAATTTTGAACCACAATCTTCATCACCACCAATAATCATCAAATGACTATTGGTCAATTCAGTATTAGCATTATGATAAGCATCATCTAACTGGCCATTCACAACCGTGCATTCGTAAACGGGTTGAATCGCATTCATCATCAAACCCTGATCATCATCAACAGCAGTATCATTAGAACTGGTCAGCAAGCAAGTCAAATCTATCGATGAGTGGGTCAGCTGATCTTCAAATGACTGAGCAGTAGTCAGGTCGTATGGCGTACACAAAATTAAGTGCTGTTGATTCGACTTGAGCGAATCATCTATCAATGAGTCACAAAAGCCGTCTTTATTCTCCATTGGGACAAAAGTGTTCCCTTCGTTTGCATTTGTAACTAGGTCAATTTCCTGTGCATCTGAAATGGTAGCTTCCGAAGATTGGACTAATGGTGGTACAACCAGACTCATGGGTTCATTAGATTTCGGATTCTAAAAAACAAAATAAAGAATGGGTTTATTAATCGGTTACATTGAACAGAGGTTCTGAAGATTCATACGTAAAAATATTATAAGTTTTTTTTACTAAAATAGTATCGTTGTTCACACAGATTAATGGACACATAAAAATTGATATACACTGGATGTATACATATATTCACATATATCACAGAGTAATCAGTATCCAAACTGCTACAATATATGTTCAAGCTATACCACGTGGAAATGAGGAGTTATAAATATCAAAAGTTATCATCATGAAAATCTATTTCACATAGCGTTGAATGAATAACAACCACATACACACAATTAACTTACAGTGTCTACTACATCCTCATAATTGTCAGTATTCTCGTCTTGCTTTCGGTCAATCGGTTTGTTCTTGTCTTTCCGATAGTCCGGATGTTTGGACCGCATGTGTCTTCGTAAACAGCCAGCATCCGTATAGTCCCATCGATCAACGCACACGGGACATACGTAAGGTCTGGGCATCAACCGTTTGATGGCATTTTCAACTTCAAAAGCACTGCCAACAATATATTCGTCGGAAACATTCGACTGTTTCTGATCGTGCAATTGTAGACACTTTAAACGTTCCGATGCTCTGGCGTATTTGGACTGGCATTTGGGACACGTATAGGAACGGATACCTGTAAAAGAATAAAAATATGACTATTGAAATAACTATGGTGTCATTTGCAGTTTGTAAGAAATTATTATAAAAACCTCACAACAAATTTTAAGAATAAATGTATTGATGTGTGGGTTAAATATCATAACCGGGGTAGTCTAGCGGTACAGCGCTCGATTTGGACCTAGGTGAATATGGGTACGAATCCAACTACCGATACTAGAATGCGGGCTTCATTAAAATGTTCACTACTAAAAGTAGCAAACATAAATAAAATAAAAAATAACCGTAAATGGAATATGGATAAATAATGAATGCTTTTTATTAGAGATGTGACGAAACCGCTATAAAGCAAAAGTGTCATCAGAAGAAAGGGAACATAGCAGTACTTCTGATTTGCCAAATAAATACAAGCATATATCTTAGGTACTGAAATGGTAATATGAATATTACATACCATTGTAACCGTCAAACTAAAGACACCCACTTTAACTATGGAGCTTGACATTATTAAAAGAATAACGTCTTTGATGGTTGGTAACATAGTCACATCTTCATTATTTCTACATTTGTACGGCATATTAAACGATCGATTTCGATAGCTTGATAATTGTAGCAAACGTAGATCGATAACAACGTTTCATGGTTGATGGATAGTATCCTTGTAACGGTGCGACTGTTCGCAAAAATTGACAAGGCCGCTTGAATTTTTTCAGGGTTATCTCCCTTATCCTAACGGCTACTTATGCTTATAGGCACCTGGTACAGAATGCACCACGTGGAGAAGGAAAAGTCAGGAATATCACGATCATTGGAAATTGAGACTTTGTTAAACATTACTCAAATCTCCAGAATCATTAGTATCCTACATTTTTAGCGCACGCACAATTGTTTTTAAGCATAAAAAACGGCAAACATATTTTGTTTTGACATGTTCTAAAAAGTTGGAAATAATGAAAAGATGATGTCACTAATCAATCTAATCTAACCAATTAAAGAACATCAAAAAGTTGAATTCTAAAATATTACTGAAAAGTATTTTTTTTATAGTAGAAGTACTGATGCCAATTCCAGATGTTAAAAAAAAAATAATTCACTAAATATTGCAAACCCACCTAAATGTGAATTCATGTGGCGTTTCAAACTTTCATTTGAATTGAAAACCTTCTCGCATTCAATACATTTAATTTTAGATTCGTTTTTGTGCCGAAGTAAATGACGATTTAAGTAGCTTCTACAAAAAAGTGAAAAAGATTCAAAATAAACACAAAATACGAATTTCAATTAACCATCCAAATGACAATACTTTAAAGATAAAAACTGTAGTTACCGCTTTCTATATAAATCTTGACAAACAAAAAGGTATTGCAGTCTTAAAAATATACACGGGATCAAATAGAGACATGGTTAGTTCTACGTCATGTCAACTTAGCCAATACTTTTAATGGGTTTTTTATTGTATCAATGTTTTAAAAGAAAGATTTTCTAGCAAATATCAAATTATATATATATATATATATATATATATATATGTTAATGCTAATGATCCTGAGGAATTGAGCAATGCTTATAAACTCTTAATTTCCAGTGATAGTGATATTCCTGACTGTTCTTCCTCCATGTGGTGCATCCTGGACTAGGTGTCAATAGGAATCTAGACTAATAACAGCAGAGTCCCAGTGCATAGCGGTATAAACGGGCTTCCGCTACGACGGATGGTGCAAGTATACATCCACAATACTTAAAATGGTATGTTAAGGTATACATGTATCATATGTTGCCCTTGGGTTAAAATAACTAACCCTGACAAAAACTCAAACTGTTTGGTCAATCTTTGTGAACAGTGGCGCCGTCACAAGGATACCGTTTAATAACTAAGAAACTTCTTTATTTTTCTACGTTTGTTACGCTTATCAAGCCATCGATGTCGATCGTATTATATGCCGTGTAAATATGGAAAATAATAAAGAGGTAACCACGTCACTAATCAAAATGAAAAAAGAATATATATATATATAATATATATATATATATAACTCCGCCTAGATTGGATCAGAAGTGATTCAATCTAGCCAGTCCCAAGCCTGGATAAAGGAGGAGGGTTCGAGCGCAAGGTTAGCAACCTGGCCTCTGTAAAAAATCCATATTGCTACGGAAACAATAAGAGGACGCCATTCCGGCAAACAACGGCAAAGAAGTGATCGCACGTATCTCGATGACAGAGTTACACAAATGACAGGGTTGAGTGAAAGCCGAAAGCAAGCTCAATCTTCGATTTGCAAAATCTTCAATGCCAAAACCTTAACCAGTGTTGGAACATGGAATGTGCGCACACTTTTTCATGCGTCTGAAGTTAGAACAAGTCCTTCAAAAAATAAAAATTTACAATTTAGATATGTTGGGTTATAGCAAAATGCGATGAAAAGGCCAAGGTCATTTTAAGTGTGGAGATACATTAATTTCATATTCTAGACATAAAAAATATTATATTAATGGAGTTGGTATTATGGTGAGTGAAAATGCTGCTAAAGCTATAAATGGATAGAAACATGTGAACGACCGTATCATTTTAGCTAGATTCAACACCAGATTTGCAAAAGTAACAAATGTGCAAGTGTATGCCCCTACTGAGGCAACTGAGGAGAACCAAAAAGATATTTTTTGCAATCAATTACAAAGTTTATTAGATGATGTGCCAAAAAGAGACATCAAAATTTTGATTGGTGATTTCAATGCAAAATTGAACAAAGATAGATCTGGGTACTCTTTAAATGTTGGACCACATGGCTATGCTGATAGCATAAATAATAATGGTTATAAGTTGTTGACGTTAAACAGTCATTGTGGAATGAGTATTAGCAACACTTTTTTTGCTCACAAAAATATACACAAGATAACGTGGCTTTTTCCAAATGGAAAAACAACAAACTAAATTTATTACATTTGTATTAGCACAAAATGGACATCTTTTTTGCAAGATGTACGTGCATATTGCGGTGCAGATGTTGGTTTTAATCACAATCTTTTTGTTAGAAAACTTTGTTTAAAATTAAAGACAGTAGAAACCACAAAAAAATTTCATCCATTTTTGTGTGAAAAGTTTAAACGGTCAAATATCTCAAATTAATTTTACAATTCCTTAAAAAATGCATTTCAAAATCTGAAAAGGGTAGAAAAGTCTAATGATCAATGGAAATTGTTTCATAAAACAATTACAGACTGCAACAAATGTGTTAGGTAGTAAATGTCACTCTACAAAGAAACAATGAATTTTATTAGTTTCATGGAATTTAATTAATCTCAAAAAGAAAAAAAAATTAGAGAGGGATCAATTTAGCAATCCTGTTATTTGGAAAATATTTGATGTTAAATATAGAATTTTAGGTAAACAAGTTAAAAAAATCTGCCGCAAAGATAAGAATAATTGGCTAAAAAACAGATGCAGAAAAGCATATAAGGCAGCAGCAAAAAATGATTTCAAGACTCTGTATAAAATTGTTAAATAACTGTCGGGAATTAGAAAGAACACCAATATTCCAATCAAAGGAAAAGATGTTCGTTTACTTCTAACAGATGATGAGCAATTATCTAGATGGGTAGAGCATTTAAAAAAGTACTTAATCAGCCTATGCTAAATACTCTCATAGATTTTAATAATGATAATGATATGAATGTAACTCAAAATCCGGAAATATGTCTTGATGACATTTGTGTAACTGAAGTGATTTATGAAATTCAAAGGTTGAAAAACAATAAGGCAGGAGGACTTGACAAGATAACTGCAGATATGCTCAAACATGGAGGTGATGTTATAGCAAGTGAGCTTGCTCATTTATTTAATGTTATATGGCGTAATGAGCAAGTTCCAAATGATTAGTGGCAACTAGTAATTGCTACTCTTCCCAAAAAAGGAAGTCTGAATGATTGCAATAATTGGAGCGGAATAACCTTATTGTCTGTTCCTGGTAAGGTGTTTTGCAAAGTAATTTTAAACCGTTTAAGTAATGTGGTAGATAAACATTTTTGAGAATAACAAGCAGGTTTTCGGAAAGGAAGAAGCTGTATTGAACAAATACTCACCCTCCGTAACATTATTGAGCAAAGTTAAGAATTTCAGCAATTACTTATAATCAATGTTATTGATTTTATGAAAGCTTTTGACAGTGTTCATTGAGAATCTTTGTGGAAAATTGTTAAGTTTTACGGAATACCGTTGAAATATGTCAGTATTATGCGTTCGCTATACCAAAATTCAAGTTATTATGTTCGAACAAAAAGTGGTCATACTGCTATGTTCGAACTTGTCACGGGAGTACGTCAAGGAAATATTTTGTCACCGTTTTTGTTTCTTCTGGTAAATGTTTTTATTATGACTCAATCCATGAATAATTTGTCTTATGGTATCAAAGGAACCAAGGCAGATTAACAGATTTGGATTTTGCAGATGACATTGGTCTACTCAGTGAAACTCCAGAAATGATGCAAAATATGACAATATGTCTCAGTGATATCAGTTCTCGTATTGGCTTACGGATTAATTGTTCCAAGACAGAAGTGTTGTGCACTAAGTCAAACAATGTTTTGCTCATCAACATTAGTGGACAAAATATTGATGCTGATGATTCCTTTACATATTTGGAAAGCATCATTAATAAAGATGGAAAATCGAAATTGATGTTCAAGTTAGACTTGGAAAGGCAATGTCAGTCTTCAATAGACTCAAATCAATATGGTCATGTTCTACCATTCGCCTGAAGGTAAAACTTCGTTTGTACGCATCAATAATCATTCCTACGACAATATATGGGAGTTAAACTTGGAAGCGAACGGACAAGATTGATAAGATGGTGGATGTTTTTCATCACGTATCAAATGATGAGATCATGAGTAGAACTGACTCTCGTTTACTATATGACATCATTACAATTAGACAAAGAAAATTACTGTCAAATTCTACGTTTACCGCCCGGAACATCAGCAAGAAAGGTTTTGGAATGGACAATTGTAAATGATAAAAGAAAGATTGGCAGACCACAGAAAACTTGGTTAAGAACTATTCGGAAAGATCTAATTGAAATGAATGTTTTATGGGATCAAGCAAACCGTTTGGTAGAATGTTCAAATACATGGAAACATTTTGTTGTCTCATGTTCTCTTTAAATTACGAGACTTTGATGTTAATTTTTTGCTGTAATTGTAATCTTATTGCCCCATGCTTATTTTTTTTAAAGCAAAAGGGTTTTGTAATGTTATAATATATATATATATATATATATATATATATATATATATATATAATATCTATTAAAACCAAGATTAGACTTTCGTTCAAAAGCTGCTTAAAATCCACATGGTTTCGCTTTCAATCATTTTTTGAAAGTAATCGTTTAATAACTACATTAAACATAACTTGATTGTAACTCCAATGTATGTGTCTTTGTATATGTTTGTTAGTGAGTTGTATTAACTTGAACTTAAATCTCAGCTGTAAACATTTTTTGCGTTTATATACTAAAACTTTATAGATTTGTGACTGACAAGAATATACAAAATAAATCTCTCTTACATTTTACGTCTTTAACATTTTTATTTAAAAATCATAAAAGAAACCCAATGCTTTAATATATATATATATATATATATATATATATATATATATATATATATACATATACATATATATATATATATATATATATATATTGAGAGCAAACTCACAACTGCTTAAAAGGTTCTCCATTCTTTGAACGATCACAATTTGGCCATGTACAGTAAAATAAACCAGTATTTCCCACTTGGTAACCATTCGAAGTGGGCTTACTGGATGTTACAGTTTTCTTTCGTAAATCTGAATTCCTTCCCACTTTTTTTGATGATGATGATAATAGAGAATTGTTTAAAAAATGGCGATTAGGTGGAGTCTAAACAATAGAAAATTAAAAAAGCGACAAAAAATCACTTGATGACTAAAAGTTGTAATTGAAGGCAAATAAATTTCTGAATTGTATCCAATAAATGGAACATGATTGTTCATACAGTACTCTTCACGTGCTTGACAAGATAAATTTTGAGGAATTGTATCTGACTGAGTGCAACTAAAGTACATGAAATGCAAAGGCAATACATAATTATAATTATTAAACTAGCAACTACTTATAATATTAATTATACAACTTTATGTAATAAAGTTAGGTTGTACAGTAAAAAATGTTAATATCAGTTAACACAAAAATATAACTTACCTCAACATCCGAAACGGTTAAAAAACTGTCATAAAAAATAAAATAGATTTTACATTATTATTGTGAAATATTTATATTACGTATATACCATTCAAATTAAACAAAATATTTAATTAAAAAACATTATTAAAAATGAATCTTAAATTTACTAACTTAACAAAGTAAAATGTTGATTCACCCGTTGTCTAAAAATCAAGTTTTTTAATCATAAACTTTACATTTTCTTAATCCATATTCGCATGCTGGCACGATATAGACACACCTAAGACTATAATACAAAATTGTGAAAAAAAAATATCTGCCCACTAAACGAATATCAAACACTTTGTATCAACCTAGTATCTTCGAGTTAAAAAAAATATAGATTTAATGTCTTCATAATTAATTCCTAATGTTCATTGTCGATAAATGTGTCTATATTATAAACAACAATCAAATGAAAAATAATGAAAAAGGGTTAATAATTTGTACATTTTACATATCAAACAATCAAACAAAAAAAACGAATAGTTATCGAAATTTGTATATTAAATTTCTTTTAAAATGAAGCTTTACATTATCAGTCAACTGAGATCGAGATCTATCTTTGTATTCACAAGTCAAATTATATGAACATTTTTTTAAATAATTTAAAAAATTATAGGAACTTCTCGTCTCAGTTACAGGTAAAACCAATTTTACTGGGTCTACATTTGCAACCTTTCTGAATGTGTTCATATATTCACAAATTTCAACATTTTGATCGCTAAAATGTTTTAAAGTATACTCAGTATCTGTTGGAGGTCCTTGAAATTGTATGGCTAAATTTTGAAACTTCTTGTCACCAAAACTTCTTAAAAATTTACAAGAAGCAACCGGTTTTGAAGGTAAAAGAAATTTTGGATTTCCATTAGCATACTGTAAAAGATGCAGTTTTTCTTCAGTAAATATCCACAGTAATCCTTTTGGAATCAAATCAAAAAATTTTTTTGTTATATCAACATCCTCCTCGATATCTGATTCCTTTATAGATTTCAATAAATTTAACAGTAAATCCCAATTATTCATTACATGTTTGTTGTAATTAAAGTAACCGTAGTTTAATTGGTCTTGTTTTAAAAGTTCAGAAGATTTTGAACATAATAAATTTAATCCATTTTCTGTTATTGGAAATGAATTTAAAATAATAGATTCGTTGATTTTGTAGTCTTCATGAAATAGAAATGCAACCTGACGTTGGGCAAATTTAGTCAAAACACTAATTTCTCCAGATTCTCTACAAATATATATATATATATATATATAAATTACTTTATAAATTTACGATTCAAGATAGATAACTTTGTTGATAATTCTGTTCTTCTAGTGATATTATTTAGTAAATCAGCTGTATCATTGGGACGATCTTGAACTAATGCATGTTCTAACTGTTCCCCCAAAAAATATTCATCATCAGAAGCATTTGTATTTCTAAGTATTTTTCTCCTACGCGAAAAATAATGACGTGAAAAAGTTTTCGATAAAGATATTAATGCTTGGCGTAAATTACGCTCCAAGTTAATGTTTAAAATATGCATGTTTCAAGGTTGATAAAAAATAAACCAATTAAACGATGGTTAAATGCTACAAAAGTTTAAACAATGTAATATTTTATAATTAAAAAACAATTTAAATATTTTATTTTATATGTATGTTAAAAATTAAAAAAATAATTTTATGTAACAATAATTTAGGTAAAATTTTAATTCAGGTATCCAGGTATATTCACGAGCTAAGTAGGAGAAAACTCCTTTTGGTGCTCGGTTCAAAATATCAGGTATCAACAAAAATAAATTACACCCGCGACGGCCATTGTCATTATTTATACACGGTATTAAATTATTTAATAAAAATTACATTATGACATTAATTTTTAATAAACCATGAGAAAAATTTTTGTCTTAATTTTTATTAATGAAATTAAGTGTTCTCATAGTTATTTGCCTGAGTGGTTTAGCGGTACAGCGCTCAATTTGGACATCAGTGGGCATGAGTTCGAATTCCACCATCGGCACTAAAATGCGGACCCACGTTTGACTTTACTACAATGTTCACTGATGTTTTTGTAAAACATTCAAAGTAATAAACATAAAAAAGAAAAAAAAAATTTATTAAAAATATTTGTTTCTTTAGATATGTTAATTATATATTAAGGTAAAATCAATCGTTATAAAAATGTAATATAAACATTTTATTATTAATTTTTGAAATTGATTATATACATACTACTTGCTTAAAAAACAGCAAATTTCAAATAATATAATTTTGTTTAAAAATTAAACATAATAACAAACAGCATTCAAATATTTTAATAATTTTAATAATTCTGCTACATGGAACGGACTTTAACTATCCTTTATAAAAATTAATTTTGTAGTAGTTTTATTATTTATTATTTATTATTATTATTATTTTTGTGTTTTACTAGAAACATTTCAGCAAGTGGATATTTTAGTAAAACCAAACAACGTCCAATTTTTAGTACTGATAATGATACCTTTACAAAATAACTAACTATTTTATCTACGTTATAATCCTCATTATAAAGTACAATGCTTTTTGTTTTTAATTTTATTTCAAAGTCAATATTTAGCATGTTTGCAAACATTAAATTTTTTTATTTAGTTAGAAATAAAAAAGAACTTCCTCTATTCGTCCTGTGTACCTATCTATTGCATAATTTATCTTCATAAACAATTTTAATTTTCTATCAATAAATTAAATTAATTTTACTCATTAATAACTTTATTTTCTAAAAATCACAGTGAATGTCAATCGGGGTGCTACCTTAAATATACTCTTTTGTTGTTAAATAATAATTTATTTCAAAAATTACATCTTATTGTATTTTCCTTTGTAAATTTTTTAATTGTTATAGGAAGTTGAACATTCCTTTCCTCAACTAGACCTCTCTTCCGACCACCTAGATTTTAGCATTAAGCATGCGTTTACCCAACATATTTGTTCTACTACTAGACAAAGATCTATTTGCTCTCCATATTGTCTTAATTTATTTTTCTCTAATAGATTGCATAAGTTATTTTCTTTTGAATGTATCACGTTTGTTGTTAACGTGACTGTAGTTCTATGAGTATATTGTGTCCTGTTTTTTTCTGTTGATAAACATTATTGAACTGTAAGATCTCACTGAGATCTCGGCCCTGATTTCCTTTGATTTAACTTGATACGGATAATTATCAACACCCCAGCTAATTTCAATCAAAAAAGCTCTTGTGTGATCTAAATTATCGTTCTGCAATTTATTATTACAAAATAATTTAAAATTACATACCAATACTGTTTATCAACAGGAAAAAACAGGACACAATATACTCACAGAACCACAGTCACGTTACAACAAACGTGATACATTCAAATACAAAAAGGCGCTTCAGAACAAGGTTCATACAAAGTCAAAGTGTTTAAATGTACAATAATATAAAAATTGTAATTGAAATAAAAATTAATAATGATTTAAATATTTCATTCAACAGTAACAGGTAGCAATCACTCCTTCCCAATTTTTAAAGTCCATTTCTTGACATTTACTGACTCAACAACTAAGCATAGATTTAAGCTAATCCGAGTCTTTAGTAATGCTGATTGTGCAGGATTGCGTAAATATTTTAGCAAAATCATTTGGGACTACAAACAACTGAATGTTCGATACGCTTCTGAACAACGCCATATATATTTTAAATTTGCTTTTTTAATTCATTGAATCTGTGCAAAACGCTTGTGTGACGCGCTGATCAAAAGTTACTGACTTTTATTGTTGTTAACTGCTACCCGTTCGCTTTTTGTGTTTTTTGTGTTGTTTTTGAGTATTTTTTCTGTGCATTTTTGGTGTGTCATTTGTAGTATGTTAACCGTTTTTGAGTATTTGTGTTTTTGTGTGTTTTGCTTAGACACCGTGCTACGCCAATTTTTTTATATCTCTCAAAAGATTATTACTGGTCTCTTCCCAGTGATACAGGTTACAGGTTACAGGTTAATACGCGAGTTGAGTAGGAGTATAACTCCTTTTGATCCTCGGTTCTTTTTTTTGATGATATCAGTAAAATTCGGGGGGAAATATGAAATGGATGGTGAGGTAAAGGGGGATTAGTCACAAAAAAAGTATTTAAAATCAAGATAAAATCAAGGTAGATAGTGGAAATTAACAATTATAGAAAACGAGCAAAAATTATAAACATAAAAAATAATAATAAAACAAGTGCTTATTACAATGCAAAAAACACTGCAATAATTTTCAAAAAAAAAGAAAAGAGAAAAAGGAAGAATAACGCTTCAATGGACGTGTAGCGTGACGCGCGCCTTACCTCGCGAATGATAGATTCTATTTAACCTTTTTTTCCTGCTTACTTTTACACTAAGTTTTATATTGACATATGGTGTCTTCTAGTTTATCTATATGTGGCCTTCAACGGTACAAGAGGTTTATGAAAACTGGCATTTTCTACACCATCTCCAAAAATTGGTTTTATGAGGTATGTTTTAGACTGCCTACAGCACATTACTCGCAACTCACAACTAGTCCTCAGAATTATAATTTCAGGATTTTCGGGATTTTTTACGAGTTGAGTAGGCCAAAACGCCTTTTAGTACTCGGTTCTCAAATTGTCTCAAATTTTTAGGGGGGAAAATGAAATGGATGGTGAGGTAAAGGGGGATTAGTTACAGAAAAAATATTTGAAATCAAGATAAAATCAAGGTAGATAATGGAAGTTAACAATTATAGAAAACTAGCAAAAATTATAAGTATGCAAAAATAATAATAGAACAAGTTACGTATTACAATGCAAAAACACTGCAATAATCATCAAAAAAGAAGAAAAGAGAAAAGGATGAATAACGCTCCAATGGACGTGTAGCGTGACACGCGCCTCACCTTGCGATTGCAGATGCAAAATCGAATTGCGGACTTTACCTTTCAGCACCAACCACAAGTTTGACAGGTTGGACAAAATTTTGCATTTATTTTCTGATAATTGCTCTTTGTCCTCTAGAGTCGATGAGCTTGACTCCAAGATTGATTCGATTACCAACATTTTATCCATCTTTGTAGACAAGGTCTCAGGTTCTTCCAATAAAAACTCCTTGTTATCCAATCTATCTAACTTATTAGCTCAAGAAATTTTTTTTCCTCAAAACTCAAATATCTAGCCTTAGCTTCTTTTCTACGGTATCCAAAACCGTCCTTTAATCATGTCAAAAGAAGATTCTTGAAGGCGATAGTAACTATGCTGAATGCGTTAAACGTGACCGCAATCCTAGTTAGAGGAGTTAGCATTGACGTAAATAATTATAAGGAATTAGTCTCTAATATTGTAATAAAATATCACTTTAATGCCAAAACTTTTTGATCGGTAGGTTATTTTGTAAACGACAACACTCGTCTCCACCCATCCTTGTTTTTTGTTTATCCTCTACGGATAGGAAAACTGTATTTAGGAATTAAACCAACGTTAGGTTCCAATTTAAAGGAAACAGAATTACGAAAGACCTACTCCTATCAGAACGTTTAGCCAGACAGTTTAGGCACCATGCAAAACCCTTGGTTAAACTCATTCCCTTAGACTGGACATTGATATTAATAGTCAGGATTTTCGGCTAGCACCCTGGAGTTTTTCTTGTTCTACAATCCTTTACAGATTACGACAAATCTCATTACTGTTGTCATTTCCACGTCCCTAAATATTTATATTACTAACGCTTTTAGTCTACATAACAAACTAGATGATATTTATTAGCTTTTATCTTCTCCTCCTCCTCTACATTACCGAGTCTTGGTTCTCTGACGATATACATTACCCCGAACTTCACATGAACGGCTATAGTGTAGTGCGGCATGATTCTCTTAAAGGCAAACATGGCGGTTGTTTATTTTACGTTAGAGGAGACTTAGTTTACTCCACTATCACTGTTCATCCTCTAGCCTACAAAGTGAACTATGACTTTCTTCACTTAGTGGTAAAAACTTCCACTTCTAGAACTTTGTGCTCCTTGCTGTATTGTTCCCCAACTCTCTCCTATCATTTCAATATTGAACTCATCAATGAAATTCAATATATCCTCTCTCTGTTATTTAAGCACTTTGTTATTATGGACGACTTTAATTTCCCCTCTATTAACTGGGTTTTCCCTTTAAATTCTCCAAACTTTTTTGAATCTAAATTTTTAAACCTCTGCACTCTACATACTTTCAAACAACATGTACTTTTCTCAACAAGATACAGATCTAGCTCTAATCTCTCTTGCCTCACTCTTATCTTCCCTAATAAATCTACAGCTACAGGCACACTATCTTACCTGCCACCTCTAGGTAAAAGCAACCACCTCTTATTAACTTTCGATGTTCATTTTTTCTACTCTGTCTTCACTACTTGTGAGTCTAATCTAAAACCCACACCTGGCTTCAGAAAAGTTGATTTTAGTGGACTTAGGTTTTTTTTACCTAACGCCAACTGGAAACAACTAGATCCCTACAATTATAAGAAAGCCTACTCTTTTTTTATCAAGGTAATTAATGATAGGGTTAATCTCTTTGTCGCATTTTGAGTCTCTAATCATACTAATTTTAAACTTTCTAGAAATATTCGTAGATTAATTCATAAGCTAAACAAGGCCTTCTATTTGTGAAAAACTACTAAGCTACTAAGCTACCATGTTTTAACTATACTTATTTAAATACTGTAATAAGTGCACTAGACTTATTATAGGATGTAAAGGGAATTTACTACATAAGCTTCTAAATACAGCCAAGTTTAACAAAAATCTATTATTTAAGTTTATTAGCAGTAAACAGAAATCCAATTATTCTCACTCTTGCCTCAAAGATCAACAAGGAGGCAATGTCTCAGGACCTTCCAGCTGTAACCTGTTTAGAGATTATTTCAATTCTGTCTTTAGGCCCCATCGTGTACCCAGTTTCGCCTAAGTACTGGTAGTCCACCTATACAACCTTCAATCTTAAATGGTCTTTTAGTCGGCAACTGTCTTATAAACCTTAAGTCCGCGTCCTGTGGGGCTGATAGTATTTATCTCAAAATTCTGAAGCATTGCGCGGTTATTTTTGCTCCTCACCTGACCCATATTTTCAATTTATATAAAAGATTGCTTTTATAAAATTTATTTATAAGTCAGAGTGCAGGTTTAAACCTGAAAGCTATGGACCAATCAGCATCCTTTTTACTCTGAATAAAATTATGGAAAGAAAAATGAAATCCCATTTACTCAATCATCTTATCAAGGTTAACATTGTTAATTCTACCCAGTATGGCTTTATGCCTAAAACGTCTGGTTTTACAAACCTAATTACCTACTCCAGCAGTATCGCTAAAATGTTAAACAGTTATAAATTTGTTGATACCATCTACTTTAATTTTGCAAAGACATTTAACAAAGTCCCTCACAATCTTCTTATCTTCAAGTTTAGGGCTGTAGGGGTTGTTGGCTTTATTTTAGCTTAGATCAAATATTTTCTTTTTAATTGTACCTTTAAAAGTCGGGTTGGGTTTAATTTTTCCTCCTCTTGTCACATTTTTTAGATGTACTTCAAGGATCTGTTTTAAATTCACTCCTATTTATTTTCTTTATTAATGATCTATATTCAGTTGTTCAATCTAACATTATGCTTTACGCCGACGATAATAAAATCTGGGGTATTAATCTCAAACTACTGCGGGTTGATATTATTAGTATTTTTAACTGGTAGATATTTAATCAGTTACCGCTCAATAAAACCAGATATAAACATATAATTTTTGGACAACCGTCAGGCAAAGTATTCTCCTTGCCTGTTCCCAATACTCAGCCTATTGAATCAGTTAAATCAATTAAAGATTTAAGAGTTATACTTGACTTGTCTTTTATGTTTACCAAACATTATACCAAAGCTACCTAAACGTGCTACAGGCTTGTAAAGTTTTTTAAAAAAACCTCGGGAATACCCCCCAAATGCTTATGTCTATTTTATGTATTGTACATAAAACCACATTTTAAGTACTGTACTCAAGGTACAGTCTCAATTCTAAAATCTGACATCCAAAGACTCGATCAGGTTCAGAAAGCAGTCACTAGACTGCCCCGTGAATTTAATTATCTATTCTACAATCAAATAATAAAATCCTTAAAACTGTTTTCTGTAAGCGACTGGCTTTGCCGGGGTAATAATATCCTGACCTATCAACTATTCAATTTCGGCTTCATCTCGCCTTTTTTTACTCTAACTCGAAACTCCCTTAGAGGTTATAACTTCAAGCTGTGCAAACCCAGGGCTTTCTTAAAATTAAAAAACTATTACTTTTCCCATAGATCAATCACTTCATAGAATAGTCTACCTGCTAGAGTTATCTCTGCGTTCTCATTTCCAGTTTTCAAAAAGGCACATAATAATTATAAGCTCTCCAAGTTTAAATAATTTGACTCCTTTTTCTTTTACCAAATTTAGTTATCATTTTATTTATTCTTATTCATTTTTTTAATAAAATTGATAAACAGAACAGAATCAAAATAAGTTTTACTCCTATTCAACTTGCGTATTAACCTGTAACTTGTAACCTGTACTAAGATTAAGCGATCAAATAAAACGTTTTTTTCCTCCCTTTAGAATTAAAATGGCTTTTTTATTCGCTGTTCAAGATTTGCAATATAATAATAATAATAATAATAATAATAATAATAATAATAATAATTTATTACTCAAAAACGTTTTTACAGTAATGCATTTCTGGTGTACAAACCAATTTACAGGTCTAATCACAAACTCTAAAATTTTTCAACATGCTAATATATATATTTTAAGTCTATCTTTAATACAGACAATTTTAATGCTCTACACCAATAACATAGGTTAAACTATAATCTATAGCATAGCGCTTATATGTTTACAAATATTAAAATCTACTTTTTAAAGTGTTGACAATATGTATCTCAGAATCCTTAGGAAATATGCGTTTGTTTTAGCCTTTTATCTAACATTATTTAATTTTGTTATAACTCAAGACAAAGTAACCATCATCTAAAATTTAGGCTTATTAGGCTTATTTATACGTCACTGAGTAAGTTTAAATTAGATAATTATAAACTTATAAACATATTGTTCTCACCTAGCAAAAAAAATATTAAGTTTCCTTTAGTCAACTTTAACGTAGCAAATAACGCCATAAAAACAACTCAATATGGGTTTATGCTATCAAGATCATAGATATCTAATTAATTGACATTTACAAATAGCCTTGGCTGCATACTAGAGCATTCACCGTCGGTTAATGCTATCTACTTTAATTTATGCAGACCGTTTAACAAAATCCCCCACTCTGCATCAATGGATAAGTTACGCTCTATTGGGGGTCAATTTTGTACTTTTTAAATTGCAATTTTAGTGTTAAATTAGGATATGTTTTTTTTTGTCCTACAATATTACGTCTGGTGTTTTACAAGAATCTGCTTTAGGTTTTCTTTTATTTATTATTTACATTAATAATCTACTCTCCATTGCTTAATTTGAGATCCTACTTTACACCAACAATGGCAAAAAATGGGGTTCCAAACCTCAACAATTGTATTAGGATATAAACAGTACATATAATTAATTCAATGTTTAATCGGTTTTTGTTAAGTGTTTCCAAGTGCAAACATTTATTATTATTGTTATCGCTCTTATTATAGTTATTATATTAAATATTTCAGTAGAAGTAGCTTTTAGCATACAAAGATAGATACACTTATAAAATAAACAATTAGCAGTATCCAACATCAGTTAAACAAAAAGTAGAAAAACATCAAAAAAATTTAAAAAAAACAAAAAAAAATAGATGTCTAATACACACTCAACAATTAATTAATATTTAAGTACTTGTGCATTATAATATAAATAATTATATATAAAGGGCAAACTATTACTTTGGAAAAGTGTTTTTGGAAACTGTTTACCAACAGTATTATTATGTAACAATAAATTACAGAATAATAGTTTAGATTACACAAGAGCTGGGGATGTTGATAAATATCCGTATTAAGTTAAATTAAAAGAAATCAGGGCCGAGATCTTAGTAAGATCTTACAAATTGTATGGATTATTTTACTCTATTTCGTTACTTTCGTGTACACACATAACTAGATATTTTGCCAACATCCTCATTTATATATTTTTTACCTTAATAATAAGCAATAATCTGTGTTTTAACTTCCTCAAATTAAAAAAATTACAATTTTAGATTTTAATAATATACATCCTAGGGTTTCAACGGAGTGAACTATTGCAATAACCAAACTTACTTTAGGTCTAACCTGCAGTTTTGTTTAACTGCTTCCGTTTTATCATTAATTTTTGATTTGGTCATCTTGCTTTTCAAGTCAAGGCTCTATATAAAAACTAATATTTAGATTTATTTTAAGCATTTATTTTTTTCACTTTTCAAATTGTTATCTCTACTTTGTAATATTTGTTAACTGATTTTTACAAATTGGTTTATTTTAAATACATCAATTATTTTATTAGTGTTTTTAGAAATTGGTTATTTAAAAAAATATTTGCTGGTAATTTATCTACATGTGCAAAATCTAACTTTTTACTATATGTTAATTACTGTACAATAAATTAAAAGAACGCTTTCGCACTTTAAGAAAACATTAGTATTATTTATAATTGGTTAATACACAATGCGTTTTTACTAATTATCTTAAAATACAATAATCTTACATTTAACAAAGTTTCTTCTACTATTTCTAATTTACTAGTCTAAAATAAATGTTTTATAAGTCAGGCACCAATTATTAAAAACTTAGAAGTTCCATATTTTGCAATTTGAAAAAATGTTTTTTTTAACATAAATAAAAATTAATTTGGTTTAATCAGATTTTAAAAAAATATTTTAATTATTTGAATTTTCACTGTTTTTAAATTTTTTATTTTGAGTTTAGCAAACAATATTCAAACGTAAATTTAAACGGAATGTTATATCACTTGATACAGTTTATAAAAAAGCCACAAAGTTGATTAGAAATTTTAAAATTAAACTTTACAAATATAAAGTTACTTATTAAATTTTTTCTTACAAAAAAAAGATAACTGTGAAATAATTTTTATCTTAGTTTATCAGTTTGTTAATTTTATGCAAATTAAACACTTTAAATTTATAAACTCTAGTTTTCTTTGTAGGTATCACTACAAAATTTAAAAATGTAAAACAAACTCAAAGCAAGGTTATTCTGGCATAAAATCGTTTACCTAATAAATTAACTAAATTTAAATTAAAAAATTACAGTTAATCCAGTTTATATTTTATTTTCCATAATTTTACTGTTACCTCTTATTTTACATTTTTTTATTAAAAGTTTTTAAATCACCAGCAGTTTAAATCTGAGTCTATCAATGTACCAATACAATCTTTTAAACTTAATTATTTATAACATAAATAGGGCTGTCTATATCTATTACATTATTTAAAAACCTGTTAACAAAGATCTGTTTTTTGGTTGACAATTATTTTTCAGTCTAAATAAATCAAACCTATAGTAAATGGTAATTTATAATAAAAAAATATGACCAATTCTAAAGTGTATCTTGCAGCATTACTTTGAACATAATTTCAATGCTTTAAAGCATCTTGATAATGTATAAATAATTTGCTAAAATAAAAAAAATAATTTCTTACCGTTCAAATAGTAGCATAAATTCATTTTTGTAACTTCAAGTATTTTATCACAATAACTATGTAGACAAGACGTATGCAACTTATTTTGCAAAATATTTGTGATCTTTAGCAAAATTTATTTATTATTTTATTTTATTTTTATTACTTCGAATGTTTTACAAGAAACAACGTTCAGTAGTGAACATATTAGCGAACCCAAACGTGGGCCTGCATTTTAGTGCCAATGACATGACTTTAAAATGTGTAATCCAAAATTTTATTTATTCTCTACACTTTAACATATAGTTGTAATTGTACTTATTACGATGTTTGTACAACAACACTTTATTAGCAATTAAGAATGTTAAAAAATTATAACACAAACATGAAATTATCTTAATAATAAAAATCTAAACATTAAACACAATTATCAATTGTCATTGTTGTTTACAAATGTTGTACGAGTTTTAACAATATTCTGTTACAGTACTGCTTATATTCAAAAATAAGTAATAAAAATATAGAAGTTTAAAATATTTTGTGTTGTTTACTATTCTATAGAGATAAATGCATTCGCTGTCAATTGATACATTGAATGATGTCAATAATTGATCTCGATTACCTGTACAATTAAACAAAAAACATGTTAAGAAATTAGTAAATTTAGTATATTACATTGTAAAATATCAACTATAGAAGTTTTTTAATGCATTTTAATACTTAGCTAGTAAAATTATTGTTTAAGCAATTGCATAAAATATGATTACTTTTGCACCAAAATTAAAAAAAACTAATTACTTTATTTGTAAATTTTTTTATTGTTCATCTGGAGATTGCATTTTTTGAACACAAACAGATGGGAAGTAGCCAATTTTATTTTCACAAGTACCATACCACCATAGAGAATCAGAGTTAGTCAAAACGTTGACAATATTTCCAGGTCTAACATAAAATAAAACAAATACAATTATACATTTTGACTATTTAATATTATTTATACAAATCGCATTATAGTGAAGAAACGTATTTATTAAACAATATATATATATATATATATATATATATATATATATATATATATATATATAACATTAATAATATTAACAATAATATTATTACTTAATCCGCTATATACAATTTTACATATTGTTTTTTTAACTCAATATGTTTAATTATGTGTGACTAATAACATTTTGTTTATCAATTTAAGAAAAATAAAACTACATATAAATAATAAAGTTGTAGTTTTAAAGTAAAGAAATGTTGGATTATTTTAACTAGCGTATTATATTGCATTAAAAAAACAATTTTAAAATTTATAATTGTGGTAAAAATAGAAAAAATGTACTATTATTATATAGAATCGTCTTTTAAAAATAGTATTAATTTAATTCAATATTAGACATTTTAAAATTCAGTTATTATAGTTAAATATTATTTGTTAATCATCTTTTTTTATGCTTAAAAATAATTAAATAAAGCAAATGATTTATTTGGATAATTAATAAGAAACATTTATACATTACAATATTATCTTGTTTTATCTGGTGTGCATAAGGTTAAGCAACAAACTACTACTATTACTATTAATATTATTACTTTTATTATTATTATTATTATTATTATTATTATTATTATTATTATTATTATTATTATTATTATTATTTATTATAACTTTACGTACTTCTGTGAAAGTACATTTAATTTGTGTATAAAAAATTATCAAATATACATCAATACAAATAATTATTCAGTTATTAACTAATTATTATTATTTATTTATTATGTTTATACATGATTATTTATAATTTTTTGTAGTGTTTCGTTAAACATGTTTTCATATTCCAAAAATGTATTGTTCATATCTACTTGGTTGGTTTTATTCCAATACAAAAGTAAATTTACATTAATAATAATAATAATAATAATTATTATTATTATTATTACAGTCACTATTATTTTTATTAATATTAACTAAATGCATATTAAAAATAATTAAATAGAAGTAGAAAAATAGTTTACACATAAGTGCATAAAGTTATACAATAATTGTATGACGAAAAAGCGTTTGAGACATTAAATATTTTTACACCTCAAACTACTGTGTAATTAAACAGTGACAATTAATAAACTATAAAATGTTGATTAAAATTATGTTCATTATAATAATACAGTAGCAAAGGGGTTAAGTAGTCAAAGTTCTGTCTCTTAACTAGAAATTTAATGATTTACATACCGACAATTACCGCCTTTCTAAAGACTTATAAAAATTGACAGTGTTAAATGTTGATCAACTGGTGATATAGTTAGTTTTAAAACTTAACCAAAATACTCAAATAAAAGGTTATCCTTATTTATTTTTTATTTACTATTTTTACTATTTTGAATGTTTTATGGGAAACATCTTTTAGCTAAACCGGACGTGGGTCCGCATATAGTGTCGGTGTTGGGATTTGAACCCATGCTCAGTCAGGTCCAAGTCGAGCGCTGTACCGCTAGGCCATTAATTTAACTTAATTAGTTTTGATTAAGAATACGGATAACAAAAACTGAACAAAGCTATTTTATTAAAATAAATGCAAAAGAAACAAAGTAATCAATACCCTCAAAACTGGTAAAACGTTTTTTTGCAACATTTACTTGATTGGTTAATGTTTTAAATAACCAAAATGCAAATCATGGTTAATATACAAACACATAGGGTTACAAAATAAAGAAATTTTATATATTAATGCATTAGTATTACTGTTGTCAATTTTTTTTCTAAATTAGACTGAAAAACTACAAGTATGTTATGCGCTTAAAAACATTCTAGGTTTTCTTTTAGTAATTAATGTAAAATAGCTCATTGAAAGGTTGTTTTAAGTATAACTATAACAATTATCGTTTTTGATATCTATTTAATGTTTAGATTTAGCAATACGTCAATTAAATAGGCAATTAAACAGAAATATGAATTATGTTACTACTAACTAATTGTAATGTTAACTACTTCAAACAAAAAAAAAGCTGTTTTAGTAATGCAATAATAATAATAATAATAATAAAAATAATAACATTTTAATATGCTTCAACATTGTATAATATTGGCAAATTAATTAAAGCTATAATAATAGTAATAATAATAATATTGTTAGCTTAGATAATTGTGTAAAAGTACGTTCATTATCATCAGATACGCAAACATATTTCATACCATTAGCATTAACAAAATAACGTTTTTTGCATGTTTCTTTTTAAGATTAGATACTATGGATTGAAACAAAAGTTGTACATAGATGCTTATTGAGAAAATATTCAAAGATAAATTGCAATAAGTAACCTTTGTCACTATTCTAAACGTCAACCTATAAAACCCACAATAAAAAATACTATTAGTTTAAACAAATACCTATTTTTTTAAACATGTTAATGTCAAGTTTCACATTTAAAGGTTTTAAAATTTGTTAAAACATTTTTCAGATAAATGATCTGCAATTTTTTTAGTTTAAATAAAACAATTATAATTGTGAAAAATGTACCTTAAATCTAGTTCATTTTTCTGACTAGCGACAAATCCTCTTTTGGCTATATACATGTTACGCTCTGATTGTGGATTGTGTAATTCAACCTTGAAAGTAATAAAAATTGTATATATATATATATATATAAATATATATATTGCTAATTTTATCAATTTAAATTGTTTATGTAAAAACAAATTTTGCGTAATGTTTTAGTAAATAAAAAACGTTGTTTTTACAGTTGAAATTAGAAAATTGCATTAAAATGAGAATAAAACAGACAATGTAGGCTTACATGTAAAATTCTTTAGCTTATTGTAACGTGAGGTTCGTATATGTTAAAAATTAAAAAAGTAAATATAAAAAAAATGTTTTTATTAAAATATACTTTTTAAACAAAATTTTGTTGTTTATTTTATGTAAATGAAATGCGTTTTTTCTGCAAACTGCTCAATTGTAAGAAACTATAATAAATTGTGGCGACTGATTTTTGTACCAAAATTATTGTACTATATAAAATTAATAGACAAAAACAATCACTTTATGGTAGATGGTTCCAATGTCGATTAGAATAAAAGACAAGAGTTAGAACGCAAGATTAGTACCTGGTTTTTGATAAATAAATGCTGCTAAAAATAACAAAGGGCTAACATTTTGACAAATCACAGCAAACAATGTAAAAACAAAATTCTAATGACAAGGTTAAATGCAAGCAGAAAATCGTTAATTTTACTGTATGTAAAATGATTAATGCCAAAAATGTAACAAAGGTAGACAATTTAAACACTTTTTTCTAAATATAAGGCGACACAATTCAAACATTTTGTGTGCTAGACAAGTGAAGAATGTTTTATAGTTAGAGCTGCATCAATTGTAAATTTTGAAAATAAAGTACATTATATTTTAAGTAAAAATGTTGTTAACGCTCTAAATAAATGGAACCTCAGGAACGACCGTATTATTTTGATGAAATTCAACATTACATTTGGAAAAGTAATAGCTATAGAAGTTTATGCTTTTATTACAACTATTAAAAAAAATTTTAAAGTTTAAACATTCTGCTGGAATATATAATAAAATATTAAACAATTTTTAAATGTTGGACCACATCGCTATGTCAAACAATCTTTGTGAAATGAGTATTAACACTACTTTTATTGCTGTTAAAAATATATAGAACGTGGACTTTTTTAAAAAGAAGCACAATAAATAAGACTAGCTACATTTGCATTAATACAAACCAGCGTTTGTTTTATGAAAAAAGTTATATGCATGTTGTAGTGCGGATATTGGTTTTAATTACAATCGTGTGAAAATGTTGTTAATAAAATTGAAAAAAGTAGGAACCACTTAAAACTTTATTCCATTTTACAAATAATCAAAAATATAATAGACAAGTAAAAATGCTTTAAAAAATTGTTATAAACGATGCAATAATTTTTTTAAATAAACGACGAGACTGTAGCAAGAAATAATGGAATTAAGTTAATTTTAAAACAAAAATAAAATTGTAAAAAAATTAATTTAGTTATTTTATTGTTAGGAAAATTCTTAATAAATAGTATAAAAAATTAATTGAATAAGTAAAAAAACGCTGTTGCAGTAACTAGTAAATAAGTGGTTGGATAGCAAATAGAAAAAGACAAATACAACAACAAAGTATAAGTAAAAAAATGGATAAAAATGTGAAACAATTTTTAAGAGTTAGAAAAAGCACCGATATGCCAATAAAATAAGAAAAGATTTTAATTTATTTTCAACAGTTAAAAATTAACTATCTAAATGTTTTTACTGGTTTCCGGTATTTTAATACGAAATTAAATGTTTTGTAAATTGCTTTTCTTATTATTTTTTTTGATCTAACGTACATCTTTATATCTTTATATATCTTTAATCTCAAAATAACAGACTATTTTGGGATTGTTTACGGCGAAATAATAAAAATTTTAAAAATGGTTTCAATATTTAGTTAACGAAAAACATATTTCAACCTACATTATACTACATTTTTAAATATAAAAAATAGTAAATAAATAAGCAAAAACATATTTGTAAATTCATTTTAAATTTATAAAATAAAATTTTTTTATTTTAATTGTTTAAAGAAAGTGTTTCTAAAGCATAGTTATTTTAAAAATCAGTAAAGAAATGTTTGTATTTAATGTTAGTAACAGAATTTAAACTAATACTCACGTCTAGACACAAATTACATACCTTAGCCACTTTTGTCACGTGGCACAATTAAATAAAATTGTTTCTAGTTTAGCATAATAATAAATATTGTTATTAACACTTAGTGCAAGGCCGTATTTGCAAATGTTATAGTGTTTAAATATGTTTCTCATAAAACATTCAAACAATTAAATCGGTCAAGATGGTTTACAAATATGTAGTTTTTGTTTTTCCTAAATTACTAAACATTACCAAAGCCGGTATCAAGTCCAGTTAAAAACAAGAAAGGGTTAGAAAAAGAGGTTAGCAAACTGGCCTTTTCTAAAAAAGTGTGCTGCTGAAAAACAACAAAATCTCACAATTCTATAAAACCACGACAAAGAAATAAAAACATAATTCCGATGACAAGGTTGGGCAAAGTTCTAATAAAAACCGAATCTATAATATGCAGAATTTTTAATAATAAAATTTAATGTGCAAACATATAAAATAATTTTTTTTACGCTTTTCAAGACACAAGGGTATAAAATAGCAAATAATAATAATAATTAATGTTTAATCAATTGTATTTATTTTATTATTATTATTAGTAGTAGTATTAGTATTTATTAAAATATTGTGATCAAATTATAATTAGATTAGTTAAACTTCGATTATAAAATACACAATAATGCCATTTAATTTTGAATAAATTGTCCAATTGCTAAATTATGAAAAAACCTATTTAAAAAGTAAATGTAAAATTTAATTTGTTATCCAACGTAATTAACCAATTTTTTAATCAACCAATTAGTAAATATTTATAATAATCAAATGTTTTTTGATACACAGGTCAAATAAATATTTCTTAATTTACACAATGTAAACGTTTTATAAAGCAATACCTAAAACTATGCTATTTATAAACGTATTAAAAAATTCCAAAAAAATCGTACCAAAAAGGTTGAACGGTTTCAGGATGTATCATTAAAAAATTAAAAAAAAATTAAAAAGACAACATTTAAATGCAAAAAACAAGTAACACGTAAAAATGGATAATTATTTGAATTATTTCGTTTAATATAAATGTTTTAACTTAAATTGTCATTTATATGTGCGGTTAACTATTTTATTAGAAATTATATTTAGCTACACTCTATCCTAATTTCGTTATTTCTAATTGGTAATTAAAAATGTTTATATTTCACATTTAATGTTAATTAATCGTTAATGATATACGTATAAATAGATTTTTGTTAGTCATGCAATATTTTTAAAACAATACAATATACAAACTAAGTTACATTGTTTAGCCAACACTTTTTTATTTGTTGTTTGTTTTTAAAAAGAAGTTGGTAAGAAATTTGTGCGCTTGTTAAAACACCTGAGTGCATATTTGTTGACAAGTTTTTTTGGTATAAAAATAATACGTTTGTTTTACTGATTTAGCAGCTACAGTTTTACGTTTTAATTAGCCTTGTTTTGTTAAAGTAGGTTAACGGACTGGCTAAAGCAAAATTACCTTATTATTTGTATAAATATAATAAAAATTCAACATCTTACAGGTTGGGGAAGTATACGACTTCCACAAGGTTTGGTTCGCATATTTACAGGTGCATTGTGCAAAAGTGGTTTGGAACGTTTCATATTTTCGGATGAGTGTGCGAGATACGGATATGGAGTTTGGTACGACGGGTCCAAAGTAAAATCAATAGAATTTGGAGGTTTTGTAGACAAACAGGAAAAATTAGTAGGTCCCCGAAGACGCGAGTCATCAGCAAAGCTTGAAGGATATCTAGAATCTTCAAATATTTAATAAAACAATATTTTGTTCTTAAAAACGTTTATCAATGCAATAATTAAAAATTAGTATATATATGTATATTAGACAGTGACTTGTTATCAAATAGATCGTGGATTCAAGTTTTTGGAAAATTTGAAAGGTGTGAGCTGCTAATAAATTTACACAAAATGAAATATCTATACAGTGCTCTTGGTTGGCTTAAATCAAGTAGATTTGTTATTTAGTGAACTGATAATTTTAAACTATTACTCTTAAAATTCCTGTAATAAACAAAACTTGTTTAAAAATTGGTTTTTGGTTAAACCAACATAACATTTTATTTAGAAGTTTTTGTGCTATTTTACTTTACATGAACTGATTAAATAGCACGTTTTATTACTTAAAGCATTTGTACCAATAAAAACTTAATATAATTACCAAAAAGGAAATAAATTTAAGAAAAAAAAGGTTTAAGAAAATTAGGAAAAACTATAAAAACAAAATAAAGTTATTTGGTTATTTTTAAATACATGCTGGGAAACTAGATTTGACTAACTAATAATATATATTCTATAAACTTTATTCAGAATAATAGGATATCTTACTGCTATTAGTACAATAACAACAGTTACTACTAATACTATTAATAGTAATAATAATAATAATAATAATAATACTAAAAAAATAATTGACGTACATGTAACCAGGCTTAATTAATTTGAAACTAATATTAAAAAATGAGAAATGTTTAAAAGTAAAATAATTAATTCTACCTTTGTAATAACATATTAGGTGCACAAAATAAATAGAATAGAAGTTTTAAAAATTTTAACAAAACATATAAAAGACTTTAAAACATATGTTTTTTTTATTATGCCGATAAAAATAAACAAAAATGTAAACTAGTAAAAGTGCTTTTTTAATAAAATTAAGTAAACATAATAGTTAAAACATGATAATGATAAAAAATTATTCTTTATAAAAAATTTATTTAATACAGCATACATTTTTAAATAAAAATTGATTAAATTTTATTTATAACTGTGAACTCCGTTACAACCCCTTTCAAGTCTGTTTTGCAAAATGAAAGTTACACGAAAGAGCAAGCAATCTTTAATTAGTAAAAAAATACTAATTAATAAAAACAACAACAACAATAACAAAATTAATTTATAAATATACAATCTGATATAACAAATTACAGTAAATAGGTATTTATTTTAGAAACGTTTACTTGTTTATTCTATTTATAACCTTTTCATTTGAGTGCCTTTGTTTTATTGAGTTACGGAAAACATGCTTTAGCAAATCTAAAAGAGGGTTTGTGTTTACTGCCGGTAATAGGACTTGTACTCACATTTATTTAATTTTAAGTCTATGATTCTACTAACTTTACTACCCTGACAATAAACAGCCGTTCAACTGTATGGATATTTGAAATATATAATGTTAAAATGTGGTAAACAACAAAAATCAATTAATTTTTTAAGTGTTGACAATAGACATGTATGTACTAGGAAAGAACTGCACTTTATGTCAAATACAATAAATGCACGTGCCGCTGTCACCAGTATCTTAAGGTTTTTATTTATGTTTTAATTAAAGGTAATTAGGCATTTTTAATACAGTAAATTTGCTACAATAAGTTTAATTTTTATGAATTGCAGTTATTTGATTAATTAATCTTTTTTTTTAAAAACAAAAATATTGACGTATTTAAAATAATATTTGGTAGAAAATGTATTTAAAAAAAAAATTTCCTTATTGATAGTGCTAAAATAATGCCTAAAAAATGTTTCAGTAATATTCAAATGTGCCTAATGCTGTTAAGTAATGTTTTAAAAGTTAATTATTCGTACTGTATTTATTTTGACAACAGTTTGTGCACCTACAATATATCAAAAATTGTTTTTTAATTTTTCTATAAAATATTCAGTTATCGATTTATTTGAAAAAATTATATATTTTTTAATTTAGTTTGTTATAGAGTGAAGGTAAAACGTGGTTTGCAATAATGTGCAATTACAATTAAAAAACCCCTTTGCTTTAAAAATAAGTATGAGGCAACACGATAACATTTGCAGCAAAAAAAAACAACAACAAATTCTAATAATTAAAAGCAATCAAGGGGCAATCAAATTATTCCATGTGTTAAGATATTTTGCCAAACCATTTGTTTTATCCTAAATGGTTTTTAGCAAAGTTTACTGTGGTTTACTAACACTTTTTTATTATATTCAATTGTCAATTACAAAACTGTTCTTCCTAGTCTTCTAAGCGGCAAATGTAAAATTTGACCAAGTAGTTTTATTTGTTTAATTGTAATGATGTTATGTAATGGACAAAAATCAGATCTTCTCATTAAGTCATTGTTTTAAATATGATCATGTCAGGTAATTTTTAACAGACTTTTAAAACACCGACGATAAATAACGTCTATTATCTAATCAATCTTGTTTGTTTGCTTCCATATTTCACTTTCATATATTGCCGTAAAAATAATTATTGAAGCAATTATATGTATTTATATTTTATCTATGAATTTACTAATTTCAAAACAACAAGACAATATTTTTAACATAATGTCGTCAACTTTTATTGCATTTTTCTGTTATAGTAATAGACGTGGCAGCACATTCTAGTAGACATAAAGTTAACCCTGTTTTACACAAACACTTTATCCTGTTTTTAAACTAGCCATATTTTTCTTATTTATTTTTACAAAAACAAATTAAGAAGAAATTGACCAAAAAAACTCAAAATTAGTGGCAACACTATTCTTTTTGCTAAAAATCTGCATTTTATGGATGTATATTTAAAGTTATATTTGTTTTTGTTCTGTTTATAATGTTTAAATAACAATAAATTTGACTTTTCGTTTAAAAAATATATATAAATATTCCTTCTTCAAAAACGTTTTGCAGATTTAATAAATTGCAATATAAATAATTACGTGCTATTTGGACAAAAATAAGTTTAAAACATCATTAATCAACCGTATTATAAATTGCTTGTGTTTATAGACTGCATTTTTAATAAGTAAAAAAATGTTTTTTTCCTATTAGACAGTTTGTGCTGCGCAAAGTATATTAAACAAATTTTGTAATTTTATTTTGTTTGTCATTTGCGTCAATCATGTTTGCCTTTGTTTTGTTTATCCAACAAAAATGTCGATAGTTGACTAAATACTTTGGCAACTAAACGCTAGAATAAATAATTGCATTGTATTTATTTAGTTTTTAAATTATTTATAAACTTGCATAAAGAAAATAAAGACATACTAAAAGACTTGTTATTAATAAACGTAAAATATGTATTATTATTATTATTATTATTGTTATTCCAGTTAATGTTAACTTCAATGGGAATAAACTTAAGTAAATTGTAACATTATATCCAATTAGAATTAAGCAATTTTAAAATTATTTTAGTAAATATAATGCCGTTAGGTTGTTGAAATGGAAATAATACGAAAGAAACAGTTTTAATCATATAATATTCTTTTTGCTTTGGGGAAAAATTATGCATACATGTGTGACTATAATACAATAAAATTTAAATTTTAACTGACAAAATAAAAGTTTTACAAATTTTATAAATTAAAAAAAATAAAATTTTATAATTAATAATAAAAAATGTTTTATGGGTACTCAATTCGATTATTGCAATTTAAAAATAAATATAAATTTTATAAATTAACTGCTATTTTTAATTATTATAACATATTAATATGTGAATTGAAGATTGTTACAAAAACGTAATTGTTTACATTAGAAATAAAAAGATAAAATACGGATACTTCAAAGGTTATAGTTTAAATTATTACCGTTGTTATCAACGGTAAAAGTTATCAAAATATTATGGCACAAATCTCTCTCTCTCTCTCTTTATATATATATATATATATATATATATATATATATAATTTGATATATATATATATATATATATATATAATTTGGTAATTAAGTCGGTCCCGATATAAATTTAATATAGAGAAACATAATTTATAAAATAATACAAAATACTCGTTTCTAAAGATACATTAAAATACATTTAAATTTAAAATATTGTAAGTTTAAACTATTCAAATATTTATAAAATTGTAAGTTGTTTTAAATATTTAAATATTTTTAATTAAACGCTATTACTTCTTGTTTCTTGTTGATAATTTTTTGTAAAAAAATTGTTGTTTAAACTAAGTTGTATTTTAATTATTTTTTAGTTTAAGAATAAAACATTGAAACACTGAATTGGCTTTGTTAATTGCTAATAATAATTTGTTTAATAAATTTTACTTTATTAAACAATGTACAATTATTATTAAACCAATTGTAAATATTGTAATTACTGTTAAAATATTATTTATTCCAGTTAAAAATTTAATTATAGTTTATATTTTTAATAAACTAAAAAATATATATAACATTTTCTTCCATTATAAGTTAAATTGTACTAAATTATAACATTTAAATATTTTTTTGTATAAATGTTTTTTTAAATTAAAAGACATTTAATAATACATAGTAAAAACAATTAGTAACTAAAATAGCGACATATAGAAAACTATTATGACTTTTATATTTAATATAAAATTAAAAAAAATATTTATTTTTAATGTCACATAATACGTAAAAAAATATTAGTATTTTTATAAATTTAGCGTATTATTATAAAGCAAAACAATTTGAAAGAAATTTCAATTAATATTTTTTTAGAAAAACGTCTAACAAATTGGTAGCTAGGCTTTCGAATACAATATTGGCGTAATCAAATGCAAAACAATATAAACAAAAAAATGTCTTCATATAAACAAAAAATATAAAATTAAAAAAAACGTTTTATTATTCAACTAAAAATAGTTTCAGCCATTTTAAAATAATTAAATACAAATTATTAATAATTCTATTGTATAATTTAAATGTTGATATTTATAAAAATTGCGTTTATTTTGAAAATAAATAATTGTCATTGCTTAGCGCACAAAAATGCATTGATTGTATTTTCTTTTATGCAGAAATGAAAAAAGCAGTTAAAACAATAGACCTAAAACGAAATTGTTTAGAGTTGGCAAAGGATTTAAAATTTATGCTTATCTAGTTTGAAGCCTAGTGCTTTACCAACTCTTCTATCTGAGCACAATAGATACTATTTAATTAAAATAAAACTATTATTTGTTTCAGTTTTAATACATTTTATTAAATTTTGAAACTGCACGAACTACAGCCATTTCAAAAAGTAACGCAAAAAATTACAAGAGTATTAAATCTAAATTAATTTGTTATGGCCAATTGTTTTTTTGTAAAAATAAATATTGAGAATTAAAAATAATGTTAACTACTTAATAGTTTATTTATATACACTTAGAAATATTTATTTAAGAAGGCTGAGTTGACCAAAATAACATATTTTAAAAGCTACATCTATATTAACGTGGATAATAATTTAAAGTTACATAATTTTTATAATAATTAGCCTATTATTATTTTGTGTGCTTAATTTTATTAAAAATGAACAATAACTAATCCTTAAAATTGATTTTAAATGCACATTCAAATCTGCCCTGATTGTGATTTCATAGCAATTATCAAAATAAACATTTAATTATTCTAATCTATGTAAATAAAAATAATTTTAAATTTTTTTAAAATTTTAAATAAAATTTTTTAAAACAAATCGAATAATTTACTTTTAAGCTTGAGATTCCGCTCAGCCGCTAATTTTGTTTTCTGATTGCATTGTTTGTGAAATGGATAGTAGTGATAAAAAATGTTTTCATTTTACCGAAAATAAATATCGTGTTATTAAAGGATTAAAAAATAAACGAATTTTATGCAGAAAATTGGCAAATTTATACAGAGTTAACCTTTCAACAATTTATCCGATTATTAATGGTTAAAAACCACGAAATTATAATAATGTTAGAAGAAAACGTGTGACAAGTAATATGGATGATCAAAAAATTAATATAAAACTAAAACATATATATTAAACCTATTTCAGAAACCAATTTTACTTATTCCACAATAACAAACAGAACAATTGAATCTGGTTTTACTCCTCAATTACTAAAGGTAAGCCATTTTTTACTAAAAAACAAAAGAATAATAGATTAGCCTTTTGTAAACTATGGAGTGAACGACACCTTTGTTATTGGCGTTCCGTATACTTTGCCAATAAAACACTGATTCGGGACGAACCATTTGGCTTTAAAAGCAAAGTGTTGTGTGTGTCAAGTTTTCAAAAACATTCACTCCCGGTTATTAAAAAGAAAGCCCACCCTCAACAAATAATGTGTTGGCTTGGTATTAAAAATAACCAACCTATCAAATGGAGAATTATAACTGGTACCTTAAATAGTGAAAAAAATTGTTTCAGTTATGAAGGATGTTTTTTATTATGAAATGCGACACACTTACACGGGGGTTACTACTGTTTTTCAGGACAATGCTCCATGTCATAAGTCCAAAAAGGTAATATCATATTTATCTAAGTTTGCGTTATTTGCTTATATTTACATTTAGACAGTAGAGGGAGTAAAATTGAACAAACTCAATTGTGACTTAACGGATATCAATGTTATTAAAAATTTGTTCAGTATGCTAAAGCGCAACATTAATAAACATACTGAAATTGAGAATTTATGAGAACACATTCGGTTTGTTGTTCAATATCAGATAAAACAAAAATATATCAACATTCTCATTGACAGTATTCCAATTCTCCTAGATCAGAATGTTTAAAAGAATGACGATCACATAGATTATTAAATGTTTTGAACTTTGTAATGTATTTAATCTTTTGGTTACTAAAAAAATTGCATGTAATTTGTATGTTTATTAATAGTTGACGTTATAAATCATGTTTATTATTTAACTCCTTTTCCGATTTTTAACCATTTAATTTTTTATGCATTTTTTTATTACTTACAATATATATGTGATATAATTATAGTTTTTTTTTCCATTATTATATAATATTTTATATTTTATAATCAAAAAGACGCTTTTCTTGTATGCTATGTAGTTGCTAGAGAAGTTTTAGTTAAATAATTACTTTTTTTGCGGTAATTGTTGTAAGAGTTGTAATGTTACAATTAGCATTGATAATTGCAGGTAATAATACTTAGCCACTATATACAGCTTTGAACAAATGTAAAGCCTCTGAAAAAACCATGAGAACTTAGCTGCACACAAAAGCCAATACTAATCAATACAAATAATCATATCTGCTATATTTAGCGAGAGTATTAACCAATCCAGAATTAACCAAAATTAAACTTTTAACAAAACCACCAAAGCAAAAATTATTCCACCTACACATTTGTTTGAACTTACTTAGACATTTTACATAATAATATAACTGTGCCTCATAATGAATGACTTATTTAAATAATAGTAATATTGAAATATTTTTCTTGAACCATATTGACTAAAATTTATAAAAATTATTATATGACATTCTATATTTCATTTTGTTCCCATTATTTGTACTACTATTTTTTTTTGTAATGTAATTTTATTTACTTATTTATTTTATTGCTGGTAAAAATGTATTTTTGTGCTGAATGTGAAATATTAAAGCTTAATGTAATAATAATAATAATAATAATAATGCTGAATCTTTACAATATTTGCTTTAATTTAAGGTTTTATAACAAAAGATTTATTACAAAGTAAATATTCTTGAATTACTTAATTAAATAATTTTTGCGGTCACAATAAGTACGTTTTTGTGGTTTTTAAATATATACTATTTTAGTAATTGGTTGATCATGGTAATGATTTAAATTTATGCAAAAAATAAGTAAACTAAGTAAAATACTTAAGCAATTGTAATTTTGAAGAACATTAGTTTTTATAGTTTGCAAATTAATGTTTACATGTTCAAATAAACATAGATTATATAAGATAAATGTATAGTAAATTAATAATTTAAACGACTTTGTAAAGGAATAATAATTAACTTTACTAAAAATCTATAGTATTTATTATTTATTTTCTCATGTATCTACCTATTTTATAATATATTTTTATAGCAAATAATTCAGTTGCTTTTATTTTCTAAAATTTCAAAAATTGTAGAGTTTTAAAATGTATATTTAATATTATACATTTTAATAATAAAATTTTAAAAGCACATAAAATTAAATATAAATTAATAATCCGTTATATTTTTAACAAATAAAACTTATTGCAAAAAATAAAAACTTTAAACTTTTTATTAATAAACAGAAGTGAACTCTATTATTGGTTATTTTTTAAGTTTATTGATTTGTTATTTTACAACAAAATATGTTGTAACAAGTAGATAATTAGCGCAGCCAACTAACATTACATATAGTGTCTACGGTTAGTTTAACTAAAAGTAGAACAATTTTGTCAATTTGGGGACATTTAAACAGGGTTGACAACCTATCACTATTATAAATCTTTCGGTTAACAGAAATTAAAAATAATGAATATTTTTATGCATTTTAATTAAGAAATAAATTAATCATTTTAAAATTAATATAATCTACTACTTAACAATAAAATTGACAAATTTTAAATGCAACATTGAAATAAAACTGAATAAATTTACTTTGATAAAATGCAGCTGTTGGTACGCACAATTTTGATTCTTGTTTAGATAATTTGACCTGCAATTGTTTGTATGAATAATCATAGTTGCGTCTAGGACTTGAACCACTCGAAATACTGCGAGAATTTAAGTTGTCTATTTCGTCATAACGAGGAACATCCAATGAAAAACTTTTGGTTGATATAAGAGGAACTTTGAAAAACCAACCAAATAAAATTTAATGCGTTTTTATTCAATTAGTTTACTTATTTAACACAAAGTAATATAAATAAGAAAATGTCCTGTAATAAATAATTAACGTATGTGTTTTAATTTAATTGTTTTGAATAATTATATTTAATAAATTAATATTTTGTTTAAACATTTTCGATATTCATAATTTAAATTTTATATTAATACAACAAAATTCGAATTTATTTAATTATTTATGTAATACATTAAAATTTTTGTTGTTTAGCTTCTAGAAAATATCCAAAAGGTTATTCTAAAACAATAAATGTTTAAAATCTTAATTATCTTGTTTTAGTGATAAAATTTTTAAAGCATTGGATTCACTTTATAATTACAAATAACAATGATAAAAGACATAAACTTTGAAATGAATTCATTTTGCACATTTTCTTTAGTCACACACATACATATAATATGATGCAATTAAGTTGACATTAATAACTACACAAACATACACATACGCAATATGCCTATATTAAGTCCAGGTTAAATTTAATAAAGTTGCATATTGTTTTTATGTACACAAAATGGGTTTTAATGTGTGATTGTAAACAGATTTAAGTGTTTTTAATATATTAGCAGTTTGAGCAGTTATCAACAATTTAAAACAATCATTAAAATTAACTTGGTGTTTTGTTTAACCTGCATTACTTATATATTTGTAACCAAAGAGAATATACAAAATAAATTCATTTTACAGTTTACATCTTCTATTATTTTTATTAAAATTTGTAAAGCAATAAATAAATATTTATTAAAAAAATTTTTTTAGTTCTTAATTATATATTTTGGATTTAAAACAATTAAAAAACGTAATTTTTTAAATTAGTTCAAACAAACTGTTTTTTTATTAAGAAACATTTTAGATGTACTTAAAAGTTTTTTGCATCTATAGATTAAATCAAAAAAGCAAACTTATTATTTTTATGTTCAAAAAAATGAATATTAATTTAAAATTATATTTAAATGCAGAAAAATGAAATACAATTTAGTACATAAATTAAATATTATTTTGCTTCTATATGCTAAATAAGAAAGCAATGATTTAATTCAAATATAAAAATAGATATTTCTACAATACTGTTTTTAAAAAGTGTCTGTAAAAATTTGTAGAAAAAAAAATATTTTTGGTTGTTCTAGAAATAACAGATATATAAATAATAAAAATATATACATGCACATTATAACTTTTAATTTTAAGTCAATTAAGTGAAGGTATATAATAAAGCGTTATTTGATTACAAAGTCTGTTATACAAACGCTTTATAAAACAAACAGATAACCTGATTTAATAAAATTTTATTATTGTTTAGTTTCCTCTTTCTTAGCAACTTAATTTTAAATTTTAAACTAGTTTATTATAACTCTATTTAAAAAAACAGGATACGCACTTTGTTTACACAAAAAACTAAATAGCATAAATACCTTTTGTGTTCGGTGCAGATATTGATATTTGGTTATTAGTGGAATTAATTTTTTGATTTAAAGTGGCGTTGTTTGATTTATCGTTTTTCAATTCGGTTTGTGGTACAAAGTTTGATTTTGAAAAACTCTGTTTGGCTGCCATGCGTTTGTGCTGTTCTAAACATGGAGTTGATAAACAAAGTTAATTATACATTATTAATAAATATTAATAAATTAAATAATTAAAATTATATATGACCCTATTGTCACATCTTAATTAACCCTTGTTTTTTTTACAATTTTGTTAATAATAATTATTTTTTCCAATTATCTCTTACTATATTTAAAACAAGATTAAACAATAATTAAATGTTTTTAGTGTAGAAAACATATTAGTAAATTATTGTAAACTAGAGTCCACTTTTAAAATTCCTTTTCTGTCAAGCTGTTTTAACAGCAACATATGTTTATAAAAGTTTAAATTCTCACGTTTGATTCCGGTATTTATACAGTTTTTTAAAATATAAAATAATGTAAAAATTGTCGATCGATTTTGCTTAACTGTTAAAGTTAAAATTTTTGTTTTGTAATGCATTTATTTTTACAAGTAGTAATTAGCATTTTTATTATTGCCAAAATGTTTTACCAGAAACAATTTTTAGAAAGTGGGTATTTAAAAAAATCCCAATAAAGGGTTGTAGTTGATGTTGATAGTGGAACACAAACTCATGTCTACTGAATTTTAAGTTTATTGCTTAACCACTACACTACTCAAGGTTTTTTAAATACTAAAAATCCAGTTATTTATTAATTTTTATTATCTATTTATAGTGTAGGTTTATTAGTATGTTTATGTAAGTTAGCAATATGAATAGCAAAATAAAATGCCGGAGTGGTTTCACAAAACTACGCTTGACTCCAATCTGAATGATCATAGGTTCGATTTCCATTATCGGCACTAAATGCAAGCCCATAATCGGTTTCGTTAAAATATCTACTGCCAAAAAATATTTTTTACAAAACATTTAAAATAATAATAATAATAAATTTAAAAATACCATATGCCAATTCGGCCTCGTTTATAGTAGAAATTCTTTGTTCCTCATTCAAGTCGTAAACAGGCGATGAGTTCATATGTTTGGATTTGGCGTTAACGTTCGACAGTCCACCAGAACTGCCAGTTTTGTCATTTTCACTTAAAATATTTATATCTAGGTGTTGTTTATCAAAAACGGTAGGTTTAAATGTAACATTGGACATTTTTTTTGTTGATTGTACTGTCGCCAAACTGACAACTGAATTGTTATCTTCTGTCAATTTAGACAAGCATAAACCAAATTCAACTTTAATTAAACGTTACAAATTTTGTTAATAAAGTTGTTTCAATTTATATAGACTTTTCAAATTTTTAAATTGAATTTATTTGTAATAATGTCATATTGAATTATTAAAAAGCATAGCGGTGTTCACAAAAATAACTTACAATAAACTGGAAAAATAATAAAATTTGATTATTTATGTGTAAATTGTATGGGGTTAGATGTATTTAGCTGAATTTGTTTACATTAATTTTCAGCACTAAACACAGACTCGTGTTTGAATGCGTTTAATAGTTACTTGCTAAAAACCTTTTTTTTGTAAAATATCTAAGCGGTAGATTAAAAATATGATTTAATTACATATCAAAATTAGTACATTTAATATATTAAAATTTTATCATGTAACTGTCTATTTAATTTTTAATTTTTGTAATAATTTTAATTTTAAAATGTTTAATTTTTTAATAAAAATTCTAAACTATACAATAAATTATAATTGCTTTAATATTTAATTATTTATTATTGTATCAATTTGAAATTAAATATAATTTTATAGAATTTGGTAAGAAAATGGGAATGCTTAGCATATAAGTGAATGTAGATTAGGAAAAATGTAAATACTATATTAAAATATATATAAAAAAAATTATTGATGAAAATCTATAAATAGAATTAAATTTTTACTTGGAAATAATTTAAGTTAATAAAACTCGTTTTTAATTACATATATAAATTAAAAATCTTTATGTTACGTGAATTTACTTTTGAGTGTTTTTAAGCAAGTGCAGAATTAACACAATAAAACGAGTATCGGTATTTAGTGCTGATAATGGAATTAAACTTGTGTTTATTATAATCTGACTTAGCGCCATAATTATCAAGGCTATTTTTGTAATTTTGTGATTTATTTATGATTTATTATTTAGAATAAATTTTATTCATTAAAATACATTTAAAAAATTGAATGCGTTAAAATTAGATTATAAACATGACAAAAATGATTAATTGAATTATTTAATAAAATAAATAATAATTTGACAAATTAGTTTTTTTTAATAATTAAATATATATAATATATATATATAATTTTTATTTTTCCAATATTTCTTAAAAAATGTTTTTAGCAAGTACGCATTTAGAAAAGACAAATGACAGTCTGCATTGGTGTCGGAAGTAAAATTCCAACCTGTGTCCATCGAGTTATCAGTTTAAAGTTTTAGACACATTTTGTAATTCCGGAAATATATAATTATATAATTATATTGTTCAAAAACAATAAATAAATAAAACCAAAAAAACAAATATAAATGTTGAAAAAATGCATAAACATTATTAATAAAATTAATGTTTACTTGGTGGTATATAATAAAAATAAATTAATGTAAATGAGGTTTGCAAAAAGGTAATATATCAACATTGATTAGCACGTTGTTAGCCTAGAGAGTAGATTAAAGCTCAGAACTGGTAAACATACCTTAAAAAATTATTATAAAAAACGCTTTAACATGTATACTGAGTTGTAAAGCAAATCAGCAAAAATATACAGATTATGAATTTTATCTATTGATCAATGTCTTATTAAAAACAACAGGGTTAAAGACATACTAATAATAAGCTGTAACATTTTTAAAATTGTTGAATAACTAAATATAAAAAATTGTAATTATCTAGTTGTAAATTAAATTGTTATTACTATTATTATTACTACTTATATCAATTTTAATTCAATTGTAGCGTAACCAGTTGATAGACTGTTATTTAATTACTGTCCATTTTAATACTCTTATCATTTTCGAATGTATAACACATTTATTGAGTAAATTTAAACATGGGACCTATTTTGATTTGCTACACTATCTATAATTTATATTTTTGGAACATTATGTATTTTATATAATGTGTAGGTTTTAATTGTGACAGCTAAACAAATGTATACTTTGCAGATTGTTTACTGAAGCACTAAAGTTAATGTATGCGTATTTAACTTAGACAATATATTAGTTGTTAGAATTGTTTTGCATATATATATATATATTATATAAGTAATTCCGCAACTAACAAAGTTGGTACATGCAATATTGAACTTATTAATTTATGTACATACTTGTAAAACAACACTATAAACTAACAATAATGTTCAAACCGTACTTAGTATAAGCAGCAAAAATGAATGAATGAATTAATTTATTTCAAAACATTTTCTCTTTGAAGATTACGAGTTTTGAAGATAGTGCATGTCAAAAAATATAATTTTATTCGGATTTTGCCGAACTCCGTGATCGCAAATTATGCTTTTCCCTTTTTGCCGTAATTTAATAAAATAGTGTCCTTTTGTTGTTTATTTAACAATATTAAAAAAAAACTGATTTTAGTTTGCTAATTTTGCATTCACCAGACTTGGGTCAAGCTACGGTGCGGTTATATTTTTATAAAAAATAATTAATCTGTTAAAATTTTTTTGTTTATCTAAAAAAAAAGTTTTATTATAATAGGATTATTTGTGTTATGTTAAATTCTTTACATTTATTAAACAAAAACTGAACCTGGCTTAGTTCAATTGTAAACATTGTAAAACTGGTTTATTCTTGTTACAAATAATAAACAACGCATGCTTTTTATGATTTATACAAACTTGTACCAACGGTCTTTTAGGTTATAAATTAAAACCTTATCTACTAAACTATAAGTAGTTAATGCAGATTTAGTATACGTATTTTTAAATGCAAACTATTAAACAAATATATGTATGGATTAATTTTTAAAACGATTGCATACAATAGAAAAGTATAAAAACAATTGTGCATAATTTATTTTATAGTAAATGCTTTTATTATTGATATTTTACATGTATCAAGAAGATAATTTAACACAATAACATTACAAAGCATAATATTAAAGAACTAACTTTTATCAGCTGCATAACAACATTATAATAAATAAAACTTTACTCAGTTATTATTATTATTATTATTATTGGTTTAAATACTTTAGCAAAAGTAGCTTTTAGCACACAAAAAAATATGTACAATTATAAAAATGCGATACAATTAGCAGTATATAACATCAATCAAAAAATAAAAGAAGATTAAATTACATAGACTAAAAAAACTAAAAACTTAGCATACATATACAGGATGAAATGCGTGAAGGAGCATGGTATTATTTTAAAAAGTACTACAGTTTAATTTAAAACTGCAGAATAAAGGAATTAAAACTAAAAAATTTATAAAAAATTGTATTATCTAAAAACATGTTACTAAACAATATTTAACAAATCTAATTGAAATAAATATGTTGTGCAATTAATAGTAAACAAGTTTAACTTATATAGTGTAGCACGCTCGATTTGTGAACATTTATTATGAACAACTTCACTATTCAGTTTTTAGCATTTTCCAGTTATAACCAATTAATTAAACATTGTTTTTTATTAAAATTATTAATTTTTCTTTGTATAATTTTATCAAATTAATTGTTTTAGTGCAACTGAATAAATGCTAATATAAGTTTATTTGCTCTCTGTTATTATAATTTTTGTAAACAACTAACTGAAGATATAAATCAGTTGACAAAAATTTAATTCGATTGTTATACTACATCCTCGTACTCGTTAAAATAAAACAATTTCGTTGCTAATTAAAAATATTTAGTGGTTGTTCGATATTTTGCGAAATACTTTGATTAAATTCAAGTAAAAAGTTTATATTTTTTAATAAATGTAAATTAGATAAGAAACAATGTTTCCAATGAACATTTCGCATATAATTATAAAAAAACTAAATAAAAAATATATTTTAAAATATAAGTAATGATGTAGATTAACATAATTTATTACATGCAATTAATTTTTTTTGGATAATTTATATTTATATTATGTAATAAAATATTTTTTATAGATAGAATATTTTACTAAAAAAGGCCTTATTGCATTACATTTACTATGTAAATATATTTACTGATAGAAAAGTAGTACATGTATTAAACAATACTTGGTTTAAATGTAATTATGTTTTTAATTTTTTAGAAACAGTATAACAGTTCCAAATATCTTTCGCGTTTGTTGTTTAAATGCTTAAAAAAACATTTTTTAGCAATTCTCTATTAAAAAAAAGAAAATACTTAAATTCAGTGATCGCATTAGAATGAAATCAATGTCTACTATGGTGGACAATAAATAACTTAGCTACACATTTACACAAAAAAATAATTTAAGCACATGGTGTAATGTAATTTACAAATAATAAAAATTAAATAAATAAATTATTATTTTAAAATTTTAAATACTAAATTAAAAATATTAGAGCACTTTAAAAATGTTTTTTTTTTAATTTATGCTTATTTATATATGTACATGCTAATTTGTTTTATACAGAAATAACTACTACAAATAAAACATGAAAATATAATTTAAATTAAAAAAAGTTAAAATATTATGTAAAAATTTACCTTAAAAAATAAATTAAATTAATATCGAAATCGGCCCTTGCATTTATTGTTTGTTGAAAGAGAATTTTTTATTATTATAAACTTAATATAATTGTTTTCGTGTTATTAATTAAAAAACAATTAGTAAAGTTTACTGCAGAAACGTTGTAACTATGTAAATTTTAACTAATAAAGTTTTATTATTTTTACAAATTATAGTAAACAACAATGCACAATTACGTCATTTTAATTATAGTTTTGTGTCGTGTAGTTGATTTTAAACCACCAATAAATTTTGCAATTATTTTTTGTTTTACCAATTATATATATGTATATATAATAGATAGTTTATATTTTTTAAATGTTTAAAAAATATTTTATTGAATAGATATTCAGTAAATCTAAATAAGATTTTGTTTTTAGTAAGGACAGGAAAAATCAAATTCATCTATTTGGATTGTTGAAACAGAGTTGAGAAAAATTATAATAGTTCTCACAATTTCAGTTCTGTTTAAAAACATAAACTGTTTTAATTTTATTATTCATTATGCAGATGCAATGTCAAAGTTTAGAAACATAAATTAAAAAAAAGAATAATTTTTATTGACCTATTACAGGAACATTTTAAAGTTTTGCTCAATGCAATTGTATTTCACAAGGTAAAATTATTATCTGTTTTGTCTATTTCTTATTATTAAAATTTGATAAAAGACATTACATGGTAAAATGTTGTGACAAAATAAAACACAAACATTTTTAAAATAAATATTTATATACTGCAAATAAATAGATTTAAAATTGTTTAAAAATACTTAATTAAAATAAGTAATATTTTGGATTAATTGTGTACCTTAGGAAGATGTTTACACATAAACATTGTTTTATTATGCAATAAGGATTGAAAATAAAAATAGAAGTTAATTATATGCATGAAAATATTACGATAATTATAAGTTGCTTAACAATACTGTTTTTAATCAATTCGAACGGTTTTTAAAGTAGACATTTTAGTTTTTAGCAATTTGAATAACAAATTGTTTTTAAAATTGTTGATTTTTAAACATTTTATCTCTACATATCTTAAGCATTATACATGACAATTTATTAAAATATTTCTTTTAATATGTTTAAATAAAAGATACTAATATTGCATTACAAAATTTAAATAATAAAAACATATTTTCGACTATTTATTAACGAAAAATTACACATTTAAAGTCAAAAGCACGTACATAAATACTGTAATTATAATTATATTTACATACAACTATGGACAAAAAAAATGATGTTTTGCAATTGCACTAAAATACAGATATCTTATTATGATACATTGTTTTAAAATGTTTGAATTTAAATTATATAATAATAGTCGTTATCTACTCTTATTTATACATCTCAAAATTAATCAGAAATGTTAATAATTTGTTGTATAGCGTTAAGCAATGTTCAAATAAACAACAGAAAATCACAAAAGTACAAAACGACATTTTTAAATGTTATTACAAAATAACATATATATATATATATATATATATATATATATATCGTTCTTTTATTACTAAAGCCAATAAATGCACAACAATTTTGAACAGTAAAATAGACAACAATTCACTTTACAACAAATTATATAATTTGTTTCAAATAAAAAATAGATCATCTCAATTTGGTTAGTAAAGAATCAAAGTAAATATAATTATATATTCTAATGCTTTTTTGTAGACTGAGAAGTGCTCAATGATGAACTTCTAAATCGTAATTGAGTATTGTCTGCAATTAGCAAAATATATAAATATACATATTCACGAATACATGTTCAAAATGTTTACATTTATTAAAATACAATAATAATATAAATAATAGATTATATATAGAGTTATATATATTCATGCACAGGTAAAGGAATAATAAATTACATTTCAAACAACAACATATATAATATATATATATATATATATATACAACATTAAACACTACCATGCAAAGTGCGCAATTATTTATATAAACAATATGTAACGTAATAGAATTAAATTGTTATTAAAATGAGAAAACTGTTTAAATAAACATTTAATAGTTAATTACATTATTTAGAAATAAATTTATAATTGTTTTAGTTGTTAACAATAAAAATGTCAATATTTTATTTATATATTCGTTTTTTTTTGTTTAAATGTTTGGCGCAAAGCATTTTGAAGTAATCAAACATTAAATAAAACCAAATAAGGAGTTTACATATTGCTGTTGTTAAAATTTTATATTATGTTTCCCTGCCGCTTCTATTACTTTATTTGCTTTACAAAACATGTACAAATTTAGTAAAACTAAACAAAAACTTGTTAGCAACACTAGTAACTAAAGTAATATCGATTAAAGTAAAAAATTAATAGTTTTAGCTACATCTGCTATTTTCATACGTTTTAAACGTTTACATATTCTATATTACATTATAAAAGATATATACATACTTATAACACGTTCATATTAAAAATAATTATTATTCGATTATAACATAATGTTAATAGAAATATTATTCACCACTTTCTTTAAATTATATACTTTGTACACAGTAATTTATAAAAATATATTAGGTTTAACTTGACAAAAAGGTAATCAATTTTAAAAATTTGTGGTTTTTGGTAATCAACATTTTCTAAATGCAGTAAAAATTAACATTTTATTTCTTGTAACGTAATTTATCATATGCCGTATGTTGACGGTCTCTTGTCAAAGTTAATGCACTGTTATTAATTATGCTTTGTAACATTAGTTAATACTATTAAGCACAATTACGTATTACTTAAAGATTATGTTAACAATATAAATAAAATATTATATAAAAACTAACATTTCATACAGCTATTATTATAAAGTTCTAGTTTATACCAAAAACAGAAATTAAACTATTTTTAAAATTAGCTACCTAAAAAAATTATATTATAAGGTATACATATATAAAAAATTGATAATAAAATCTATAGCTTTTTATATTTAAGAACTATTTATTGTTTTCCATAATTTCCTTTAAACTTTAAAGATATGAGTCTTTCCGTTTTTCAAGCCAATGTTGTAAAACTTAATTTAAAAGATTTATTTCTTAAGCAATTTGGATTATATTTAAAAATTATTAAAAAAAATAGTTGCATTAATGTTTATAATGTCCCGAGGCAATTGAACAAATGTAAGTTTTTTAATAATTAAGGATTTTGCGCATTATATAAATGTAACTCAATAATTGGAGAAGAAACATTTAAAATGTACTTTTAACATAACAAATAACAAAAATTTATTAGGTTAATAAAACATAGTATTATTTTAAAATCCAAACTCTTCTTGTTTGATTATTTTACACAATAAATTATTTATAACTTTATATATAATACAAATTTTAAAGTAACTTATTTTATTACTAATAAATGGTATATAATACACTTCACTTTTTTTATATACTCATTTTTAAATAAAGAAATAAAGTTATAGTTGGGTAATCATTTTACTTAGTTTATTTAATTTTTATATAAATTTCAATTATAATTGACGTTAATTATTCAGTTAAGTACTACTTATTAGACAACCGCAAAAACATTAATATTTTTGTTTAAAAAAAATTAATTAACTAACGAATCATGATTAATTAAACTATTGTAGAATAATTGCTTTACTAAAAGTTTTATTACGTTTAATTAAAAGGAATACAAAGCGTTTCAAATCTACTGACAGCCGCCTGTGTCACTACCATATAAAAGCATGTTATCAATTTTGTACTATATCTAAAGCAAGCATTTATTTACTCTTTGATTAACATGATATTGGTTTTAGACAAAAGAAAATTTCAAAAATTATTTTAATTGACTTAACAATTAATAAACAATTGTGTTATTAATGACTTAAAAAATGTAATGAAATTGTAAAAAATCGGTGTATTACTAAATTAACAATGTGTGACGTAAATATTTTATATATCTTTATTTTTACTTAATTGCTTTAAATTTTGTTATAATTATATATGCTGCAGTTTATTTTGTGCAAACCTCTGTAAAAATAAAAACACGAGTATGTGCATTAATGTCAGTTTACAGACAATTTAAAAAATATTTTTTTAAATAGAAGACAACTAAAAATAAACGAAGTTCGACAAATCAATTTTTTTATAGAAGTTATTTTTATAACCCAATTAATAAAAATAAGTATATTAAACAAATACAATAATTAAGTAATAATGTTGCTGTACTATACTATACTATTTTACTTATTACTACAACTGCTACAACAAATAATATTAGTTAACAAATGTAAATATATATAAGTGCCTTTTTAATGTTTATAAAACAATACATACATAACAATCAGCTCCTTTAACCATTAATGTACATGTTTCAAATTGTTTCAACACTAGTAACTACTCCTGACATCACTTTTAATTAAAAAACAAAATTATGGTTATTAGGACAAAGATTTAGGCTTACAATAAAGAAATTTACTTTGATTAAAAAATATATTGTCATTAAAAAAAGCAAAAATACCAGCAAATTTTAAAAAAATCACTAATATATAATAGTAACCACTGGAAACAATAAATGTATTTATTGCCTAACGTTCGTTTTAAAACGGAAAGATTGTAAGTTAATTAGATAAACTAAACTACATATATTGATATTAAATATAGTTTATATATATATATATATATATATATATATATATATATATATATATATATATATATATATATATATATACTTGTCAATACTCAATAATTTAATATATAAATGATTTAATAACGTTTATAAACATTAAAGTAAGTCAACACATTCTATATTACAATGTTGCTTGTATTATTTAATAGTATTTTTTTTATTAATAAATTAAAGAATTTAACATAAGCATTGCATTTTCAATGCGTTACGCTAAGCTATCAATTACTATTTTGTCACAATTTGAAATTAAAATATTTTTGTAACTTTCATAAATCGTATTTATGGTTAATTCGTTTTTTAAAAACACCCATTAATATGTAAGTAGATAAAATATTTAAATTAAACCAACGTTTTATTTCTGATAAAATGTTAAAAATAATAAAAATTTATTTACTAAATGTGAGTCGTTAATTTTAGTTTTTTTTTTAAATTCACCTATTGAAAAATGTTGTTTTTTTCAAAACCTGGAACAATATTTTTATAAAAGGCTATTTAGTAAATGTTAAATGCTTCAAAAATAAATATGTAAACATTTAAAATATCCTTTAACATAATATAGTTAAATATTTTAATCAAAGTTAAAGACGTTAATTTACAAACAAGTTTAAATTAATTTTAAATTATGCAAGGTTCACTGCATTATATTAAAATTTTAAAATAGATTGGCGTACGTTATGTGCGACGGAAAGTGTTATTTTTGTAAATCAACGTAATATTTGTACTATTAGAAGGAATAAATATAAAAGATCGGTTAAATTGCAATACTTTAAACATTGCATATATTGTATTACTTAAACTAAATTAACTGTTAAAGAAAACACATATTTATAGCATTTTATCATTAAACCAACAAAGATAATGTGTTCAAGTTAAAAGTAAATTGTTACATCTATCAAATATAAAAAACGTTTTTAATTGCATTAGAAAAATTGAAATAATTGTTAGAATGCATTATTTTGTTCTAATGAAACTTGCAAATGACAAAATAATTTACTTTTCTTTTATAGGAAGTGATGTTAGTTAAAATTCAATCTAGTAATCGATTTTATCTATTATTAATTGTACAACAAATAGACATTTAAAAAATAGAAAGCAATAATTAAGTTTACACGCAGTTATTTGTGTATTTTGCATACACTATGTAATTATTTTATGCAAAATTACATATCTTTTAGTTTAAAATGCATGCAAATAGTAAAAATACTCAAAAATAACAATTTTGTTAAAGCAGACAGATATAAGGTTACATGTACAACTGTTTATATATAAGTAAAAATTCGTTTTTGTTATGTTTACAAAATGAAAAACAAATTTAAAGAAAAAGAAAAAGACTACATAATGTGCATATATATATATATATATATACAGTCGTTTAATTAATTGATAGCAAAATTAACGCATTACAATATTTAAAATTATTTAACACCTGTTGTTTATTTTAGTTATGCAATTTTTAACTAATTCATTTATAAAATAATACTTTAGTAATGTTAAGAAAAAAAATTGATTGTAAAAATATTTTTAAATTTTAATATATAACTTTTACTATAGGAATAAAATGTAATATTATTATTTGGAAATACTTAAATAACCCACATATTAGAGAAAACTATTATTTACGTAAAAACAAAAAGTTACGTAATATATTGTTTAGAAATTTTATAATTTCAACAAGTTTATTTATGTGTACGGTTTTTTATTATTAATCAATTATAATAAGAACTTATTATTTATTACATTTATGTATTTTGGAAAATGCGACTTTTGTAACAACATACTCAAGTAATAAATTATTTTCCAAGTGGTTAATCATCTCTCGTTTGACAAAATCATACAAGTTTTAATAATGTTTTAATCAGGATTTTATCACTATTTAAATTTATATAATCTAAATTTATATCAAACATACAGTAAATTGAAAGTTATATTACAAAGAACAATACCACATACAAATTTTACATTAAAAGATTATTTTGAATATTTTGTTAAAATGATGTGACGCACCTTACTGCTACTAAAAGTGAAATAATTTACTAAATATTTTATTGTTTACACTACTGTTAGTACGAATTTATTTTGATTATTTTAGTATAGAAATTGTGCAAAATGTTCGAATGAGTAGCGTTTATTGCATTATATATATATATATATATATATATATATATATATATATATATATATAAGCTTTATGTTACAAAAAACTTTGAAATGTTGCGTACGAGAATAATAAAAACAACACTCTTAGTTTTATTTAAAAAACATAATTAAGGAATTTTACACATTTGGGTAAAATCATTCTTAATTTTTGCATTTAGTTAAATAACTGATTTAAAAAATGAATTGAGTAATTTTATACATTTTCTTATAGTCAATTATAATGTGTTTTTAAAACTTTTCCGTTTGTTATTATAAAATTAATTTCATTTTATTAATGGTTCCTGTTAACTTGTAGATAATCTCAAATCATTATTTTTTAATTTTGTGTACATTTGTAAAGTTTATTTTAATTAATTTTGCAAATACTGTTATTTTTATATTATTTCTATACAAAACTTTAACGGCATCCTGTTTTTCAGTAGTTAATCAAGAACTTCAATTTTTAATAAATTGAAAGTGCTTATTTAAATGACAATTTATGTGATAATATAAACTTATGCTTAACTAGTTAAAATATTTACTCGTTCTTTTAAAACAAAATTAATTTTATATTTTTGTATTAAAGTAGTTTAAATAAAAATAATTATAAAATATATAGTATACGTTTTTGTTTATATAAATATTTGTTATTAAACAGTTATTTAAGTAATTAATTTTTTTCATAATTAGCTTTAAAATGCAATTAATAAAACTTTTTCAGTAAAAATAATCTATGGATAATATATAAAGCTATTAATTTTAGTTCTAACATTATTTTTAAAAACTAATTTGTAAAAATAATAAATTGTTATAATTTGGTAAAATATGTACTGTATTTAAAAATATAATTAAAAAAACGAAAGTACAATAACATTTTTGTTTACTTTATAAACTAAACGACTATATATATATATATATATATATATATATATATATATATATATATATATATATATATATATATATATATATGTGTGTGTGCACAAATCAAAATATGAAAAGTAAACTAAATTGAACAAATTATGTGAAATATATAAAAATATATACATATACATATATGTATATATGTAAATAAGCAAATAGATATTAGGTTAAATAAATTAATTAAAAAAAAATTCTATCTGATGGAATGATGAACTACATTGGAAATTATATTATTGATAAGCTGATTGGAAAAAAAATTAAAATACATGATATACATTAGATATACGAAAATGTTTAATATATTTATAACAAAAATAATAATAATTATTTTAGTTTATTTACGACAAATCGTTTTCTGAAAAGTTTGTTCTTGTGTGCATTAAGATAGAATTGAATTAAGTTTAAACTTGAGACTACTATTGATGCTAAAAGACAACAGGAACCAAGAATTTACAAAAATCTAAACAAACCTCTAGAAGTACAATATTTTATTTGATTTTCAATAATGCAATAATAAACTGACTGAAAGTAATAAATAACGAACAAGTTCACAACTATAATAGTGTTAAGTTATCTAAAGATGCACATTATGTATTGTGTACGTTTGAATTTTACATTCTCAAATTTCCATTAATTAATTTTGTTATTTCACTTTTTACACTGCACATATTTTACATCTTATCTAATATAAAGCCTATTTTGAGTAATCAAGCGCTTAATATTAGCAATTATAATGGGGTCATTCAAAAGTATTTGTTTTTATGTAAAGCAACGTTAGTGTTTATTTGTACAAAATACCTTGTGATGTGGAATTTGACGTTAATTGATTCACTTCGCTTGTAGTGGACTTAGGACGACTTTGGGATGACTTTGAATTAGGCAACCCGGTCGTCAGTTGAACCGGCACTTGATTTTTGTTTGCAGCACAACGCAGCAGATTGTAGACAGGGTCGACTTTTTGAACATGTTCCAATATATATATATATATATATATAATAAAAGTAACTTATTTTTGCATTTTATAAACGTGCTTTATTTAAAATAATGTGTACTTATTGGGAGTGATACAGATGAGACATTTAGGTTAAATTTGTGTTCGGGGAGATAGTTATTTTTATTTCGTTATAGGCTTCCAGTAATTCTGCAATACACCGTGGATTTATTAATAACAATAGATTATGTATAATATATAAACACGAAACTATAATATTCTATACAATTATATCTAGTCACGTTTACTCATTGATGAAAAGAAACAAAAATATTGTCATACATTTTTTATTATTGCCAATTTTACTTATTGATGCGTGAGAGAAAACAATTTAATAAATTTATGATTTATTAATTTTTTTAAATATTTAAATATATTCAATTTACAAAAATAATAAATATGTTAAATAGCTGAAAAGGTATACGTTTACAATATGTGCATTAATCAAAGAGGCGTATCAAGTAAAATAATTTAATTTGTAGTATTTAAATGTTTTCCCATTATGTGCCATTATTTTATTAAATTTAGGTTTCTCTTTTTTGCAATTTAAAAGATCAATGTATTATACAACTTTCACAATTTTATAAATATTTTGTTCTGTTAAGCATGATGGTGTTTAAAGCAGGCTGTTTAGTAATTTTTCAGGTACAATTAAAAACGTTTTTATTTCGTTTTTGAATTGTTTCTGGTCTAACCTTTTGAGTTTGTTAATTTTTTGAAATTAATTTATATTTTTAAATGGTGGGAAATTACATAAATTATTTTATATTTTATTGTATTTTTATTTAAAAATATTTGTTATCAAGTAGAAAAAACAGTAAAATAATCATACACTTAAATTAACACCTACATAAACAAATTATTAATTTTATATATGTTAACCTTATAATGACCTCATTTAATCAATCATACACTAAATGTGAGAACTTTAAATAAACACAAAATATCAAATCATAATGTTTAAAATAATAATTGCTAAAAATATTTGTTTTAATGCAAACTCAATATAGCTGATATAACAGAATTAGTATCTTTAGTATAGTTCATTTTAAAATGAGGAGCAATTATTGAATTTTTTAAAGTATTGCGGTGCACTAACTTTCCTAAAAATAGTTGCATTTTTATTTTGCTGAAAATATTAACTGAAAATACTAAATATAAAATTACAAAAACTATAACAACATTAATTTGTAAATTATATAAATTAATAAAATTATTATAAACAAATATATAATCTTAAACATGATTTATTTTTGTGCAATGTGTGACTACCTTCAATACCTTCATTGTCTGTTGGTAAACTGTGTCCTTCTTTTTTTTTAACATGATCCGCATTTTTATCATTCTGTAATTTTAAATAATAAAGAAAAACATTTTTTATTAATGGTTTTTTAAAGGTAAGCTATTAGAATTGTCAAATTTATTCTAATAATAATAATAATAATATACATGGTTTTAGTCAACTAGGAGCACTGTACAGTTGTTTTATCTTTGGTTAGAATTATCAGCAGTGCATAATTTTTAAGTTCCGCACACAAACTCAAATTCATGCTTTATCTGGTGACAAGCTAATTATTTTATTTTTATTTTATGTTTTCTACTTCGAATGTTTTACAAGAAACATCTTTCAGCAGTGGACAAACGTAGGCCCGCATTTTAGTGCCGGTGATGGGATTTGAATCCATGCCTACCGAGGTCCGAATTTGAGCGCTGTACCGCTAGACCACCCCGGCACCACTGAGCTACTGGTGGTTGACATTGACTTTAAAATTTTATTATCTATAGTAAATCTAATCAATGTTAATTTATGACCAATTGTTAATTAATAGATTAACTCCGCCTAGTGAGGATCAGAAATGAACCAATCTAGCCAGTTCCAAGCCTGATTAAAGAAGAAGGGTTTGCGTCAAAAAAGGCATCCGGCAGTAAAATCTATTCCAAAACACTAAAATGGTTTAGAAAAGTTAATTAATAGACTATATAGAACCTGGCATAATGTACACGTTTAATAACGACACTACTCAATTATGTTTATTAATAAGTTTTCGAATTGTCATATTTACTTAAATAAAAAAACTATGTTAGTGGTAAAACGATAAAAACATTAGATTTGAAATTAGATAGATATACATCCATCAGCCCAAAATAATAGTTATCGATTAAATTTTTTAAATATTTACCGCCTGTAAAACGTTTGAAAAATAAAATAAAAATGAAAAATGAAAATTTTTGCAAATATTGATAATTTTTTAAATGTCGGTTGTTAACACGTACGCAAATTTTATTTTTCTAATAATTGCATTTAAGAAATTTAAAAGTGTAAGTATAATTTAATATTTGATAGTGACAATTACATATATATATATATATATATATATATATATATATATATATATATATATATAGAGGATTTGAGTACTGCTTATAAGGTCTCAATTACTAATTATGTTAATATTTCTAATTATTTGTCCTCCCCGTGGTGCATTCTAGACCAAATGCCTCTAAGCATATAGACTAGTAACAACAGGGTCTGAGTGCACAACGTTACGGCGGGTGGGTGCCAGCATATATCGAGGATACTTAAAAGGTATCTTAAGGTATACGTATACCATATGTAGCCGTTGGCCTAAGGGAAATAACTTTAACAAAAAATCGGGCGGTTTTGTCATTATTTGCAAACAGTGGCGATGTCACAAGGATGCCGTCTATTATTTAAGCAATTTTGTTTTTTTTAACATTTGTTACACTTATCAAACCATTAATGTAGATCGTTTGTTATGCCGTATGAATATAGAAAATAATAAAGACGTGACCACCATGTCACCTGCCATAATGAAATAAAATGAAGTAAAATGAATGTACTATATATATATATATATATTATACATATCTATAACGAAGGGATGTAATAACAACAAATTTGTAACCAGTATTCTATGTATTATATCAATATTCACTTTTATAACTTGTATTAATTGTATATAATGGAAAAACGCATTTAATTATTTTTATTTTAAAGTAATTACTTTAATTATTTAAGTTTTTTTTAGTATTTTTTATTTTAAAAAAATTGTAAAAACTAATGCATTATATAATAAAAATTTGTAAAATATTAAAATATAAACAACATTTGAATAAATGCACAATTTATGTAACTCAAAACTTAAAAGTAATATAATAACTTTAGTTTGTAAGTTAACAAATGCATTATTTAATGTTGAATACTTTTATTTGTTGAAAAACCTTTTTTTTGAAATTTACAGTTTAATAAGTATTTTTAATATTTGTTATGCGCATATAACAACACATTAAAAAATAAATTGTATATATTCAAACGTATAAATAATAAAAATTCTTTCTTATTCAAATTAGAATAAAAGCAAAAATATATTTGCGAATAGAAAATTAGAAGATAAATGTAATTAAATAAAGTGGATTTTAACAATTGAGTGTTTCAAATATTAAAGTGCGCAGTTAAGACAAATATAAAAAACAAAAAAAATCCTACTTATTTAAATGTTTTATTACAAAACCGTCTTTAGTTGATTGCTTTGAACAATTACTACCGAAGTAGCACAATTAAATAAGCAAGTATGTTTATGTCTAAAATGGACACATAATTTCTCTGCCGCACTAAATGTGATTATTTTTGGCTTAACTTAAACATGTTTACATACTAAAATTCAAAACAAGACTTAAGAAAAAAAGTATTATGTTATTTTAACATGTAGAATTTGTTTATTGTAATTACTTAAAGTTTATAATAACAAAAACTTGCATAATGTAAAAATGTAGCATTCAAATGTTATGGATTTGGATTAATTCTATTATATTGATTGTTGATATTTAAAAAAAGTTTTAAAAACAACATATTTTTTAAACAAATTATATTTATTTTGTTTATAACAAAACGTAATTACTGTCGCAATCCTTTTTATTAAAAAAAACAAATCATGTCAGACAATCTATTGTTGCATATAGATATTTAAGACAATAATAATTTGTAAAACAAACTTAGACGGACTAATTGCGTACAAAAAACTCGACATACTACATTGCAGAAACTATTTTGTATTTTACTAATGAATGACGTACATGCAAATGTATGCCGATATATGTAATTAAATTAAAAAATAAATGTTAGCAAAACTATTTTTGTCAATAAAAAACCTTTTTGTAAACTTAAAAACAATTGTTGATAAATGTCAACCATACATTTTCTACACTGTTTGTTTCATAGCTTAAAATGTAAAGCAGTTCAATTATTTACAAATGTTTCATATATTATAACGTTTGTATCTATTCGCATTTTAATATTACAAACTATGATTTACCTTACACCAATCGCGAATTTACAAATAGTAATTTTATAAAACAATTTACATAATTGTATTTTGGTATAACGTAAACACAAATAACCTATACACATTTGTAAAGTTTATTTGTTATCCAAAATATCTTGATATATGAAAAGATACAAATGTGAAATATAATATTTTTTTAAGTGCACACGTAAAAAGTAAATAAACTAATGTGTTATTTTTCCAAACTAACTTTTGTCATTGATGTAAATGCACGTTTCCAAAGTCCTTTCATGTTGGGTGAACCAATTGAGGCACTGGCTTTCATATCGGTTGCAGCTTCTTTTTTCATTCCAATTAGTTTTAACTAAATTAGAATAAGGAAAATAAACAAATACGTTTGGTAATTAAACATTTTACAAAACATGTTGTCAAGTTGTATAAATGTTAAGAGGTCCGGCTAATTGTACCACTTTGGCTATTTTGAATGTAAACATACATATTTTAAGGAAAACATTAGCAGTCGGCATTTTAGTCAAGCTGAATGTGGGTCCGCATTTAGCACCAGTAGTAAAGAATAATTCCAAGCCCATTCATCAAGTTGAACGCTGCATCACTAGAGTGCCTTAGCACACACATATATGTATACACATATACATAATATGTATGTATATATGTAAGGAATGAATATTTTACAAAACCAACATTTAGTGTTGGTAATTAAACTTAAATTTATACCTCTCCAACATTTTAGTTACCTCAGTTGTTTCAACATATACGTAGACAACTATTTATTTATAGAAGTATTATAATAATACAGACAATAAATTATTACATTACTTGTGTACGTAATTTTTAATGTTTATAGTTTGTAAGACAATACAAAAAATGTGCACTAAAGTTAGAGTTGATTGGAAAAATTAGCTCTAACGGGTTCTAAATCCGTTTGAAAAACAGAAACTGAGGACAAGGATTAAAGTTATTTACTGGACCCTTTAAATTTAAACAAAAACATAAAATTAATAAAAAAATTAAATGGTTTTTTTAAATGAATTTGGGTGCAAAATAAAATACATGTACATTCCATATATTTAGCCAAATAGTTATATTTTTTATTTTTCTACATTCCATAAAAGACAGAAAACTTAAAATAAAATAAAAGTAAAAAGTGCCGTTCAACAAACTCTTTTACTGATTGCATTTCTGCATAAAGTGCACTTGTTTGTTTATTTATTTTTCGTAATTAGTGAACCGTACTTAATACATCAATTTAATCATTTTATTTTATTTTGAATTTAGTATATTGCACATTGAGAAATAATCTTGTTTGATAATTTATCTACTTTTTTAAACTTAATGAAAATATTAAACTTAATTTTGTTTTCAATTTCTATTTTTTGTCAAATTTTAAATATTTTACAGTTAATTTGTATTACAAGTTAAACTTTAATTTTAGAAAACACTTAATCTGTTTTATTAAGTTAACTTCTGTAAATATAAAAGTTATAAAATACTTAACATTTTAAATTAATAATTTTATTATAAATGATTATTTATAAATATACTGTAAAGCTTTTTAAAAATGCACATAATATATTTATATTTGTACGCAGTTAAAGTTTTTATAGACATTTCGATTTATGAAACAACAAGGCTTTTAATAATGACAATAAAAATACTAATCATTTTTCATTTTTTGTATATTTAAAAAAGTTATTCTTTAATAGATTATAGAATTGCTTTAAGATATTTGCTTGTTTAAATTACTTAATGTAAACACAAGTAATTATTCCTTATATTTTAATCTTTTTTGGTATAATAAAAACATTTTATATTAAAAAATGAACATATACGCTATGACATGCTTCTGCATATTGTAAAAGAATACAACTTTGTTTTAATGCACATGTAGTCAATTAATTTTTTTACTTGTGTCCAAAACAATCAACTTTAATTTTAAATTAATCTTTGCTAGTCAAAATAATTTTAATTTTAATTTTATAATAACTGCTCATAGTTAACAATTTATAAATTACCAATATTTTTTATTATATCAAAAGAACTATGTTGTTTAATAATCATTGTTTAATTAGTAGTTAAAATCTTTGAGAAAATGTTTAATGTAGTACATTAGAAATATTGTGTAACTAATCATAAAATATGTTTTTGAATTTGCTTGATAGCTTCAGTAGAGACATAAACATATGCAATTAATTTTATTTAAAATGTATTGTTACATCTGACTAACAATGGTTATTTACGGACTTTTACTAAATAGGAGCTTTGGTACCAATTTGCTATCCTATAATACCAACCCTATGAATACACTGTATTTTATTTCTTAATTTCTGTATTAATACATTTTTCTTTTTATAATCTTGTTTAATGTTACTTGCTAATACTCTATGAATCTAAATTTATTTTTTAAATGTTTGGCAAACGTTGCAAACTGTGTTAATATTCTATTTGCGCGGGCTGGTAAAACGTTTAAGATTATTATATATTAAAAATTTAGTCTGGTTTTAACAATATCAAGTGAAATAAAATAAAATAAAGTAAAACTAAATTAAGTGCATTTAGATTATACATTTATATGTGTATTATAGATAACAAAAATAGCAATAAAACTTTCATTTTTGTTGTAAAATAATTGGTTTTTAAAGTAAGTGTATATTCTATAATAATATTGTACTTAAACTTTATTATTGTTTTATTTGTAAAAAGTAACTTGTTGAAATTTAGAAATAAGTGGTGTTCACATAATTGTTTGGTAACAGTTAAAATAAAATTTATATAAATAAATTGGTTAAGTAATTGCACAAACCTAATGACAAATTAATTATTTATCTAAATATAAGTGTTTACATAACCAAAAAACACGTGCACTACTTACATATAGTTAAACTACTGTTATATATATATATATATATATATATGTATATATATATATATATATATAATTTTGCAAATCTAAACAATTAAAGGAATAATTTAAAAACAACTTAGTATGAACACATGTACTATTATTAATTTAGTAGCTAATTAACTTGTTTCAAATGCTAAATAGTATATAAATATAAATACAAAATGTTATGAATGCAGATTAACTATTAAGAGCATTCCATATATAGTTAAAATAAATTTGGTGTACAGTTTTAAAGGATTACACATGTTTGAAAGTAATTGTGACTTTTAGTGAATTATTAACTAACAAATACAATAATGGTTTGGTTTTTATAAAACTTGTAGTTCATGTATTTATTTAGTGTAAATGTAATAGTAAAAATATCTGCACAATTTTTCTGTTGTACAATTAAAAAAGTAAAGTTAAAAACAACTTTATACAACTAAAAATAGAAAATAGTATGTAATATATTTTTAGGCAACATATCTATTTAGCATTTTTTTTAAAAGTGAGAATAATTTATAGATGATTCTACTGTAAAGCTCAAGTAAAAATAAATAAATCGATATTACTTAAAATATTAAAAATGTAAAGTGTTTATATTTTTATATGTATTATTAAATACAAATTATGTAAAAACAAATAACGTAATTATTTTTGTTAGTTTTAACAACAGCAATATTATGTTTTCTTACCTGAACAACAATTTAATAATACTATTGATAAAAAAATATTAATTTTGTTAAAACTGTGTATTAACAATTTTATATGTAGTTAATAAAATTAAATAATTCTGCAAAATTATTTTGTTAACATTAATGCAAATAAAGTTATTAGCGTCTATAAAATTACTTAATTAAATAAAGTATATTTAAATTATACTAGAACATTTTACAAATTTTACTTTACGAGCATATTATATAAATACAAACATTTTCAACAAAATTTATTACCAAATTATAACTTAGATGATAAATTATAATTTAATTGTTAATAAAACAAGTAAATTATTTGCTTAAAACTAAATTATATTACAAAGAAGAAATATATATGTATGTATACATAATAAAACTATACATTTTAAGTAAGTTTAAGCAATTTTTTATAATTTTTAAAGTTTTTGTTAGCTTTTAAATTATTAGTTTTACCATTCATTAACCTAATGTTTTAAAAATTTATTTTGTATCATGTATACTGGTTTTTTCATGACAAATTTATTTTAAAACTTTTTATTATTATTTAAAATAGTGAAACATGTTACAATTTTATAAAAGTTTGTATTGTTTAAAAGCAATTGTATTTAACTTATCTGTGCTGTAAACTTTAAATAAAATAGGTTAATTTTAAAATTTTAATATAAATGTTCTTATTAACTTTTAACAGTTTTAAAGCATTATGTTATAGTTTTATAATTTGTTAAAAAAATTTAAAAAAATATTGATAATTTAATAATTTCTAGTTAAACTTTATTTGTGTAACTATAAAGTTACTAGAATATTGGACTCAAAACTTGGAAAGAATAGGTTTGAGTTCCACTAATGACAATAAAATGAGTGCCTCCGTTGGGCTTCCCTAAATGTTTACTGGCAAAAATAGTATTACTGTAAAACATTCAGGCCCTAACAAACAAATAATATATTGTAATAATCGCAAATTTTGATAAACAAAATAATTAATTAAATAAAATTGATATACAATACACTTGCATTGTATTATTATGGGCACAAAATTACTGCTCTTTTATTACTAATTATTTTATTAGAAAGTGCATAACATTTTGTGTTTAACGTAATTGCATATACAAATTATTAAATAATTAGAATAAATGCATTATTTTAATTTAGTCTGTTTTTTTTATAATTAAAAAACCTTTTACAAATTGAGATAATGTTGCTAAATAATTGGATTTTTATTTATTATTTACTTAGCAGAAAAATAGTAATAAGTAAATACAACATTTTTTATAAACCACAATATTTTGTTTAAATTTTAGACAATATATTACTTCAAATTTCAATAATGGATGTTAACTAGGGCATGTATTCGGTAATACAAACATTTATATTTAAATATAACAATAATATCTTTGTCTAAAAATATAGTAGGATAATTATTTTACTAAGTTTATTTAATTTTTGTATAAGCTTTAAAAATTGCTATAATAAAACGGAAACTTCTATGCTGTTTATTCGAAAATCTCGTAAACGTAAATATTTGTGTTTATTAAATAATTAATTACTTAATTATAATTATTAAAGCGTCAAATATTATATCATTATTACTTTGCTAAAAATCGTTTTCACTTTTAATTTACGAAAATACAAAAAAGTTTTAATTTTAGAAACAACAGTTTGTGCATTATATATATATATATATATATATATATATATATAGATTAATAAAATACGTAATAAATTGTTTGTGCAGTACTTTTATAGCAAAATTACATGTTAATGTTAGATGTATATTTGTTTACTTTTAAAATATAATAAATAAAATTAAAAAAATTAAATTATTTATAAACTACAGATATTAATTAACTTATATAAGTTAAAAAATACTCTTTCTTTATTTATAAAAAAACGACAAATATTTAACTTATTTAAATTAAATCGAGTTAACTAAATGTAGCTATAAATTAAATATGTATGCATTATAAACTATACTAACATTACTAATACTATTATTATTTACATATTATTATAAATAATAAAATTTATCACAACAGAACTGCATCAAAATATTTGTGCATTTTGAAATACGATATTTATTACTCACTAATAAATTGAAAGCTACATACGTTTCAACTTGTATTTAACTGATTTAGCCTTTCCAATGTTAATACAAAGTTCGATAAAAATAATAAATTCAAATAATACAATACAACTTCACACAACAAATCAAGTGTAGAAATGTTCAAATAAATTAATTTCTTTTATTTAATTGCCAAAACAAAATATAAATTAATGGATAATAATAATTATTATACTAAGACGTTGCATGCTTTCAAAACGATTGTACCATTTTCTAAAATTTGTATTAGGAAGATTATTTACATCATTTAACCTATAAATACATGTCTGTTGTATAATAGTTTGTCAATAAATGTCTAAAAAATAGTTTGCATTTATCATAAATTTAAAACTTTTTTACATTAATATATGCGCTTATTTAACTCCCTATATATACATATATATTATATATACATATATATTATATATATATATATATATATATATATATATATATATATATATATATATATATATATATATATATATATATATATATATATATATATATATATATATATATATATATATATATATATATATATATATATATATATATATGTCCTTGTGTCTCTATACTTTCAAGGAGATAGCTGTTTTATTGGTAACAAATATAATGTTTAAAATTGACTATATGTCTTACTTTTTAACTGTTGTTGTAAAATGTATACATTTACAATTTAGGAAAATGTTTAACAATAATAAAAATTTAATTTTAGATGGATTGTATTAATTATACTCTGTAGTAAAACGTTCAGTAACAAGAAAATAATATTTTTGTATAAAAATTATTAGTGGTGTACTCAAAAAAAAATTAAAACTGTGATAATAATAAGTTTAATATACATACATGTAGGTAAAAATACTACGAAAATTATTATATTATGATTGAATAAAGATTATTATGACATAAGACTTTTCTTGATTTTATTTTAATATTTACAAATCCGTCAAAACATAGTGTAAAAGAATTTATTCTATTGCTTATTATGTAATATCCAGTTGGATTTTTAAACTTTTTTTAAGGAAAATACAAAAACTAAAAATATAAAATATTTTACATTTTGTTTTGCATAAAATAAGAAATAATTCTTTAAAAAATTTAGAAATTGTAAAGAAGTAACACTTTAATAACAGTAGTTATATAAACAAAATTATGTAATGCAATTAACATATTATTTATAATAACTAATAAATTGTTAATGTATATGTTAAAATGATTTTTAAAAATATTTTTAAATATCTTTAATTTACGTTTTTTAAATACAAATTTTAATAAATAATATGTTGAATCTTTTTAATCACAAAAAGTTTAGTTTATTACAAAAGCAAACGCCACAAGTGTATTTTTTGTAATAAAATTAAATATTTTTAAAATTTTTGATAATTTTTTTGTAGTTAGTGTAATGCCAACTTAAAAAAATAATATTTTGCATAATATAATAGAATACTGTGTATAATAAATGTTGTTCAAACTTTAATTTTAGTTGTTGAAAAAAAAGACAACGTGATAAACATAAAATTGGGGCATATATAAAATCATAAAATAACTATTATATATAAACAGTAGCATTTTGATAGTACTATTTAACGATACATTTTAAGATAAAATGCAATTTGTTTGTGCTGCAGTTATAACTATTTACAAAAATAGTAATATGTTACATGTTTACAAAATTAATTGTAAACTTATTCTGTTTACATACAAAACTAACGGGCTAAAATATAAATAGTTATTTTATTTTTAATTACTGTATACTTGTAATATAGAACTAATATTTATAATATTATTTTGCAATTTGTATTATAAAATAAGACATGCGTAAACATGTCCAAATCAGAAAACATATTTGTTTAATTTAACTTTTTGGTTAAAATGTAGATGACATAATTAATATTTTAAAGAACACCACCCAAGACATTAAAACAATTACATTTATCATTCAATATTGTGTAGAAAATTATAAAAAATAGCTTGGTAATTAAAAAAAATTATATACGTTTTGCATTTTTTACTATTTGAATATGTATGTTATGTTAATAGCTTTATTCAATCTTAAATTACATTTTATATAATGTTCTGTTAATAATAATATATATATTATTGAAACTATAATTATATTTCATGTATTATTTGATATTGTATATTTTTTATCTAAACTACATATGTTATTTTTAGTTACATGGAAGCTATAAATGCTTTAGTTAATTACCTACATTTCTGGAAGCATTTTTGACCGGGTTTTAATTATTATTGGTAATGAAATAAGTAGCAATAAATAGTACATGTTTGTTTTTAAATCCTTATATTAAAAATTATAAATTAACTAAAACTTAGTTCATTTAAAATTGTAACTATATCATATTATTTATATTTGCATACAACAAAATTATTTATTCTTAGATTTAACTGGCTTTATTTTTTTGCAGTTTAATGTTACAGAGCGAAAAACCATATAAAAAATAGTTTTCTATTAAATCACCTTGGAACTTTTAGCCTTAAAAATTTTTCTTAGTAAATTATAGTAACATTACAATTTAGGAAGTAGAATAAATGAAAAATTAACTTTACTTGTTTGATTTTTATATAAAATTGTTAAAAAATATTTTGAAAAAATGTAAATTTAATTACGTAAAAACCAAAAACATTGATTGTCATTAATTATATTGAGTAAATATTTTATTCAAAACAATATATTGTATTTTTCATATTAAGGGATATAAATATATAAAAATCTAAGGTTGTAAAATAATTTTGTTTATAATTAATGCAAATTATTTAGTGTGTTTAGAAATATAACTTTATATTTATTGTATTTCAAATTTACTAATATCATAACGTCATTAATTTAATGGTAGAAAATATTAAATTTATATAATTTAAGCTGTAAAAATATAATGTTTTTGTTGCATTTCACATATTACTTTTAAACAATGAATAGTATATCCAATAATTTACAAATTTTAAAAAGTGACACTAAAAATAAATATGCGTGAATAAAAAAAAACGTGAAATACATTTACAAAACAATAAACACAACTTGAAAACAAGATTACAAATTTAAAATAATATTTTTTTAATTATATATATATATATGCATTAAATATTTGGATTAATATATTAAAATATTTTGAAGTATAAAATAATGTTTCTATAATTGTACCTCTAGTGAGATATTAAAACTTAATGTAATAATAATAAAATGTAAATGCTAATCCAGTAAATATTTTTTAATGTTTTTTAAAATACAAATTAGTTGTTTTTAAATTTCATACAACACCATTTTTAATAGAAAGTAAAATGTTTTAATTTATAAGTTGAACAACTGTTGCCAAATGTAAATCTTTAAACATTGTGAAAAGATGTTATTACTATTTTTTAATTTATTTAATAATATTTTAGTCATTTAGACTTGTAACTAGAAACGAAATACGTTTACGTTACATTACCAGCACTAAATGCACGTCTTTGTTTATCTGTGCTAAACATTTACTTTTTAAATATATTTTTTATAAAAAAAAAATTAAAACAAACCAAAAATAAACAAATTAATTGCTTAATATTTTTTTTCAAAATTTTGTATTAAAGTTATTCTTACAATTGTACAACAGAAGGTTAAATAAATAATTTAAATACTACTTTGTCTTTACAAAACATAATTTACAATAATTAAATAAAATAAGTTTTTAAGTAATACAAAGCATTATATACATATGCTTTATGTAACCATCTGGTTAAAAATATGCATATTTGATAAAATTTTAGTTTTTTCTAATTGATTAATGATTCTGACAAATTACAAAAATTACTATTTGTTTAAAAAATGTTTGTTTTGAGTAATCAAATTATTTATTACAGTAATTGTCATGAAATGATTAATCAATAAATTTTAAAATTAATTAAGTAACGATTCAATTATTAATTAATAATCCTAATGCATTTTCTGAATACATGACATAATAAGTGTTAATTAAATTATAAGATTTTTAATACAAATAATTAAAAAAATCAAGGGTACAAAAACATACAAAAATGTATAAAAATTTCTTTCAAGAAGATGAAAATTATATTTTTGTAGTTAATAATAAAATTACGATTAAAAAATTAATATAATTTACAGCCAATTGTTTAAAAATAAAAAGTAAGTTAAATCATTAAATAAATGCCATAATTTAATTTTGTTAATAGTTGTCAATTAGAACGTTTAATATTTAATCTTTATCAGATTATATTATTATTAATATTAATATTATTATTATTACAGTTATTGGCTTTGATACTTTAGAATTATATATATTTATATATATATATATATATATATATATATATATATATATATATATATATATATTAAAGGGCGTATTTATTTATGCTATAATTTTTATTTTATAATTAAAATATTTGATTATTTATAAATTATAAATAAACATTCAAACATTTAAAGTTACTAAATAATTTGAATAGGCTACAAATATCCATTCTACTAGTAATTAATGTAATAAATATGATAATTTTTTTATGAGTTTAATAGTTAAAACGTTTTAGTATAAAGACATTTCAAAAAACTAAAAAAGAAATTTAAATGTAGTTTAAGTGTTGGAAATGATAACAAATTTTAACACTTATTAATTTAACCATCTAGATACATTCTATTAGTTTTTGCAAAATTAAAATATTACTTATATTATGTTTATTAACATATTAATAATTTTTGTACATTAACATTTAACATATATAGTAATAACTAACCAGTACGTTTATTTTGCAGTTATATTTATTATATTCCGTTAAATTGGTATTTATTAAAATTAAAATGCAAGCATAAAATGTCTTTATAATAATATACAACATTTGTAATTTCAATTATCACGTTGTTACACAAGTAATGTAATTACAAAGTAATTAAAATTTAAACTAGTATTTTGTTTTCATTGTCTAAATGTTTGACAGGAATTATTTTTCATTTAGTGGACATTGAACAACGATAAACGAGGGTTGTCGTTTGTGCTGGCCGCGGAAATCAAACCCATATTTATCAAGATTTGAGTCTAGCGTTTTATAATCTTTGTCATTCTAGCACACACACACATATATATATATATATATATATATATATATATATATATATATATATATATATATATATATATATATATATCAATTTAATGTTACTTACGGTCATGCTATAATTGATGCGTCTTTAGCTACATAAAATTATAAAACTAACATACATTTATTTTAAAATTATTTGTTTCTTTTCTTAACTAAATCTAAATTTTAAAATAATCAAAGTAATAACAATTAATTGTACAAAAATAATGTTATGTTAATTAAATAACAAATTAATAATTATGCATTATTATATTTGTCCCTATAAACTTTGTTTTTAATAAGAGAAATGTAATTAATTTTGTTTATAAGAAATCCACTTAGTATTATTATTAATTTAAATATGTACGCTTTTTAATTTATTTATCAACAGTAATGTCTGTATATATATATATATATATATATATATATATATATATATATATATATACATTAAAACAACTATATAATGTTACTAACATGCAATAACCGTTTCTTTTTTAATACAAAGAATATAAAGCCTAGCTTGTTTATAATGTAGTATTCATTGTTCCTGAGAATATATGTATTTCATTGTTTGTATATTATAAACACATAAATTTTCTCAATAACAATTTTATTAAGTCAGAACCAACCAAAAGCATTATTTAAACTGTTTGCTTGTGGTTAATTATTATGCAACAAGTTTTTTACTGCTAAAATTTACAATCCCACAGGAATTCTCGTAGTATAACTGGAAAAATATTACTTTTAAATAAAACGTTATGTTTGGCTTTTTATTAAATATTAATAACATTAAACAAGTAACAAAATAAAAAACGTACCGGTATTACATTTTATTTTTACTTAGAAATAATTATTTTAAAATATACAAAGTGATAGTTTAAACCCAACATTTGCGTATAAGAAGTATAACAGGTTATATAATTTTATAATTATTAATGCATTAATAATTTACGTAATTAATTTAAATGAATTAATATTGTTTCTTATCTACGTTTACAAATATTAAACACAACATAAGCACTATAATTATTTTAAAATATTAATCAAACCCAAAATGTAAACAATTGTAAGAAATGTTACAAAAATAATTTGAAAGAACACGTGTTTAATTATTAATCCTAATGGTACCTTTCTATAGTTACCAACATGTTACCAACAACTTATTTAGAAAATAATACAACTTATACTGTAAAAAAGCTTTTACTAAAAAAAAATTTTAATATATAAAAAATGTTTTAATAGTTTGACAAATTGTTAATAATAAGTTAATAAAATATTGAAAATTTGGGAATAAAAAGTATAGAATAGTAAAGGTTTTTCTTAAAGGTGCACACACGTTTTTACTGCTTGTAAAAAGTACTATTGTGCAACTTAAAAAATTGCAATAAAATTGTATTTTAAATTATAAAATATAATATACAAAACTAAAATTTCCTTTCAGTAAAAAATAAAGGTAAAAACGTGTTTAACCTTTTTATTCACTAAAAGTTAAATTGTTTCTAATTATAAAAACAAAAAGTTGTAATTTATAAAGATCAAGTTAAACTATTGTTAGGTATTTGGCATTTTGTTTTATGGCAAATAAAAAACCTAATTTAAAAAAAACTAACATTATTGATACTAGAATAAAATAATATAAATAACTAGTTTTGTAAACCTTTTGCTTTTATGATTTAGAAAAATATTAATGTTTAGCATACAGAGGAACACCAAAATAACCATTTTACTATACTAACTAAACATTAGCAAAAATTGTCTGTCTAAAATTACGTTTTGTTAATATAAGACTATACATGACTACATAAACAACTTAAAACAATAATATATTGAACCAAGGTAGTTAGAAAAACCAAAATCAGTTGTGTTACTAACTAATATTGGTAACTAAAAATATGAATATAGTTTACGTTTTATGTTAATGATTATACTAAACATTTATTTAATCTTATTTATATTATTATGTCATTATTTATTATTAAATTTTACAATTTCTAACATAATTAAATTGATAAATATAATGATAATATGTACAATAATTATAACCAACAAAATAGTTTTACTATTTATTAATTATTTTTTACAGTATATTTAGTTGCACATTTGTATTTTTGTAATACGAACAAGTCATTTAAAATGTACGATATACTTTTTCCAATAAACTTTTAATCTAATTAGTCATTTGCCACTATATATGTTATTACAAAACTATTTTGCTTTGAACATAAGCATGGGGCAACAAGATAAAAATTACAGTAAAAAACAACAACAAAGTCCTACAAAAAAAGGAAGCTTTTAATTAAAAGAGCAAGTTATTAAAAATTAAAATATATTTGACCTCTGTTTATGAGTGATATATTCAAAAACATTCATAGAAATCAGTTTATTATAAAAGCGATAACGTTATTTTTTATAATATATATATATATATATATATATATTGCAAAACTTTAATATATTTTTAGAAATGCTACACGGTATTTAAATTATATTAATAGTTTTCTTGTCAATTTTAATTCAAACTTAATTATATACAGTATTCTATATTTAATTATAATTCTATATGGATATATTTTTTACATATACAAACGGTAAAAAAACATTATTTTAAATTTGACTTATCAATGAAAGCAATTATTTATATTAATGTGAATTAGATTAAATTTTTTAATTCATTATATGTTTAATATAATTTTTTAAACATTGTTTACTAAATAAAATTTGCATTTATTAAAAATAGCATTAATTACCACATGTTAATAATTAAAACAAAAATGTTAAAAAATTAATTGTAAAATAATTAATTAATTAATTTTTTATTTGCAATGTTAAAGGAAGAAGTATACTTAGCATACTATCCAATAAATAAGTTTTTAAATACAACTTAATAATTAAAATATATTTTTGCTAAGAACATTGTTGTTTATAATAAATGATTCAAATTATAAATATTTTATTAGACAGTTGCAAACGTAATTTAGAATATGTTGTTTAAACAAATCTGTATTTTAAGGGGTAAGGAGGACAAAATAATTAGAATTTTAGACAGTTTTGTTTATTAAAATAATATTATGCACGTTTTAAACGGAAATAAATTGATTTTTATAATTGTACAATATGATTTGCAAAAATTCAGTCATTTTTATTTAAATAGTAAAAAACAAAATATGGTTTATTATTTTAAATAAAACACTATAATTGCTTTTTTAAATCGAAGTAAACTATAAATGAGGTTTTGGCATTTTAATTCACGTAAGTAAAATGTAAATAATAAACAATTATTTTTATACCAGAGTAAAAATCAATGTAGATTTATCATTGTAAAGCTTATAATTTAAGCAATTAGAGTATAAAGGCTATAAAGTATACAGTATCAAATAACTATTATATAATACATTGTAACAAATATGTTAAACATTTTATTTTTATTTCAATGTACAAAATGTTTTTTTAAAGATTAAATGCCAACAGTTACAATAGATTAAAAGACAGTTTCTTGTGTTGTTTTTAAAAAAAATAACTGTTTTTTCTAAATTATTCACCTTGAATAAAAAAGTAATACAAACACAACATCCCCTAAATTAAAATAAATTATTTGTTTTAGAAATTGCTGCCTTAATATATTAACATCATTATTTTAGTTTTTTAGCATCCTAGAACAAAACGTTTATAGACATATCTAATTTAATAAATTATTATCTATTTACATTTAATATTTCTTAAAAAAAAGAATTTACAATTGGCTAAATTACCTAAGACAATAGGTTTCAAGAAAAGATAACTACATTTATTATTAAGCATTTTGTAGTGTATGATGTAGAACATTATGATGTAGATAAACAAATTTTATTTAATACTTGATATTATTTTAATATTAATAATTTTACTAATTGCATTGTACATTACGTATTAAAATTGTGCTTACTACAGAAATTTAGTTAAATGACTAAGTACGTTAGATGCAACAATTAGTTTAGAAGTTATAAACATAAATTGCTTAATTTTAAATAATAAAAAGTTATTAGATATGTTATATTAGTATTGTCAGATTTACTCAAATAATAAATTTACTAGGTTTTTAAGTCAACCTGGAGCACTATACAGTTGTTTCATCCTTATTTGGAATCATTAGCAGCGCATACCTTTCAAGTTTCTACACACACACATGAACTTGAACCCACGTCCAACTGAGCTACGGGTGGATAACCTTGGATCTGTAAATTTATTATTTATAGTGAATCTGATCAATTCTAATTGCCCAGTGTCCTTAAATGCTGCTACGTTACTACCGGTTTAGGACTTTGCCATATAGGTCCTTACATACTTCCACGTTTAATGGTCTATATAGTAAGGTTTGGTTGTATGAAACAGTTGTACAGTGCTCCTGGTTGACTTAAAAACCTAGTAAATTTATTATTTAAGTGAACCTGACAATACTCATATAACATATCTAAAAACAAATAATCTCTTAAAAACCCATTGATAAATAAAAAGTTATGTTAAGAAAAAAAGCACTAACTCTATTTTTATTTATTTGCATTCCAATATGTTTTTAAATTATTTGTTTAATTATTTGTAGTAGTTTGTAATACAGCTAAGTTTTCAAATTTATATTAAAATGCCTAAATTTATGGTAATATTTTTTATTCATAAATTTGCAATTTATTTTACTAATTTTATAATTAATATAAGCAGGCTTTCGGAAAGGAAGAAGCTGTATTTAACAAATACTGACCCTCTGTAACATTATTGAGCAAAGTCAAGAATTTCAGCAATTACTTATAACCAATTTTATTAATTTTATGCAACCTTTTGACAGTGTTTATCAAGAATCTTTGTAAAAGTTGCTGCAGTTGAACAAAAACGTGGTTATACTTCTATGTTCGAAATTGTCACAGGAGTACGTCAAGGATGTATTTTGTTACCATTTTTGTTTTTTCTGGTAAATGATTTCATTATGACTCGATTCATGAATAATTTGTTTTATGGTATCAAATGGAACCATGAAATATTAACAGATTTGGATTTTGCAGATGATATTGGTATACTCAGTAAAACTCCAGAAATGATGCAAAATATGACAACACGTGTCAGTATTATCAGTTTTCATATTAGCTTACGGATTAATTGTTCAAAGTCAAAAGTGTGTGCACTAAGTCAAACAATGATTTGCCCATCAAAATTAGTGGAAAAAATATTGATACTGTTGATTCCTTTACATATCTGGGAAGCATTATTGTTGAAGACGGAAAAACCGAAATTGATATTAAAGCCAAACTTGTTAGTCTTTAATAGACTCAAATCAATATAGTCATTTTCTTCTATTTGCCTAAAAACAAAACTTTGTTTGTACGCATTAATAATTATTTCTACAGCAATATATGGGAGTAAAACGTGCAAGTAAACGGACAAGACTGATAAGATGGTGGATGCTTTTTATTGCCGGTGTCTTAGAAGTATTTTAAAGATTACCTGGCGCGATCACATTTTAAATGATGAAATGATGAAAAAAATTGACTCTCATTTACTACATGACATTGTTACAATTAGACGAAGAAAATTACTTGGTCAAATTCTAAGTTTACCGCTTTGATTTCCAGCAAAAACGGTTTTGGAATGGACAATTGTAAATGGTAAAAAAAAGGTTGGCAGACCACTGAAAACTTGGCTAAGAACTATTCAAGAAGATCTAATTAAAATAAATGTTTTATGGAATCAAGCAAAACGTTTGGCAGAATGTTCAAATACATAAAAACATTTTGTTGTCTCATGTTCTCTTTGAATTACAAAACATTGTTGTTATTTTTTAATGCAATTGTTGTCATATTGCCCCATGCTCATTTTGTTTAAAGCAAATTGGTTTTGTAATAATAATAATAATAATAATATTAATAATAATAATTTGGTAATAACTATTGCAGACTTTCATTAATTTTAATAAATTTAATAAAATTTGTTTTGTTAATTTCACTTTAAATTTTTTTAATTAAATTTTACTGTAAATTTTATTCTTTAAGAATGAGCATAATTATTTTTAGTTAGAGTAAGTTTGTAAACTAAAACATGTTAATATATATATAATTAAAAAAAAGAAATATGTAAAACAAACAATACAGTAGGCAACATATTTCATTCAATTTTTTTTTTTTAAATATTTTTGTTTATAAAATAAATTAATGTATATTTTTAAAACAACGAATTTTTTTTTACACATTATAAATATATTATTGATGCGCTACATTTTTTAATAAATATATAACCTTGATATATACGCCGGTAATCCAATTCCCAAACTTTAACTTTTTCTAGTTAAAATTTATTAAATATAAAAATATGTAATTTATTTACGAAAATAATTATTAAAAAAAAATTTTAATTTTATATTCCTTTTATTTAAAAAAATAATTATTTCTAAAATAAAATAACTGCTCATACATATATTTACAAAATTGCACTGTATTTTTAAATAGTCAATAAATAATTTATTTTAAAAATATTTTAATACAAAAGAATTTTAAAACAATTTTTTTTCCAAAAAATTATTAAATTATTTTTAATAATTTAAGCACAAGGTCGTTTTTTATTTTCCGTTTCAAAATTTGGAATTTTGATAAAAAAGTTTTCTTATTTCCGCTCACTTAATAATTATGGTTAAAACAGCTCAGCGTCATTATTTGTCTACGCATGATTATGAATTAGTTCAAAGTTTTTACAAAAAGGGCACAAAAGTGAAAACAATTGCCGAATGCATGAAAATAGATGTTTCAACTGTGTACAATATTTTGAACAATAAAACAAGCCCCAGATCACCCACAGTTGGTAGAACACGTTCAACAAGCAAACAAGATGATCAGTTTATAACCATGCAGCTTAAAAAACACAGAACAATGAACGTTAAACAAATAAAAAATCAATATTTAGAAGAATTTTCATATTCAATTGTAAGAAGGAGGATGAAAACTGAAGGCTTCATTCTTAAAGCGGCTGTTAAGAAACCTCCACTTGGTCGTGCCCATAGATTACAACGAGTGGAGTTTGCTAAAAAGTACAAACATCATCCATCGTCATTTTGGAGATCAATATACTTCACAGATGAGTGTGCCCTATCCTACGAACCATGGACTGAACATTCAAAGGTTATTTATAGTCCAAATTTTCCACTCAACCACACTTGTACTGCTATAAAAGTTGCACATCCTTCATGTGTCAAAGGATATTTTGCAATTAAGTACAATCAGTCTCCAAAATGGATGCGTACTAGTGGCAATTTAAACAGCGCTGAATTTGTACAAATATTCAAACAATTGTTTCATAGCGAGCTGTCTTAGAAATGCTACAGGACACTTAACAATCATCCAAAGACAATGCTCCTGTGCATACTTCAAAAGTGGTAATGTGTATTTTAACATAACTTACAATTTACTATACTTTTTCTTTATTTAGACCACAAAAGCTTTGAAAAGCAAAAAGCTTACTTTTATTCAACTTCCTCCATACAGTCCAGACCTCAATGTAATTGAAAACCTTTTTAGTATTTTAAAACGTGAGGTTAACCGCATGGAAACTGACGTATCATTGGAAGCGAAAATTAACCATGTTGTAAAAAATTGCATTTCGAAGGATTATATTGGTACGTTGATAGATTCCTACCCCAAGCGGCTTGCAGAAGTTGAACAAAAGCGTGGATATCACTTAAATTATTGACATTATTAAGTTTGTTACCTTTATTTTGTATATTTATGTATTTTAGTAGATAAAACTATTTTTTAAAACCAATTATCTGTGTTTGTTTTTAAGTTTTCATAATGGTGGTATTGTGCTTTATTGCTAAAACGAATGTTATTGTGTATTATATTAAGAATTTTTTTGCAAATAATATTAAATGTATATATATTAGTAAAGTGTTATCTAAGGTACTCATTAACAAGCGTTAGATATGTCTAAGATAAGTAACAAGTGCTACATATATTTCAATATCATAGTAGGTCAACAATGGATTCACTTTTGTCACTATCTGTAAATGCAGAACTTTGATTTTATTATAAAACATACTAAAAATAAATAAAATTATATATGTATATATATGCGGTTTCTAATGCTCTATTACTTTACAAACAATATTTTCTAACAAACAGACATTTACTTAAGCTAAATAAGTACTCCTATTTATTGCCAGTAGTAAAATGTATGGAGCACCAAGATAACAATAACAAATGAAAACAATAACAAGGTCCAATAATTTTAAATGACTCCATGTAATCGAACCTTTTTGCTAACATTTTGTTTGATTCCACAAAACATTCATTTCAAATTAGATTTTTCCCAATGGTCTTTAACCAAGTTTTCTGTGGTTTACCAGCCTTTTAGTTGTCATTGTCAATTGCCTATTCCAAAATAGTTTTTTTTAATTGTTTGGTTAATAGACGTAAAATGTGACTAAGTATTTTTTTTATATAGTTAAAGATTCTGCAAACAAAAGATTGAACTTCATTTCGGCTTTTATTCAACCCTGTCATTTAGGTCGTGCTATTATTTTTTCGTTGTTGTTAGCAGAAATAAAATGCAATATAAAGACCAGGTTGTTAAACTTGTGCTTAAACTTATTTCCTTTATCCACACTTGGGACTGGTTAAATTGGTTGAGTTGTAATATATTCCAGGCGGAGTTATAAATAAAAATCAATAATAAAAATTTATTATACAAGTATTTTCTTGTTAACTTTATTAAGAATAACAACAATAAAACGGTTTTTCAATTATGCAAATATTTGACAAATGTACACGTACATTGCTTTAATTAATAAATAAAAATATTAAGTTTATGATTTTACACAAACTACATTTTTAAAACACTAAAATTTAAAAATGGATAATAGCAAATTAGCGTAAATGCTGTGTTTAAAACTAAATGTTGACCTTAAATGTAAAATTTATTTTTAAACTAAAAATCAATAAAATAATATTTATACAAGATTGGTATTTATTTAACCTAAAAACGTTATGCTGAATAATATGTTTAACATAAAAAATTGTACATTTTTAAAAGTTTTATTATTATTTTTTAAATTATTGTTTGTTGCATTACAGAAGACATCTTATGTATATATGCATTTTGTTCAATTTAAAACTCATATATAAAAATAACTAATGTTCACTATAATGTGAGTTTAGTTTAGTACTAAATTTGACTGTTTTAAATGTCCAATTGCTGAATAAAGCATTTACTAAAATAGTTAATCAATAAATTAACACCAGTATAAAATAATAAATAATTATAAATACATTAATATTACTGCGCATTAATATTGCAAAACTTAAGTTACATTTATACATTTTATAAAAAGTGTTGTAAAAATGCTTCTCGGTTTTTTAATAAAAATAGGTTAATTTTCTCCAATAATTTATATAATTATTTGATTATAAAATCTACAAAAACAGCTTTTAAATTACTTGCTATGGTATAGAGAGTTAAGTAAATAAAAGTATATTTATTTATTTATTTTATATACTTTAAATGTTTTACAAGAAACCGAACGTGAACCAGCATTTTTAGTGCCGGTTCAAATTCGAGCGTTGTACCCCGAGAACACCCCGCCAATAAAATATTACGTTTTATATTAAATTGCGTTATATATATATATATATATATATATATATATATATATATATATATATATATATATATATATATATATATATATAACTTTGTACAGTGATTAGAAATAAAAATATTTGGTATATTTCATCACCCTAATTTTCAAATTTTAATTAAAATCTGTATTGTTTACCTTTCTGATTTTGTTTATTGGTGCTTTAAAACTAACATTACAAAATAGTGGTTTTACATTAATCAATACCTGGGTTATACTTTTCAGGAATAAACTAAATATAATATTAAATTTTGTCAAAATACGTATTTTATAATAAAAGCATTATTTATTAAATGTACACAAGCTTATAATAAAAAAATGCGTAATAATATAAACCAAAATATGCTGTTAAATATTTAATAAATACAAAATATATACACCTTTTTTATGAGCAAATAGATTCTGGTATTGTAAACTACAAATTAAGTAATAAGAAATGCAATCCCCTTATAAAACTACTCAACTTAAGTGTTTTACAGTGCTCTGAGAGTAGTTGTTATTATATTTTTATATAATCGTAGCATCAGCAGCAACTGAGTTGCATAAGTAATTTAGATAGACTTATAAATATTTTGTTTAATAAAACTAAAGAGTATAAAAGATATTAATGTTAGTACTATTATTTATGAACTTTTTACAAATAACCACTTTTTTTGTTTCGCTCATCATTTGAAATTTACATTTTGAGGTAAGCAAAACGAATTTAAAAAATATTAAACCTTTTTGAAAACAGCAGCTGTTTTTTAAAGAAGGTATAACAATCTTTTGACTGTATTGCATCTAACCTTAAAAAATTAGGATAAAGTGTTGCTGTTTAAGGAACATGGTGTAATTTACAATATACTTTCAATTTTGTGCTATATATTATACATAGTGTTTTAAAAATTGGCATTTTTCTAAATATTCAAAGTAAAAAAATACAAAGTGCAATATACATGTTATTTTATTTTAGTATTTTGGATGCTACTTTTTTAAATTGGTGTTTTGTTTTCCAAAAAACAAAATGCTAAATATCGAACAAAATTGTGTTAAACATAATTTTTATAAATTTCACCTTTATTTATACAATTTTTTAATTCAAAACAATTGGACTTGTGGGAAATAAAAAAGCAAAACATATTTTTACAATATATTAGTGTTAATCTAGAAATATATTAAAAAATTTTATTTTTATTTTAAAATTATTTTTTTAACTTCAATAATTTATACAACTTATTTAGTTAACATTAAAAATATGTATATTTATAGTAAAAACAATGACCGCTTGCGATATTTAAACAGTAATTATCTTAAACTGAACAGTTTTAATTATTTAGAATTGTACTAAATTTATATAATTAGCTTATTAAAAAATAACATTATTTAATTATTTAAAAAATATATATAATAGTATTAAACAAATATTTTAGTACCATGCATTTAATTAATCAATAATGATTCCATTTTAATAATTATTTAGGAGTAATGCTATTCAGTTTTTATTATCAATTAACCAAGAACTGCGTTTATTTTTGGACAATTAATTAATTAAAAGTTAATCGCATTTTGTATAAAAAACGGTGCAAATGTTCAAATAATTTTAACAATTTATAGAATAAACAAGCATACTTTGTAAAAAAAAGTTTGCAAATAAAAGATCTTCCAAATTGTCTACAAATAGACTAAATAGATTTTTGAGTGGAAAGTATGTTTATACTAAATTAAATTATTACTAAATTAAAAAAGTGCTAAAAATAAATTTAAAAAAAGTTAACAAAAAAAACATTTTTATACTGGGTTTTTAAAAGATGTATAAAGTTGTCTAATTTAAGTTCAAAATCTGCTATAATACATGTTCCATTTGGATTTACACAAAATATTGAGATTACTGAAATTAACTGAAAAATAAAGTTTATTATCTAAGATTTTAGAAAAAACTGAATTTAAAAATGTTTGTGTGTGTGTGTTGTTATCCACAAATTTAAGACTTAACGTTCTAGAGTCAAGTGCATTGTGAATTTTACCAGAGATTACAAAATGTTTTTTGCAAAATACGTTGTCTGTGTTGTTTTTTAAAATGCTTAGAAATGACCGGAGTGACAAAAGTAAATTTCTACGAATGTTTTTAAACAGTAGATTTACAACTGGTAAAACAAAGTATTACTAATGGATAATCTCATTTATGTTATAAAAATTTAGTTTAAAAAAATTATATTAGCATGTTAATATACTCGGCTGTAGAAAATTTTATCAAAATCGTAAACATTACTTAAATTACTAAAATTATAAAGTTTATAAATTTATTCCATATAACTAAGTATTTTAGTCAATAAAATGAATTACTCTGACAAATTATGTATGTATGTATTTATGTTTTAATAAATAAAATTATTTTTGTTTTATTATTACAATAAATGTTGTACATTACAATAATAATCTATTTTTGCAAATAGTATTACTTTGCGTGTATCACTAAAGCTTTATCTAAGGTATGTATTAATAGAAGTTATATATTATTATTGTTATTATCATTTTTATTACTTTCAATGAAGTATCTAAGCCAATAACCATAATAATAATTATATATATATATATATATATATATATATATATATATATATATATATATATATATACAAGTTTAAAAGTTTTACGAGAAACATCTTTCAACAATGGACATTTTTAGCAAAAGCGAATGTTGATCAGCATTTGGTGTTGGCTGTAGCAATGGAACCAATGCCAAAAATAAAAATGTATGTAACAAAGTATCACGGTGTACCGACTATTAAATATGCTTATTCTACTTATTTGCTATTCAATACCAAACCGTTTGCAGTTTATAGTTTATAAATTAAAATACAATTTTATTTTAACCTTTTAGACAGCACAACAGTTTTTTTAATTAATAAAAAAAATAACGTTTTTTATTTTTTAACAAAAATTTCTGTTATTTCAATTTTTTACTCCAAGTTATACATATTATTAACAATTTATGATTAAAAAATATTCATTTTTAACTTATTTTACAATATAAATGTTTACTTCAGTGAAAAAATACTAACAGTTTTTGTTCAATTATTTTTATTATTTTTTTGTCTAAAAGAGCGCTATTGTAACTATTACGATGTTATACAAAACCTAATAATTGTTTTTACTGAATATTTAAAAATTAATTAAAAACAATTTGTTTTATTATTTGTATTGAATAAAAAATAATAATTATTATTATTACTATTATTTGTTTTTCATTATAATTAAAATTATTTATAATTTTTATATTGTTTTAAATAAATATAAATTAGTTACCAAGCTATATTTATGAAATAATAGAACTTACGTAAATTAGTAGCACATTAGTTGTCATAATAGTAGATAAATGTTATTTAGTAATTTCTATTGGACTTAAGCTTGTTTGTTATTTCTTGACTGTTGTGCATTAAAGGATGCACGTTGTAACAGTAAAATTTATTTTATATTAACTTTTTTCTAAATAAAAATTTAATAAAATATGGAATAGTTTGTATTATTTATTAGTAATCTTTTATTTTTTATGTTTAGTTAAAAATTAGCTAGACAAATTGTTATTTAAACATAATACTACCTAAATTATAAATACAGTGATGTTTTCTTAATATATGTATAAAATGTACCAGACATATGTTTAATATTGTATGACTCGTTTTTTTATAATACAAAATTGAATAAAATATTATTTATTTAAAAAAAATAATTGTAATATATATATATATATATATATATATATATATATATATATTGTTTACAATCTTGCATTATTAATTTTTTTTAGTAAAATGTAAACAATTATTTGATCACACCTATTTTAAAAGTAATATTTAAGTATATATATTTCAAACGCATCAATTATATCTTAAATAAAAAACATCTCAATGTAGACTACTACAAAAACAATAAAAACTGAATATATTAAATATATGTAAAATTATACAATTTACTTAGGTAAATGTAAATATACTTAGTAACGTAAATTTATACACTTACTTTTAAGTGACAGTAAATAAATAATTATTTTGAATTATGGGTATAATACTTATTTTGTTGCCTTTCATTTAGTAACAAAATGCACCTGTTGATTACTTACTTCACCAATCTCATGTGCAATATTCTTATACAAATGTTTAAAAGATCCTTTGTCAGAAAAACGTTTTTCTTTAATCAGTTGCGGTGTACCACTATCTGAAGTAGCATTAGACGCCCCATATGTAACACCTAAATCCATCGTTTGACTTTTTAATATAGGTCGTTGTAAACGTTTGTTGGCGCTGCCAACTACATTCAGTCTTTTGGCATTAAGTTGTGTTGAAGACTCAGACTTGACAAAAGCGTCTTCCCTATTAACCAAACTGTCTAAATATTTTTTCCTCGTCTCGGACACCGTCTGGCTTGCGTACAATCCTTTATTAACATTTGTATAATAATTTTTTGAATTTGACGGAGAACAGTTGGATACGTATTTGGTATCGCTATTTTCTGTTAACATGTACGTGTTTTCCAAATCATTTGAGCTTGTCCAGCTTGCATTGGATATTGACGAATCGTAAGATTCAAATGACGGTTGCTGAGATACGTAATTTTGCATTGTTGCTGAATGCTGACGGTTTGTAGTTGAATGTGCTTGTGAAGTGGAAAATGTTCTTGGTGCATGTAATACGTGTATGTGTGCTTGGTTAAAATGTGAAACCTTATTTAATCTATTGTCACTAATGTACGATGTCAGTGATTGTTGATTGGGATTGGATTTGTGTAAGTATGGCGAAGGTTGTTCAAATGGATACCGTTCTATAAGTTGACAATCGTCCGTTTTAACCGAATATTGCCTGTGCAAATAATTTGTACGTAAATGTGGACTGTCTACTTTGCGATACATTTTGAAAGATTTCGTAATACACTTTATTCAATAATGTACAATTTAAAAATTAGCTTTTATGTTTTTTTAGCATATTTTTGTGACATGTTTTAATGTGCAATTATATGCTTAAACATCTCTATTTTAATATTCGTATTTATTAACTTAAATGTAATTGGTTAAAAAAAGTATATTAATTAGCAATTTCTAATTGGTTGCTTAACAATAAAAAATATTAAAATGCCGTCAGAGTAAATTGTAAAATTTATATTTTACAAATTTGGATGTTCCTTTGTTCAATTACTAATGTTCAAATTGCCTTATTGCTTCTATGAACTTTGATTTATACATGTATTAACTCAATAATTTTAAAGTGTCAATCTATTTATTATGCTATAAATTTCTTTTATACTTTATTTATTTTAAATAATTGTTTTTTAACAAATTAAACATAGTTATTATTAGAATCTTTATTTGTTTATTCATTAACCAAAATTATTTAAAAAAATTAAGTATTTATTAAAATTTGTATAAATTGTTAAAAAGGGTTTTGTTGTTATGTTGTTTAAAACTATTTTGTTTTTAATCATTTGTTAGTTTTTAATTAACTAATTATTACTAAAAATAATGGTTATATTATAATAGATATAACATTTAAGCATAGGGATAAAAACCAATGTTTAGAAACGTACTGTTGCTAAAAAACGACAAAAAAATTAATAAAAACGCATCTTTGTGTAAGACAATAGCAGATGTTACTTTAAACATTTAAAGATTTTTAGAATTTAACCCAAACAAGTTATATACACTTTAAGTTAGTTTTTTACTAAACCATTTTAAATATATAGATGAATTTTTGTTTGCCAATAATATATAAAATGTTGAATTTTAAAAAACGTTTATCTACAAACGTTATCTTAATTTTTTGCAGTGTTAGTGCAATTTATATAACAAAAATACAGAATTTTATTGTTTTGAAGTAGTAGACATATATTTATATTTAACGTTTATTAAAAATTGTTACAAAATTACCATTTTTTTAAATGCGGTTATTATAATTTGTATAATAAACAACTGTTTAAACAATAAGTAAAAAATTTAATTATGTTTAGAATATATAAAAGTTACTTAATATTGTCTACTTTTTATCTAAACGTATGGAAATATTTATTTAATTTGACCATATTTTTAAAGCACATTTTCTGTTTAATGATTGTATTTTATTGCAACAATTCAAAAAAAATGTATTGTAAGTAATTAATTTTTATAAATACAAAAATGTATTAATTATATGTAATAATTAATGTTATTTGCTGTAAAAGTTAATTTCAATTAGTTTGTTTATCAAGTACTATAAGTTTATAGACTTTAAAAACAATGTATTTTAGAATATTCTGAATGATTACATAACAAAAATGCTATTAAATTATTTTTTCAATAAGTGATATAATTGCTGAAATACTCTTACTAATGAAGAACACAAGTTTTTAATATTTTTGCAAGTAGTATGTCTATTTCCAATCGTACAAATAAGTTTAAATAACAAATACGCTGCTGTCTGTCTAGCTTTGTTAAAACTAAACGGTTAAAAAAAACAAATTTAAAACATATACAACAGCCTTACATTTATAAATATAATATAAGTGCTACAAAAAACATTAGTTAAAACAATTTAAACTATTTCACTTTGATGTAAACAAAAGTTTAAAATGCTGTAAATTAAAAATGTTCAACACTTGGCTATTGCGCTTATAAAGCACAAATGCTTAAAACTAAATAACACATTTCAGCTATATATTATTTTTTATCAAAACTAAATATAAACATTTTTATTATATGAGTACTATAGTACATTAAACATTAACAATTTTGTCAGATAAGAATTTAGAGTAATTATATTTTTTGTTAAATGTATAAAAGTAATTAACTGTTTTTAAATATATTATAATTTTAATTTTTAAAATTGAATTAATGAATATTATGTTTTTTTTAATTTCGCATTACTATCATAAATATGTTAATAAGTTAAAAATAACATTTGTAAAACGTTTAAAATTGTTTTTATACAATAAAGGACAATCAATTCCTACGTATATTTAAAATTAATTACATCATAATATTGTTTTGCAGTTGTTTTTGTTTTATTTATAACATTTGAAAATATACTCAAACGTTTTAATAAAAAGGGGCTTGTTTATTAGTGTTTTAATAAGCTCTGTCGTTTTACATTTTGACAGAATTGTCGTATTTAAACATAATAAAAAATGAAATAGGAAAGTACCAATGTAATCAAATTAAAATAATCTTTTCAAAATTTAATGTTTTATTCATATTTGGACTTTGTATTTTGTTGTATTCCAAGTTACATTTTATAAACGAAAATCTGTAAAGGAACAATTTTTAAAATATGTTAATTAGAAAATTAGTCAAAAAACGATAAAATTGAAGCATGTTTCATTTTAAACAATACATTTTTAAAAATTATTTAAATTTTTTAATGTTGTGAAATACACTCCAGCTAAAAATAAATTAAACTTTTTCTTTTTCTCTCTTTCTCTCTATATACATATATATTAAGGTATTAAAATTTTTATTATTTAAAAACATCTTAAAACCAATATATTTTAACGTAGATTTATGTCCGAGAAAGTTTAACACAATTTTAGGATTTTTAAAAATTTGCAATGCTAATTTGTGTATTGTATTGTAGAATAGTCAGAATGTCTAAGTTATTAGACTTAAGCCTGAATATAAACATAAATTTAATTACTACAAAAACGCTAAGAGCAATTATTTTTTGTGTTTTGTTAACATGTTAAACATATTTTGTAATGTTTTTGTTATTATTAATATAAGCATTGTATTTTATAGAATTAGTAAAATAAATAAATAAGCTTAATATTAAAGGTTTATAAAATATTTGCTAATTTTATTTTAGTAATTAATTACGTGCAAAAAATGTTGAATAATCTAATTTTGTAGTTTAATAAACGGCTGTTTTTAAACTTTTTAATTATCACATTTTTCTATTTAATTATACATATAAGCGTATTAATAAAATCCAAATTGTTTTTATTGATTCATTTTGTTATACAAACATAAATAAAAACTTAATGAAGTATTTTATTATTAAACATAAAATATGTACTAATAAATACAGTAATAAAATACTTTTTAAATATTTGTAAATCAATTACTAAACTATGAAAAGTAACTAATTTACACGTACTTAAATGTTTTTATGTAAAATATTAATGAATGTAAATATAAATATGTGTAAATCTACTTTAAATTTTAAGCCTAATATTTCGTCATTTTGCTTTAGAATACGTATTGTAGCATAAAATTTATAAAATGGAGTTTTTTCAACACCAAGTAATTTTAATGTAAATCTACACTAATAAAATTTTTAAAAAAACTATTAACACAATTTTATATTTTTTACTTCATCACAATATTACTTTTTTATATTAATAAAAATGTTATCAAATATTTACAACTTAAACTGTAAAATTTAGCGTTTAGGTTATACTAAAGAAATAGTTAATTGTAGATATTATGTATCAAAATAAATAAATAATTTAAAATATATTGAAATTAATTATTAAAAAATAAAAAATATGTAAGTTAATCATAAACAGTGTATAAATTAATGTTTGACTATTTTAGACTGAATGTCCTTCTTAACGCCAACCATCCTCCTTTATCAAAGCTTGAGACTGGCTAGAGTGGTTTATTTCTAATCCTCACTATGCGGTGGATTATAGTGTATAAATTAATGTATCTGCTTTAATTTAATTAGTAAACAGTTTTAAACAATTTATATTTAACAAAGAAACTATACATGTTACCGTGTGTAAACGTAGTAAAAACATCTTTTTTCTAACAAGCATTCGTTTTTTATATTTTTTAATTATGAAAGTATTAATTATAATTACATTAATCCTTATGTTTTGTTTGTTGTATATTTAAATTATTTCATATCCAACAAAATAGAAAGATTACATAAATGAATTAAAATTAAGTGGGATTTAAAAAATATAGTTTTTTATATATTAGTATTTTAGTTTAATATTTTTTCACTTAAATAAAATACTATTTACATTTTAATTAATTGTTTAAAAAAGCTATACATAATTAAAAATTTTAAAAAATAAATTAAGAAAATAAATTTATATGTAAATTATATTAATAAGTTAATATTTAAAAATATTTTTTTTTATTTTGCAAAATATTTTAAAATGTATAAATAATTTTATTATATTATATTAATTTTAATTAAGTATTTGTATAAACATATTACGGGGATTGCATTATAATATATTATATATTCTTTAACTAATAAAGTTGTATTATTTACAAAAATACTAAATATATTTTTGCTACAGGCATCACCTTGTATATAACTCCAGACTTAAATGTCAGTTTACAGATTACAAATCTAACTGATAAAGTCTTCGTACATTGCTTAAAAAAATGATAAGCATATTCAACCAATACATTGTGCAAGCAGTAATTGCTTCTCATTTTAATGTAACCTGATACTACTAAAATTGTAAAAAATTAAGGCCAAATACTAAAATAAATATTTTGAAAAAAAAGCTTTTATAGATTTAATTATAAACATTAAAAAATTAAATTAAATCTTTTAATTATACAAATGTGTTTATTATAACTGTAACACAAATTACAATTTATAATTCGTGTCAAATGTTTACAGGTAAATGTGGCAACTATGACATTACATAAATATATATAATTTTTTACTTTATTTTTACTACTATATATGCTTTATAAAAAACATTTTTTTAAATTAAAAGATATGCATTAGTTTAAATAATAAAATCTAAACAATTTCTTTTTTGGTGCATAAAAACATGCTGTATTTTATTTTATAATCGACATATCCAAGTGTATTTTGTAATAATCGTAATTGTTCAACTGTAAATTGTAAGAAAACAAAATGCATTAATTTGTTAATTAGTTTACCAAGCTGTAACTATTTTATATTATTGTTTAATACATTTTTTTTTAGTAATGAGTCATATATATAAATATATATATTACAGGCCGTAGAATGACTGCGATAATCTAATTTTCTCTCATTTAATATTTATAACTTATTTTTATTTGCAATTATTTTAAAATTTAATAACATATATTTAAAAATTATATAAACATATAATTTTATTTATATTTATATATTTATTATTATTTTTTTGTGCAATCAATTATTATTTTTATAGTTCATTTCAATGTGTTTTAAAATCAACTTTACCAGAAAATATGTCGCTGCCACCAGTACTATCATTTAATGCAAAACCTACTGTTGCATTGTTGCGTTTGCTAATTAATGTCAACAGTTGTTTAATATTAAATCAAACATTCCGGTTAAACAAATATATATATATATATATATATATATAAACAAATTACATAAATTAATTAATGTGTCTAATTTTTACTATTTTTATATTGTTTTGTTTTTGCTTCATGGCACTAATTTTATGTTATGTATGTACATGCTAAATGTACCTCTATTGATGTATTAAAGCTTATAGAAATAAATAAATAAATAAAATATGTGTTTATTTGTTTTTATTATATTTTTGTTTATACAATTTGCATAAGATAATTGTTTTGTTTGTCTAATGTCTTTTAGTTTAATTATTTTAATATTTAGCAAAACAAAGACCAATATTTATTACTAATTATAAGAGTAAATTTATGTCTATCAAATTCTAATTCTTGCAAACTAAAAATCCCAATAAACAAAGTTGAAATTGTATTTTAAACTAGTTACACATTTTATAACATGCAAATTTATAGCTTAATAATTTAAAAATTAACAAACTTAAATAAAACAAATTAGAATTATTAATAAATAAAATAAAAATATTTTGTTTACACTTAGAAAGTTATCAAGAAAAAAGGTATTTGTTACATTTTGAAATGCAAATAAGTGTAATAATGTAAAAAAAATGTATTTAAGCTTTACAAGTGTTACATTAAGTTAATGTTTCTTGCATTAAAAAAGTAATTACTTTTATAAAATCACATAATCAATTTATTTAAAAAAATAATTAACCTATGTTTATTAATAATAAAAATTAATAAAATGCAAAATATATTAATTTATTTTATTATTTAAAACATTTTTATTAAAACGAACATAATTTGAGATTAGATACAAACATATTTGCTAAAAAAATATCACTTTATTAATTATTATTTTGGTTTAAAAAATGTGCGTGTTTATATAATTTTTATAAAATTTATTATAAAAGAAAGAAACTAAAATTTTTAATTATTTTTTAAATTAGTAGCTAAACAATACATTATAACAGAACTTTTTTTTAATAATTAACACTCTATTACAAATAAAAATAATTACAATAAAAATAAACTAAAAACAGTTATTTTTCTATCTTTATAAAATACTTATCAAGAATTTTAATAAATTCGTTGTTAAATAATAATAAAAAATATATCTAAAATTTTATTAATAAAAATGGGATAACATACTCTTGAAAAACGCTTAGAAATAATAAATTGCTATAATACATATAACTTTTTTTACTTTTAAAATAAATTATCTTTACTAGAAACAAAAATAAAATAATTATTGATTATCTTCTGATAAACAAAACAACAGTGAGGTTAACATTTACTTAATAGAAAATGAGTTAAACGTAGTGCACTTAAACAAATGTTTATGTATATATATATATAAATATATATGTATATATATATATATAAATATATAAATATATATGTATCTATATATATATTGCTAATTAAATCAATGACTCTATATAAATTTAGTTATTCTGCATTAGTTTAGAAATATTGTACGACCAACATAACTTTTTTTATACAATTGAGGTCAAACAGCTTAAACCAAAATGTTACTTATATTCACTATATTCAGTTTTTTAATTAATTTGATCCTATCAACTTTTGTATGAAATAATGTACTATTATCTAAATAGAATAAATCTTTTAAATGCATAAAATTAACTAAGTTGATACATTTACTTAATAACATAGAGTTATTTGTTATCAAAATCAAAAACGTTTTAAGTACAAAAAATGGTTTGTAAATGTTTTATTCTTCATTATTGAGTGTATTTGTTTGGTAGGTTTATTTTTTTTCCTTTTGTCCTTAAACAAATATTCAACAACAATTAAACGTTATACATTGTCATAACTTCCATTATGGTAAATTATAATTAAAAACAAATTATTTGTTTTTTTAATAATATTATTATTGATTAATTCAATTGCTAGTTTAATTGTTTTTTATTTAATCCAGACCATTTTGAGGAGGATTACTGTACATTACTGTACAACAGCAATTCAAACATTTTGGTATACAAAAAATTTTTTAAATAAATTTAATTTTTACTAGTCAGTTATTTTGTACAAAAAAATAAACATTCTAAATAATAAATATTTTAAAAAATAAATATTATAATTAATACACATACTTTACTTTATATATTATATTACGCAACTAATTTTTATTTATTTAAATTCTTACTACATTATTTTTACTATATACTTTAACATGTGTTTCATTTTGTGTTGCAATAGGAAAACATTAGAATAAAAATATTTAACGTGCCAATAACAAAAAAGTACATAATTCTAGGTTAATAAATTATTTAGTAAAAAATTGTACATTAAAAATTGCATAATAATAAACAATTGAAAAACAAAATCTAAAATATCACATTAGCAATTCTGCCAAATACACTAAATCATTACCATAAACCTTTTTAATATGCTTAAACATTTTTTAATGCAGTTAAAACTATATAATTTAATAATTTTTAGTGTAAATTATTAAATGATCAAGATAAAGTTTGGAAATTCCATATACTTGTTTGCATAATAATCACATAGGGAAAATAGGTAAACAGCGATTTTAATCAAAATTCTATATAATTCTACAATATTAAGTATAAAATTAAATAATAATAAGACACCTCTTTTTAAATTAAGAATAAAAAAATGTTACTGTTTAAATAAACACTTATTTTTTAATTAATTATTATACGTTATTTAACAAATAATGTTGTTATATAAACATAATTAAACTGTACCAGGGTCGTCTAGTGATACAAGTGTCGATTTAAATCTGGCTAGTTATGGATTTGATTTCTACCAAATGCAAGTCTACGATTGGCTACGCAAAATGTTCATTGTTAAAAGCTATTTCCCACAAAGCATTTAAATTAATAAAAATATATAAAAAATATAAAAATATAAATTATTATAAATGTTTAGGTTAAAATAATTAAAAGTTTTGCCAAATCTTTACATTTTTATTTTGGACATGTTTATGTTGATATACGTTTAAATATTAGATATTAAAAATTAAATTCTTTTTTTTTGTTCCTTTTTTTGTTTCATCAAGTTAAATAACTGTATTACTGCTACTATAAGTAATACAATAAATACACAGAACACTGTTATTAAAATTGCAGCTTTCGCATTTTTGTTTATTTTAAAATTAATCCGTTTTTTTAACAAAGCAAATATTTTATAATAATTTATATTTTTACTAATTACAATTAATAATTTCTTGTAAAATAAGATATTTATGTTTTACAATATTTTAAATAAATATATCTTAATGTTTGTTAAAATTATCAGTTCTAATTGAATGTAATATAAATATAAAATAAAGTTAATAAAATGGTTATGCTGTTTCAATTTTAAGCATAAATATTAATTCCCAATTTATCCATACGTAACCATGCATAAACAAAGGCACGTACATGACAATTGAACCTGAAATAAGTTAATTAATTTTAATTTTTTAGTGTACAATTTAAAAGGTAAAATATTAAACAAAACGTTTTGTAGTTTAATATCAACAGTTGGAATTTGGAACAAACCATATTTTATCACCTACAAGTTAAAGTAGTATAAAGTAAGTATTTTGCTAATTGATAAAATGTCACAGTATGTATTACCTTTATTATTAAAGATAACAAAACAGTTAACATTTTTATTAAAATTAATTTTTAAAATGTTACATGCAATTTCGCAATTTTATGTAATTATATAGATTTTAATAAAGTACAGCTTATCGTGTGCTATCAACCAGTAAATTAATTGATGGTTCTATAATAATTTAAATTAGTTAATATATGCATAAACAATGTATTTAGAATATTTAGAACATTTTAATATTAAATAAAAAATATTATACAATTTTAAAACGAGAAAAGGTTTACAAAAGTTTAGTTAAGATCAGTTAAAAAGAATAACGTGTAGATTTTTTTCCATTAACAAAAACTGTATTATAAGTTTGATTTATAATTGTCCGTTGTGTAAAATATAAACATTAAATTGTGTATTTATAAATTATTTGCATTATAAGTTATTTTAGATTTTAATTTTTTTATAAGAGACATATTTTATAAATGTTTTTTATTACTAATTAGTAGTACTACTTCTAATACTGTTATAAGGACAACATTTACTACTAGTGGTAGTAAAAGTAGTGTTAGTACTTGTAATAATAGTATAATAATAAAATAATATTTTTAATATCTTAATAACTTAATAATCTAAATGACTGCTTGTTAATATGTTTTATGTAAAATATTTAACAAATAAAAAAAATAATGTACAAACACCTTAACAAACCCAATGTTATGTTTGTGTAGTCAAGTTTTCCAATAATTTAAAATTACAAACCTTAATGTAAAAATTTGTAATAATGTTTTAACAACTTTTAAAATATTTTTACTAGTAGAGTAAATTAACTTTTAATTTTAAAAATTTTAATTATTATTTTGATAAACAAGAATACATAAAATATTTAATTAACATACATTTTTTAATAAAATGTTTGTTTAGTGTATTATATTTACCTTTATCTTAATAAAAAATCAGAATTCTTGGAGAATGTTTTAAACAAACATTAAATGTTATTTAATACTGATTTGTTTTATTTAATATTGTTAACATTATTAATATATTTTATATTTATGTTTTTACAATAGATATAATTCAATTAAAATATTAAACTTGATACTATTTATTATAATAATAATAATTAGTAGTAGTAGTAGTAGTAGTATTACTATTATTGTTATTATTATTATTATTATTATTGCTATTATTATAATAATAATTATTTTTATTATTATTAATCTTTAATGTTTTGGTGCTTTGCATAAATAGTTTGTACAAATAGACTTTTAGCTAAGCTATACCAGGATTAGTATTTATTACCAGTGTTGAGACTTAAACTTGACCACATTTGTATTAAGTTTATAATAATAATAATTATTATTATTGTTATTATTATTATTATTATTATTATTATTATCAATACCATTAATTGTTAATTATTGTTGTTCTGAAAATGAAATAAAATTTCAACAGTGTATATAAAAAAATATTATATTTATACTAAGAAAACAACAGAACAATTTGAAGAAATACACTGAAACATAAAATGAATTACCAATAGATATCCAAATGTGAAGCATTTACTTGTAACGCCTATAAATACGGCATTAAAATAACAAGACAATTAAATTCGTTTAAATTAATATGTAATAGAGAACAAATTGTTCTAAAATAGAAAAAAACCGTTAATGTGCTAAATTAAAAAATTGGATAAAAATGGCTTTGTATTGTATAACTGGCAGTAAATGTGAGTTCAGTTATTGTTATACTAATTATCCGCTTACTACAAAATGCACAAGCGATAAATATTAAATACATAAATAAAATAATTAAACAATGTTATTATATTTTAATTTAAAATGTTCATTTTGTTAATAGTTTTGTAGTACTTTGATAATTGTTTTTACATTTGTGCAGAGACACAAATAAATAGAATTTATAGCAAAATGACAAAACGTTGTGACGTGTAGGGAAATATATGTATTAGTTAATGTTATTATTTATTGTCTACTAATTGTTTTAATTTTATCTAGGCATTTTTATGTAAATGTTCGCAAATTAGAACATGTAAAACAATTATAATATAATTATTAAAGAAACTGTATACCGTTTTTAATTATACTTTTCAAAGCAACGAGTAAATGTTCAATAAGTGCAAAAAAATTAATTGTAATTTCTAAACAAGTAGAAAATATTGCTAATCACAATTGTTTATAAACATCTGTAAGTTTATAATATTTATGTAAATTAATACAAGTGAATCAATTAAAATAGATAAGCACAAAACTATTAATTTTTATAATAGATTTAATTTGTAGATAAAGCTGGTTGGTAAAGCAATAAACTTGGATAATGGTATTAAACATCTCGATTACATCCCGGATATTATAAACAAACATTTACACATTGTTTAAATAATAAAAAATTTATTATAAAAAGTTTCTTGAAAGTATATTTTAAATAAATGCAGTAAATTACCCAATTTTATATTAAATAAATTTTCCAAATATATTTTTCATTTTTGTGTTGCAATATTCAATAATTAATTTATACAAGTAATATAGAAATGTTTCAAACGTTTCAAAAAATATTATAACATTTATTATTATTATTATTATTATTATTATTATTATTATTATTATTATTATTATTATTATTATTAAGCTTTAATATCGCATTAGAGATACATTCAGCATAAAATACATTTTTACCATCAATATAAAAAAAGTAGTAGTACAAATAATGGGATCAAAATGAAATAGAATGTTATACGTTAATGAATATAAATATAGTCTATATAGTATGCATGTGATTTTTTAAAAAATATTCAAAATTGCTGTACATAGAATGAGTCATTCTAAGGCACAACTTGTACTGTGAGATGTCCAAATTAGTTCAAATGAATGCGTAGGTGGAACAATTTAAGATATGCCATAATTATTGTAAAAACCATTTAATATTATTTGTTTATAATAATAAAATGTCAAAAGACTTAATCAGTACCTTTGTGCGTTATTTGACTTAATTTAAAGTAAATAGTAAAAAATAATTAAAAAATAATAGTTTATTTGTTAAGCAATTTAGTCAGTTTCCTAGACTGCACAAAATAAATATTATTAATTTAATAAACGGTTACATTATTTTAATGTTTTTGTAAACAGTAAAATATAAAAATTTGTTGATTTTTTAAATGTTTGTAAAGTACATTTTTTTACAAAAAAAAATCAGTCAACTATTTGCATATTTTGCATATTTATTTTATTTAACTGTGTATGGAAAATCCATGTTAATATACCATATGGTATCGAAGACAGATTATAGTTTTAGTATTCTGTTTTTCAAAATAATGATTCACTATTTGACAAATAGTACATAAATATTGTGCAAAAAACATATAATGGGGTTAAAAAAGTGTACATTTTAATCAATAAAAACGTGCACACCTGGATGTAAATCGGGTTGGAAATAGTATTATGCTTTATTAAATTGATATTATTATTATTATGTAGAAAATGCATTTACAATTTTTGAAAACTTAAAGCATGTTTTTCCTACAAGTTATTTAAATAATTTGTATTTAAAAATAAATTCATTTAAAATTATTTTATAACTAAATTTAATAGAAACTAATAGTGAAACCATTTTTCTAAAATATAAACTGAGTTAATTTATTTTAAAACCCAATATATAAAAAAATATGATTAAATTTTTGTAATTATGTGGAAAACAATTTTTGTAATCTAAATTGATTTAAAATATATTTTTTTGATTTATTGCGTGAATTAATTTTACAAAAACAAAACACTTATTCAGAACATGCGATATTACTCAAAATAATATATATATATATATATATATATATATATATATATTGCTAATTATTTGTATTTTATAATTTTGTAATGCACATAATGTAATAATTAATCTTATTTGCATAATTATATATACAACTCCGCCTAGTTTGGATTAAAAATAATTTAATCTAGTCAATCCTAAGCTTAGATAAAGCAGGAGGGTTTGAGCGCAAAGTTAGCAACATGGCCTTTGTAAAAAAATTATGCTGCTACGGAAACAATCAAAACGCTATTCAGGCAAACAACGGCGAAGAAGTGATTGCACGTATCTTAATGACAAAATTACACAGATGCCACGGTTGAGTGAAAGCTAAAAGGAAGCTCAATCTACGATTTGTAGAATCTTTAATGCCAATAAGACTTTGTTATTGTTGTTGTTGTTGTTTTGCTGTAATTGTAGTTTTATTTCACTATGCTTATTTTAAAAGCAAAAGGGTTTTGTATAATATATTATATAATATAATAATTATATATACGTATATTTTGTATACCGTTTTTAATGCAATACAAAATTCCTGTAAATTAGTTAGTTTATTATTTATATAATGCATTATTTTATTTTCACACAAAGATATTTTCATTTCACAGTTTAGCATATTTGTATGTTCACGCAGTTAAAAAAGAAATCAACTTCTAGAAAAATGTTCTGCATTGGAGTTAAAACAATATTGTATTTAAGTTAAGTTTTAATTACACATATGCTTTTAATACGTATTAAAAATTAAAAATAATATTAACATATATTTCTATTTCTTTATCAAATTATACATTTATTTAACAATATTGTTTTTAAAATAAAAAACAGTAAAACATTTATGTTCAATCATTTACAATTATAATAATATAATTATTAAATGCAATTTACATAAATTTATTTATAATTATTAATTTATTATTAAGTTTTGTATCTTATTTTTTTAATATTTGTAAATAACTAAATACTATGCTTAAGGAGTAAAACTATAAAATTGCAATTAACTAGTAATGTTAATTAAAACAAAAATATAAAAACAGTCATAAGTTTAGTCTATCATAGTTAACATAGAGTTTATTTAATTAATGTACTTAGCAACCAAATACAACTACATAATTAAATATTTTTCAATTAAAAATAAACACTTTTAATTGAAAATAAGTAAAAATATATATAAAATTAGAACTCCTATAGTACCAAATTTTTATGTTAAAAAGTAAAATACGAAAATGTTAATTTTTTTATTTAAAATATAAAGTAGGTTTAAAAAAATAATAATTTATTTTTTCAAATTGTCAAATATAATTTACAAATATTTAGTTAATTATTGCTAAAGAAATAATGAAAAAAATATGTTTTATTTTTCAAATAATTTTAAATGAAGGTTGTTTTTAACATTACACAACATAATACAAACTTTATTTTATTAGAATAAAGTATTGTAAGTTTTTAGCATTCTCTTTTATATCAAATTAAAAAACGATTATAACAAATCTAAGTATCGTCAAATGCAGGAATTAACTTATTGATTCTACATAAAGCTTTTTAATTATCTACCACTTATCGTAATTTTTAGGTTATTATGAATAAACTACATTTAAACATGTCAAAAATTATATTTTATTTTAGAATAAAATTATTTTAAAAACATGTGCGTTTTATAATAACTGTATAATTTGTTTGTACATAATATTTTATAAAAATTTGTGTTAAAAAGAATTTATTTTTTTAATGTCTTGTTTAACACAATATTAATTAATATACTTTTGAACATTTTTGAGATTTACACCAATTTTGCAACAAAATATATTACTCAAAAACAGATCATTTTTAATAAACTTAGTAATTAGTTTTATATTTTTTCAATAACTTGTAAAAATCAATACAAGCTATTATTCGCTCCATCAATCAGTACTAAATGTAAAATGCATTTTTTAGTAAATTGAAACTCATCAACGTAAATTATTAGAGCATAAATTTTGTGAAACATGTTTTGAATGTTTATTTAAAAACATTATGTACACTAAAATATTCACTATTTTTGTAAAACTGTACATTTGCAGTAATTGTGTTAAACCAATTCAAACAAAAATGAAATAAAATGTAGTCAAAACAAAAATAAAAAATAATTACTTTTGTAAACTATTTTTTATAAAATATTGCAAATCTTTTAAATTTTAGCTTTTATTTTTTGTGTATTTAAAGTTATTGTATTGTAGTTAAGTTGAAGAAACAACTAACGCATTATATTGGTAGCTTAATGGTATGACCTTGACTACTACCAGAGGAAGTAAATATGGATTTCTGTTTAACTCGTTAAAAGGATGTTAAACAATTAAACATAATATACCAAATAATAAATAATAAATATTGCATTTAACCATTGATAACGATTTTGTAATACCCTTAACTAATAACATATCATTTTTTAAATTCAATTAAAAGGTTTAATAATACAAGAAAATATTTTATTAGCTTATAAATCGTTTAAACAAATGTAAATGTAACACATGTAACACATTGATTTAAAATATTCTTATTAAAATATGCAGTTTGGGAATTTATGCATATAAAACCATGTTGCAACTTCTATTAAAAAAAGAAAAAGCTAAGAGTCCTAAAAAATCAAATTTTTAAAAATTTATTTAACTTTTAAAAAATAACGTTATTTTTATTTATTTAATTCAATTAATAATTATTCTATAATAAAATAAGCAGGAAATGTTTTGGAAATACAGAAACATAATAAACAAGTGCTTTTTCATGTGCCGTGAATTTAGTTTAATTTTTTTGATATATTTAAACGCAAAATATAAATACAATTATTGTATTTTAAATTTAAAAAATTGCGTAATTTAAATTCCTATTATATTTATAAAAATCCTCGGGTTCTGATATGAAATTATCTTGGAAATATAAAAAATATTTTATATTATAAAAATTTAAATGAATTATATTTATTTTAAGTAAAAATGCCAATAATTAAAATTAAATAACCTAGTACAAACACATTTTTTAATTATTGAAAACTAATATATAATTATTACAAATATAAAAATTTTATAATGAAAATCATAATGTTCAAAAATTTATGAAGTATTTAATTTATCACAATAATAAAAAAGTACAAAAAATATAATATTTTAAAATTACTTATTTTATATATTATATAGTATGTAAAAGTGTTTTAAATAAATAGAAGTTATTAAAAAATGTGACAAAACTTAAAAGAAATTAAATGTGAAAATACAATGTATTATTTAATATAAAAAATTGTTTTATTAATTTAACTACTCATAAGTAGAAATATTGTAAGAATAAAATTTATAAAAATGTAAATTATTTTCAACTTAATTTGAAGCTATACATGACAGTAATTAAATTTAAATGTTTTTATATATTTAGTTATTTATTTTAAAATAAAGTTTTTTAGTCAGTAGCGGAACAATTTTTAAAACTATTTGCATTTTGTGTGTTCATCGTTACAACTATTAAAACAATCTCAAACATCTCGAGAAATCATATAAGTCAAAAATAACTCATATTTATTATGATATATGCAATACTATATAATAAATAAAATGGAAATTAATATTTATTGATAAAATAATTTTTTACATAAATACCAACTTGTTCAAAATTGTAATGACATTAATTTTCGGACTCTAAGGTGGTAATTGAATCAAAGAACGTTTTTGAATTTTATCCCATTTAATGTCTAAATGTAAACATAAAGTAAATATCACGTTACTTTTTTGGACGTCTGAAAATCAGTAGTGACCTTCGCGTGATTGTGTAGCATTTTATCATGAAAAACGTTCTTTATTGTTAAAAGAAATTATTTGCACTTTGCGGCATCTGACATTATTCGTTATTTAGCAGATTCCTTATACTTGATACCAAATTATTACATTGCTTGTCGAGAATGGGTTTTTTATCCAATGCCTTAAATTAAATGTTTTAAAAACTAGGTTTGCATAGTACCTCGTTTTTGTACCCAAATGGTTAATTATGAATTATTGTTTTATATGCAAAATGTGCATAGCGCCAATAACACAATTGTCATTTAGTTCATTTATTACAAATCATAAATTATTTTTTTTGTTTTTATTAACAAATGGTTTGACTGTTTGCAATTCACGTGTTAGACCAGATATTTTTGCACGGTTTTTTACAGTCGAATAACTTAATTCTTGTAAATTGTTTTTTACAATATTAGACATAGGTTTGTTGTAATTTGCTTTCCAATATTTTAACAAGATTTTAATCGTTGATCTCAATAATAATTCATTATTATTTAATAATATTATAATTTTGCAGCTTCTGCCTATTCAAAACACGGTAAATTATTGGAAGACATATTCTATATAATTGCGCCCGATGTTTAAAAAAAAATTAATATGATAAGAGCTTTTTTATAACACAGTGTTCATGATCATTAAGGTGATCCTTTTTTCTATCGTTAGTATTTATTTTATACAATGAAAACAGATGAGGTAATTAAAGGGATGCTTAAAATCAAATAAAATTATTAGTTATAAAAATGTTCTAGCATAGTAAAACAGAATTTTTTTTTTGAAATTAATAAAAACTTTTTTTTTAAAGTAATCAAGTTTTAACATTAATTAGTTTTATGATATCACAATTAGGTCAAAGTTGAATGTACATAGAAGTATAAATTTTAGCGATTAAACATTGTTAATTTTTAATAAAATTAAGCAAGCAAATTAGTAAAAGACAATTATATCAAAAATTATGTAATTTCAAATTATTATCCACGTTTGTGTGTTGGTTTTAAAATGTGCTATTTTTACTATATATAAAAATATAAAAAGATACAAACTGTGAGATAAATTTATTTTGTATATTTTTATCAATCACAAACAAAAGTCTCTTCTTGTCCAACATTAAAACAGCTAAAGCAACATTTTCCGCCTCACATTGCATTTATCAGTTCACTTGCAGTTGCAGTGATAAGTATATTGGTTGGACAATGCATCGATTAACTAATTGGCCGAACAAAACAAATCCCAAACTGGATCAATAGTAGGTCAAACGGAAGTGAGAACTTATGCACTTTCTCCATATTACGTTATCTGCTACAAGCAAACATTAAATCAATTTCAAAAATTGTTTTAAAGTGTTAATTACTTCTCAAGCTTTGAATATGTTGAAAATTCTTGAATTTGTTTATATCCACACATTTTTGTCCACATTAATAATTCGTTTACACAAATATAGTCATTAATTTAGGAATAAATACATTTATTATTATTGTTGCTGTAGATAAAAAAAATTAGCAGTAGACATTTAAGCAAAGCCAAACGTAAGCTCAAAATAAATGCGGATATTGGAATTTGAACTCACATCTACCCAGGTCTATGTCCAGCTTTGTAGCACTAAAACACCCTGGCACGTTATTAACAACACCCATTAAAGCGAAAAATTAATTGCATTTTATGTATTTTTTATAATAACTAATATTAATTAATGCGCTTAAAATCATTAGTTTAAATATTTTTAATACTCTATGTTTAAAATTTCTACAAAATTAAATTTAACTTTTTTTTATATCATAATAAAAATTATTTTTTTTAAAATTATGTAAAAACATTAATTGATTTTTTTTTGAAAAAATATTTAAATGAAACCTTTATGCAAAAATAATTAATCTACTTTAACTACAACTTTACAATATAATATTATATTTAAAAAAATATTTTATCTTTTATTTAAAAAAAATAATGATTTGTTTTTAAAATTAAGTAAAAATTTAATACTTGCATAACAAATATAAAATAAAAAGGTAGTATAAAATATTTAAAAAGTACATTAATATTTTTTAACAATATTGTTTATATTTTCTAAAATAATGTTACAAACATTTTTTGAATTAAAAATTTATTGTGAACCTCAAAAACACTGAAATACACTAGATTTTATTTAAGTTATAAAACATAATTAACAAGAAGTTAGTTATATGCTAGTACGCAAATAGAAAAAAATGATTTAAGTTTTTGATTGTAAAAAGAGGTAACCAAAGGTATTATTTTTTAATGAACTAATTAAACATTTAAAAACGTTTGGCACTCTGTTGTATAGTTGATAAAACATTAATTTACAAATACAATATTTTGTCTACCAAAATGAGGTACGGTGTATTATAAACTATGTATAAACGAACCTTTCAGTACTTTAAAATCATTTTTTACAAAAATTATAACAACAATTGTATAACTAATTTTCCATTCAATTTAAGCAGTGGTATTTTTATTTTAAAATACAGTGATATTTTTAAAGATAAATTATAATTGTTCATGCTATAGTTACAATTGTATAAAAAAAGTTTTATGTTTCATGTTTGCAAAATTTAATTCAACTGTACTTATATTTATTTTCTTTACATTTGAAAAATGTTAATTTAAACATAACTCATGCTAAACTAAAAACATTTATTATTAAAAAATTATTATTTTATAATTCTAGTAATAATTGTATCTATTTTGTTTTTTCTATAATTAAACAAATCATATACAAGCATATCTAAATTTAAAAATTATCAATAAATAAATAAATAAATTAGATTTATTTTACTTATTGTATAGTACTGTAAATAGGTAACCACTATTTTTCTATATTCTGTGCTTATTAAAGATGTTTAAGTTAATTAATTACGTTTTTGCTCTATTTATTTTAATAGTTAAAACACATAAAACACTAATACGATAAAAAAAAAGCAATTACTAGATAAAATAAAGTTAAAAATTAATAAAAAATAAAAATTAAAAAAAATGTTTTACATTAATTACGATAAAAATCTGAAAATTGATAAAAACAACTAGTATTAAAATAATGCTTAATTAAAATATTTTATCAATATACATATATTATTAGCAATTTAAATAATCTAAAATTCAATATATATAATTTTATTATTATTTAGCATTTACTGTTTAAATGTTATAGAAGAACCTTTTTTGCTAAAACAATTAAACAAACGTCTGCTTTTGGTATCGGCAAGAAACAATAAATGTATGCTTACCCAATTATAAAAATAACGTTTTAAAAATGTTTGCACCTTAGTGGAATAATTAATAACTAAAAATTAACTAAAATTATTATATTACAAATATGACATTAAACAGTAAAATAAATATACAAAGTATGACAATTAATTTTAGTTAATATATATATATATATGTGTGTGTTTTACAACATAAACTATTTAATAATAAACTTAATTACTAATTTTAGTAATTAGAATTTAAAAAACTGTGTACACTCTTTGTTAGATATTTTACATAGTTTTATACAATCGTATTTTTAACAAAGTAGTAAACTAACGGTTTTACAAATAAAACAAAAAAAATTTTTTTTAAAACAATGCCGGGGTGGTCTAGCGGTACTGCGCTCGATTTGGACCTGGGTGAGCATGGGCTCAAATCCAACCACCGGCACTAAACTGTAAACCCACGTTTGGCTTCGCTAAAATGTCTACTGCTGGAAGATGTTTCTCGTAAAACATTATAAGTAATAAACATTAAAAAAACATTAAAACACTTGTGCGTTTTGTCTAAATGTACTACCTTAATGCTGAAGTTCAATATTACTTCTTAAAAAAATATTAGTGTTTAACATGTGTTGTAAAATTTATTGTATAATATTTATTTTTTAATTAGCGTTTTATTCACTATATCAAAAAGGTACAAGTTTATATGCTTCAATTTAATTTTTAACAAAACGAAAACTAATCTTTTGTCCTTTAAATAAAAAATGTTTAACTGTTAATAATTAAAAAAATAAAGAACGCTTATTGTCCTACTTCTTATAAACAAAATCTAAATTTTTATAAAAATATCTTGCACATTAAAAATTTGTTTAAATTATATATTTATTAAATTACCTAGTAATATGTAATGAGTTTACTTATTACATATAGTTTCACACTTAATATATTTTAACTTATCAATATAATAAATATCGGAAATCTATTTTAAATTGTGTTCTCTATTGTTTACATGCAAATATAGTTTTCTTTACATGAATATAAATAAATAACTTTTATTTTTACTACTTGAAATGTTTTACGAAAAACATTTTTCAGCAATGGACATTTGAGCACGACATTTAGTGCCAGTGGTGGAATTCAAACCCATTCCCAACCAGGTCCATGTCGAGCGCTGTACCGCCAGACCACCCAGAACATTAATTCAAAATACATAATTTTTTAATTGTTTTATTTAAAATAAATTATCGTAATACAAAACATTAATATTGTTGTTGCAACTATAAAAAATCAAATATTTGCTAAACAATTATAATTTAAAAATAACTTTTTAGACGTATTAATTGTTTTACATTGAGGTTAATATTGGTACAAAACTTGCTAAAACATTATATATATATATATATATATATATATATATATCAAGTTAGAAACTAACATTTATAACATATATAAAAAGATAATGAGTTAATGCAAAACTTGTTCAAATTGTATTTAACACTTACGTTTATATGTTTATTATAAATGTTTTTTTTTACTTTTACATCTTTATAGAGAAAAACATTCGCACATTTTAAAATGCAAAATAATTTGTATTATTAATTATTATTTTTAACCTTTAAATGTTTTTATTTAAAAATGTAAATCAAAGTTAAAATGTAATTTAGTTTTTCTATTGCTTTAATTGTGTCTAAATAATTTGATTAAATGTGTCACTTAACTTTTATAAATTACAGTGCATACTTATAACATGCAACAATGGAAAAAAGCGTTAAATATAAATTAGTATTAATATTCTACTTACTATAATATATATACTAACTAACAATTTAAAGTTTATATTATTATTTTATATTATTTTTATTTTTCATAAATTTAAAATATTTAAAAACGTAAAATGTAAATTTATTTTATTTGGTACAATTTCTGTAATTACACACAAAAACCATATTATGTTTGTAATTAAAGAGAATATAAGAAATAAAATTATTTAACCAATTACTTTTTTATAATAAATAACATTAAATATATCACATTGAATCACGATGAATCACATTGTATTAATTTACAAATCTTTTTTAATATATAAACAGTAAACAATATTATATTTAAAACTGAAACATCTATTCAAATTTAATTATAAATGCAAATTACATAATATTTAATAGCTTATTTATTACTTATTTGTATTTTTAATTTTATTTATTAAACCTTATGTAATACTTTAAACTTATTTTTATTTAATAAAACATTACTGTTGCAATTACCTATATAGTTAATTAAAATAAAGTTCATAGAAGATTAACTTATATAAATTACTATCTAATTATTTTTAAATAACTATTTTCTGATAAGATATATTTTTAACATTAGTTGTTTTAGTAAGACATTATTACAATTACAACAATGTTTGTTCGTATAATGTTACAACTAAAAAATAACGTCATTTTTTTATTAAGTTAGAGGTGTTTTCAAAACAATAAATTTAAAATCGACACATGTGTTAATACAGGAGTTAAAATAGGCAGTTCCAAAATTAAAACATTGAAGTGGATTTACTTTCCCCACATCACTTAAACATATTAAGCACATAAACATTTTACTAAAATAACCCTTCAACATTACTTTAGCATTACTACTAATTAAAACAATAACATATTTTTCTACAAATAAACAAAAAAACCCAGAATTTACACATATTGACAAGATCATGGTTTTTTATAATTTTTATTAAACGCTTTGTACAGGAATCAACCAAATTATTGATATAATCTTGTTGAATCCGATTTTTTAACACAATTATTATTTTTTGTTAAACGTACCTCAATTTTCTATGCAATTTATCTATTGTTTAATGTAACTAAAAAAGTTTTTAATTTCATTGAGGTCGGGGCTGTATGGAGGCAATTGAATAAAACTCAGTTTTTAGCCCTTTAAAAAAGCTTTAGTCAAAACAATAAAAAGTGCGTTAAATGTTAAATTATACTACAAAAACACGTCACTTTTTTTGACGTAGGCACTCGAACATTATCTTGAACAAACCACTAAATGCAGGGTAGCAATTTATCGCAGTTTAGTACTAAGACAATTTTTTTAAAATAGTTATAATTTTAAGCGGTCTAAGTAGCTACTTGTTTAGCTTTATTTTGGCAGTTGTTCGAACTTAATTCCATAATATTCACAACCTTTTTAACAATGCAATCGTAGTCCTGAAGAAATTCAAAAAGATAAATAGCCGTGAAATGCACTGTTTATGGTTCGTACTTTAAATCACACTTGTCAATAAAAAAAATCGATCTCCAGTAGCAAAATAAGCTGTTTTCATACATTTTTCAAATTTCACACGTCTATTTTTATGTTGGCATGTCAACGGAACTTTTTTTAAACGTTTTTTAACTGTAAATTGGCTAATTTTATCCGATTGTGGATAAGTACATATAAAAAAGTAGCTAATTCTTTGTTTTGTAGGCTTTATTTTGTTTCTTTTCAATTTAGTGATTATATGCAAATCATTTCGTTTACTAGTTGATGATGCAAATCAAATTCCATCTGTTTTTGGACGTGTACAATCCTTTAAAATTTTGTATACAATCCTTCTATGTACATTAAATAAAACTGCAATTTGTTCAATAGTTAAACCAAAATTATAATTTTTATTAATTTGTTTGTAATTTTTAGCAGTTAAGAAAAGCTTCCATTATTTAAACTTATTGTAATCAGCTGCCGTAAGTGTTAAAATTTGTGCCAAAGTCAAGAAGTGGAATTAAAAATTTGACAAGTAGATGAAACAAAAATAAGGGGTCATGTGTTTAAAAAATATCTTTGATTTTTTCAAACCATAATTAATGCTAAAATTTATATACATACTAAATTTAAAAACTAATCAACTTTTTTTAAATAAAATGTTTAAAGTGACTTGTGTTGGTTTATGTAAGCACTTGTAAAATTATGTAAAATATAGTAATTTTCTTTAAAATTATTGTTGCGTAATTGTTTCATGTTATTAACTGAATATGTATATAATTTTTAAGTGTAATTATTACCATTTACCCATGTGAATGCAATTTATTCAAAACCTTGAAGACAATTAAATATTTATAATTATAAAAAACTTTAAAAACAATTAACTTCAAGTATTGATGACCATAATTACTTTGTTAAAAAGAAATATCTCTCAAGTTAAAACAAAAAAATAATAAATGAGATTTTATTGACAAGTTTCAATTTAGACCCTGTAATTAAAATAAAAATTTAAAATACATTATTAAAAAAACATTTTTTTTAAATTTTACATTTTAGTTAAAAAATTGTTAAAAAGAAAATAAAAAATGCTTTTTGTTAATTAAAACTTTTAAATTTAATTAAATCAATTTTTTAAGTCAAAAAATATAATTTACAAAATTTTCATTATTTGTTTGTAAAAAAGTAAATGCAAAATTTTTTTTCGTTTTAATTACTAAAATTTAAATTTTTTTTAATTATCAAACAACTAAACAGAAGTTATGTTTTTAAAATATAATTAAATAACTGTTAAAAACTATAAAAATTAGTATATAGCGAATAGAACCCTTATTAAAAATGTTAATATTTGGAATCACAAAATAGGCTATTGTGAACAATCAACATTAAATTGTTAAAATTAAACCTATATTTGCCAAACGTTAAAGTAGTATAGTATAAAATAGAAAACAAAATCCAATATAAAACATTATATTATATACTTTAAGCAGAGGTATTATTATTTCAATAAGTGAAATATTTTTAAAACTAAAATACACTACATTTATGCAGCAATATTAATTGTTTTTAAAATATTGTCTGGTGCTACATTCAATTATTTTAAAAAACAATAAGTTTTTTAAATATAATAATATATAATAGTTAGCACGAATAGTAATTGAATTGATATGTTATACTGTAAATGCTAATCTTTCAAGTTTGTCCTTTTTCAATTTTTATACCACAAATCACTTCTAACATTATAAAACATTAATTATAAAAACGTTATTCACCTTTTTTACATTCAACATGTGATCCTATAATAAAATAATAATGTGGCTTTACTTTTGTCATTTTAAATGCCACTTTACAAAATAAACACGTGCAAGCTTTTAAGTTATTAATATTTTGCAACCAGTTACTTAAATAACTTTTTTAAACATAATTTAAAAATAAAAGATTTAAATGTTACGTATGTTTTAAATAATAAAGAATAAAAAAATTAATACAAATGTAAATAAATTAATCTTACATTACGTATTTATTAATCCTAAATATAAAAGATTTTTCAAAACTAAGTACTAAAAACACCTTAATTTAAATATAATTAATAATTCTTATTTTTTATCACATCAAAATGCTTATCTTATAACGTTTAAATAATTTAACACTGTAGATTTTAAAATCTGAACAAATAGGAATTTCACATGTTGGTTTAAAAAATAAATAACATAACAATAGAAACAGATTTCTAACCTAAAGCTTTAAACAAATTAAATAATTATCTTGTTTACACAAAATGTAAAATACATGTATATGTTGTTTTTTTAATTATCAAGGCAATACGATGTAAAAATTATGATAAAAGTAAAGATTGTTTGTTTAAATTAATTAATTAAAAATTTGTACTAAATTAGAAAATTCAATCATTCGGTTATTTCATAATTAGTTGAAAAAAACTAATTACTTATTTAATTATAATTTTGACCTAAAATTAATTAGTGAGTTTTGTTAAATTTAACAAACGTATTTCTTTTTAACATATGTTATTTTCTTATATATTATTTTTAAGTTTAAAACTGTGCGTGCAACAAAAATTAAAAAACAAACATTTCTATACATTTTAGTTCATTGTTCAAAATGATAATTAGCATGCAAAAATAAAAAAACTAGCTAGTACATATAACTGCGAATAATATATATATATATATATATATATATATATATATATATATATATATGAAAAACATTTTTAACATTATTTTTAACAACTAAAAAATACTGTTATAAATTATATTATAGTTTAGGTTTAAAATAATTCTTTAAACGTTTAACAAAATAATCGTTAATTAGTTTTTATTTTGATTGTTTTACAGTATTCAATTTAGATTTATTTTTTATTTGGTTGTTATTATTTACACTTTTTAACATGTGCACATTTATAAAAATATTATTTTAAAAAATAGGCTTTGTTATTTTTTTGAAAATATAATCTTTAAAATATTTCAAATATTTGTAAAACATATTTTCTATGTTTTATACTTCACAACATACAAATTTACTAAGAATACTCATTTTTTAAAAACATGTTAAACAGTATTTATACAATTTAAAATAATTTTTTTTTGATGTCCATAAAGTTGTTTTAAAAATTGTTCTAGTCTAAAAATTGACTAATTTAAATTTGTTCCAATTATTTAAAATCAAAAAATGTTACGCAAATATATAATTTTTAAATAATTAAACATAATTTATAACGTTTTTCATTATTTTGTAATTTTCAAGATGTTAATGTTTTGCTTTAATAAAAAAATTAATAATTTAATAAAGCTAATTTGTACTTAGTTTATATTCAATGTTTTAATTTAAATTTTTATGTAATGTACTTACAAATATAGGTGTAGGTTTGTTTTACTACGTAAATACTGATATTTAAAAAATAAAATAATTATTTTGTTATTATGTTTGCTTCATTTATTTATGTATTGTATAAATAAGTATTATAAAACAATTATTTAGATACTGTATCTTTAAATTTATGAACAAACACTGTTAGCATTTAGGAAAAAACGAGTTAAGAATTTTTATATACTTATTAAAACTATAAGCATAAACTTTTATTATGAGTGACATAGCAAACGTAGGTTTCTAACTTATTGTAATATAGTAAGTACGTAACATTAAATAAAAATTTTCTTAAATACTATGTACAATAGAATTATTAACAAAATACAATTATAATTCTTTCAGTGTATATAAATTACAATAAGAAATGCATTAAAATTTTAATATTTGTTTTATTATATTTATTTCAGTATTTATATTTAATAAATATAGTTACTTTTAAATTATTTTTAATATAATATTTAAACTTATATTATAATTATTACTAAGTTTATTTTTATTTTTTAATTATATATATATATATATATATATATATATTTATCCTTTAGAATTTCATTAAACATTAATATAAATATTTCAAATATAATATTTTTTAGCATTTAACTTTTCTAGTGAAACCATATAAGAATTCCTTATAGTGACAATTGTGTAACTGGTACTCATTCTTTGTAGCGTAAAAATCCAGCCCCTTAACCATTTGTGCCTTATTGATATATTTAAATATCTTAATTCTTTTACAATTTCTACATTATATTAGTTTATTTCTCTCCAGAAAGCATGGAGCAACATTACCGTTTCATGTAATTATCCATTATATTTTTGGCTTAAAAAATGTCCATATTATAAATTATAATTTTATTCCGATTTCACCAAACCGTATCATCCGAATCAAGTTGATTTTAAGTTTGTGTTGTTAGTTTATAAAATGGCGTGTTCTCTTTGTTTTTTCACACATTATATTGCAGAAGCCAGTACTTAAATCCACTTTTTATCTTTACCGTAGATAATAATTGCTACTATATTATTTAGGTTTCTATAAATAAAAATACATTTATGTATATGCTTTTTTTATTTTAAATGTTATATTGTTAAATAATAAAATTTATTACATGTTTTTAAATAAAAATAAAAATATTAAATTAAATTAAGTATGCATAGTTTAATACAATGTAAAATAAAATAAAAGTAATTTAAAAAAAAATTGTTTTAAGATTTTAGTATTTAACCTTTATACAAATAAAATACATATGTGCATAGTTGAATGCATATTATTGTATAATATACATATTTTACAATTAATAACAAATACTTACTTAAAATGTTTCAAAAATTAAATTTCCTTTAACAAAAATTCTATTTTCAAAACGCTTGCTTTATTTTATTTCAATAAAATTTAAAACTAGTTTAATAATTGCCAGTGTGTATCGTCTACTAAATTTAGAAAAATAAAGTTTGAATTAATTATATATAGTAAACGAAGAACAATATTTACTTATATATTTATTTATAAGCATTAATCTAATTGGTAACAAAACCTATTGGTACAAACAATGTAAAATGCGATTTTAGGAATAAATCAATAGATAATAAATAACACGCTCGTAAATTGCAATGCAACTAGCTAAAAGTACAAATGTTTGACATTTAAATTTAACAATATAACAAAAAACGGTTGTATTTTGTCACTCTGGTCTACATAATCGCAATTTATTTCCCAAAATAATAAATTTTTGAAAAAATTACATATATATACATATATATATATATATATATATATGCAAGACTTCCAATAATAATAATAATAATAAGCTATTGACAAATAAAATCAATAGAGTTGTTACAAATTTAAATAATGATAATAATATTAATAAATTAGAATTTAATAAACTACTTACTGCATTGAATAATTTACATACAGTTTACAATATATTCGATTAGGTATATATACAAAAACAGTTTTTATTATTTAAAGAAACTTAGATTTTGACCAATGAGATTGAATAATATCTTTATGATAATTAGTTTTTTTTTACATAACACAAGTGAAATGCAAGCAAAATTATTGTAAATTGTATTTTATGCTTTTAATTACATGTTTTAAATAAGATAATTACATAAGTTGTAAATAAAAAAAACATAGACTTTAACAGATTAAAATAAAATTAATTATAATTTTGTAATTTACATATACATAATAAGTACATTTGTTGTGCTATATACAGACGGTTTTAAAGCATTAAATAAAATCACAACACACTATTTTAATATTTAGTTTTTATTAAAAGATATATTTTTGTTTTTGTTTTATTTAGTGAAGAGGCTAGTAAAGTGAACCATGATCCCACATAGAGAGAGAGCAAGAAAGTAAACGTTAATAACTCTTATATATATATATATATATATATATATATATATTAGTACTTATTTAAAAAATATTTTCAATTTTGCCCTTTTAAAATTAAAGATTGAGTAAAGTTATTAACTTAAAATTTTATAAAAATAATACACTGCATGTAAAATATTTTAGTTTCTTTGTTAGGTTTGTACAATAAATTGCAAATTACCCTATAATTAATGTAATTACTTATTTTCTAACCATTTGCCATAAGTGATTTAAAATAATAACAGCTAAATTGTATATATATTCATGTGTAATGTTGTTTCCAATAAAACACTACGTTCAAACAATTGATTCCTTAATTTAAATATGTTAGTATACGTTTTGTTTTAGTTTACGACAAAATATTAAATATTATTAATGTTGGAATAGCTAGATTGCAATTGACATAGAATGGGGTTTTTTATTTCAAACCGTGTTATGTTCAAATTTGCATTTTTAGTAAACAAAATAAATTTGGATAACATTTAACTTAACACCTAAAATTATAATATAAGATTGTGTTTAAAAACAATTATTTGTTTGCTTACGTGTATTGCACCATATTAAAAAAAATTAACTATAAAAGTAAAAACAATATAATTCACTATATAATAAATATTTTGTTATTTATACCAAACCGAATTATTATTCATTAAATATGCCTAAATTGCACATTTGGTAAAGTTTTAAATTTAAAACTAAGCAAAGATGAGTCCTACTCCTACAATCGAAACTATTGTTATTATTATTATTATTATTATTATTATTATTATTATTATTATTATTATTATTATTATTATTATTATTATTATTATTATTATTATTATTATTATTATTATTATTATTATTATTATTATTATTATTATTATTATTATTATTATTATTATTACTTAAATGGGTAACAAGAAGCATTTTTTTAAAAAGTAAACACTGGTAATAAATGTAATAACTTGTTTGTTTTTGCTAAATATTTATTTGTTAAAAACGCATTTTGTTAAATATTAAGCATAAAAAACCAATGGTATTGGCATATATATTATTGTATAATACAAAACCCTTTTACTTTAAAAATAAACATGGGGCAATAAGACAACAATTATAGCAAAACAGCAACAACAATAAAATATCGTCGGCATTAAAGATTCTGTAAATCGAAGATTGAGCTTTCTTTCGGCTTTCGCTCAACACTCTCATCTGTGTAACTCTGTCATCCAGCTACGTTTGATCACTTCTGTACCGTTGTTTGCCAGAATGGCGTCCTTTTGTATTGTTTCCGTAGCACTATTATTTTTTCTACAGAAGCCAGGTTGCTAACCTTGCGCTTAAACCCTCCTCTTTTAGCCAGGCTTGGCACTGGCTAAATTGATATAATCTTGTCAAACTCCAATTTTTAACACATAATTATTTTTTCTTTAAGCATGCCCTGAGTTTCTATCCAACTCATTTTTCGTTTAAAATAATTAAAAAGATTTATTATTTTATTGAGTTCCGGACAGTATAGAGGCAATTGAAAAGAGGTCAGTTTTTTGCTATTTAAAAAATCTTTAATAAAAACAATAAAAAAATGAGTCAAATTTTAAATTATAATTAAAAAAAAGTTATATTTTTTAAAGTGTGTACTAGAGCATTATCTTAAGCAAACCACTAAATGTCCCAAAACATTTTGTTATAGTTTAGTTTTAAAAACATTTTTGGAAGTGGTTATGAATTCTAAGCTGTTTAAGTAGCTACTTGTTTGACTTTATTTTGATAGTTGTTTAAACTTAATTTCATAATATTTATGAAGACATAATGGATGCGCAACCTTTAAAACAATGCAATTGTAGTTTTGAGAAAAATCGGGACTACAGACAACAGTAGGTCGCACTGTCCATGGTTTACACTTCAAAGCATATTCGTTAGTAAAAAAGTCTTTAAAAACAAATTAAACGGTTTTCACAAATTTCATACGTTTTTTTCCATGTTTTTCTGTTAAAAAATGTTTCAATGGTTTTTTTTAATTGCAGATTTGCCAATTTCATTGGATTGCGAATAAATAAATATGGAAAATTTGATAATTCCTTTTTTGTGCTTGTTGAATAAGTTTTATTTTGTACCTTTTTAATTTGATGATAATAAACGTATCAACTAGTTTACTCGTAAATAATGCAGTTCAAGTTTCTACTGTTTTTAAATATGTATAATTCTTTAAAACTCTGTATACAATCCTTGTACTTACCTTAAATAAATCTGTAATTGATTTAATAGTTAAACCAAAATTATAATTTTTTTTTATTTGTTTGTAAATTTTAGCAGTTAAACAAGCTTCAATTATTTAAACTCGTAATAAACTACTGTAGGTGTTCAAAATTGTGCCAAGGTCAAGGGGTGAAATTAAAATATTTTTTAGGTCAATAAAAGAAAAATGAGGGGTCAAGTTCTTAAAAATAATTTTGATATTTTTACATTAAAATTAAATTAAAATTGTATATACATACAAAATTTTAGCATTAATTAATTTGGTTTAAATAAAATGTATGCAGTAACGAGTGCTGGGTTAACTAAGCACTTGTAAAATTACAAAAGAAATAATAATATTCTTTAAAATTATTTTTGCGTAATGGTTTTATGTTATTAACAAAATATGTATATAATTTTTATATGTAACGATTACCATTTACCCATTTGAATGCTATTTTTCCAAAATTTTAAAGGCAATTAAATATTTATAATTATAAAAAACTTAAATAACAATTAACTTCAAGTATTGATAGCCAATATTATTTAAGCGTAATTACATTGTTAAAAAAATATATCTCTCAAGTTAAAACAAAAAAATAGGAGCTCATTGACAACTAAAGTTTTAGACTCTGTAAGGGTGATTTTGGGATAAAATTAAGCTAGGTTATAACAAAGGTGGAAACACACAGATTGTTTTTTATTTAAATAATGCTACAAAAGGTTTTAGATAAAAATCAAACAATTTACACAATTTGGTTTTGAGATCCAACTAGTGATTATTAAATTACTTAGTAGTATTTCAATTATTAAAAGGAAATAAATTTGCAAAAATTTTATTTATTAATAAATGTAAAATTAAATTAAGATTATGTTGTACGTTGTATTTTTAAAACGTTAATTATTTTAAATGTTGCTTATTTAGTTTACCGAAAAACAATAAAAATAAGAAATATTAAACATTGTATAGCCATCTATTGTTTATATAAATTAACTATTTTTATTTTATGTTTGTAATGTATTACATTATTAATTGATTGCCTATAAAACATTTTATAATAACGTTTATATTAACATGTAAATAACATAATATTAATTAAAACATAAACGTTCGTCCAACTAAAACTTTTACAAATATATATTGAAAAAGTAGATGTTTATAAGAATTGTACTTATTTAAGGCATAAACTAGCATCAAACTACCAGCAATTAATGCGGACATTTTTGGCTTTGCTAAGATGTTCAACTATTAAACAATGATTTTCGCTAAGCCCTTAATTTGTAAAGACAAAAGACGTTTATAAACAAACTCAATTAATTTTAATTAATACAGTTCGGACAAGCAAAAACATGCTTTATATAAAATTTAAAAAAATTATCTTTTAATATTAGCTTACATTTTAATATTTTCATTGTATTTATTTTTAATGTTTTTGATATGTTGTAATAAATTTTGTTTTAAACAATATTCATTAACATAAACACATCCAATTATTTTGCTGTATTATTATAATTAGCTTACATATTTGAATAAAAGTACACTAAACGTTATTAAATTCACAAATTATTTTTATTATCAGCATAAAGAAAAATTTTAAATAAGATAATGGGCAATTTTATAATATAATTAAACCAATATTCTTTTTATTTTGCTTTAATAAAACAGTTGTTAAATATATATATTATTTCAAAATTATTAATACAGAAAAATATAAAAACAATATTTTTTGAATTGTAATAAAACAAAAACTTTACAATATTCAAATATATGTAAAAAAATTACTATATTTTATTTTATTTAATAATTAAACTTTAAATGTTATGCAATTGTTTTAAAAAAAAGCAATGTTTAATATATTATAGTTTTATTATGTTGATATTTTTTGACGTATTTAATTACTAAAACGGTTCAATTTACGTCGTTTTAGTCTACAAATTACATCTTTTTAAAATTATTTGCATCAAACAAACTGTAAATAATGTTATTCTGGGGAATGTATTTAAAAAACTATTCACTGATTATATTAACATTCTAAACAAAATTATGATTCCATATTCTTTTTGTTATCACAAAAAATAGGTAGTAATAATAATAATAATAATAATAATAATAATATTTAGATATTGCAAATGTTACACAAATATAAATTTTAGAATACAAAATATGCTAAAAATTTAATTTATTAAGGGTAATTACCATTTAGAACAAAAACAAAATTGGTTAGAATGGAGGAAGGTATAAAAGTAAAAAGAATAATAATAATAATAAGAAGAAGAAGAATAAGAATGGGTGTAAGTAAAAGGAAACAATATCAATTTTGTAAAAACCTTCCTTCTTGGAATTATGCTATTTATTTAAATATCAGCAAAATCAGTTATATTGTATACTTTTATGCATTTAACATGTAACTATTTAATCCATTTAAATGTTTTGCAAATTATAATTTTGACAAATAAAATACACACTTACTTGAATTGCCACTCCAGCCAATATAATTTGTACACGACGAATTTCATCTTCTTTTCGATAAATGTCATCTTGAATTTTGTACAATAATTGTCCATTTTGCATGTTCACATTATGTCTGTTCATTGGTTGAAAACAATTTAAATTTTGATTTTTTATTATTTTTTTTATAAAATATGGCATATTGTTGAAAAAATATTGCTTTTTTTAATCAAGTTGACGTTTATTATTTACACAAAATACAGTTGGACTGTAAATTACAAATATTAAAGGTTGACTTTTAATGCTAATGTTTAATTTAGGCAGGGCAAATATCCAAATTGCTCAAATTGTATCGCAGTAAAAATGTTTAAACTTTTAAATTTAAATTTAAATTTGTGTTTGGTTGTATCCAATATTCTTTTAACACAGAATATATTATTTTAATTGAGAAAGGCACAAATATAATAAATAATAAACTTTATTAAAGTGAAATGTAGATTTTAAAACACTTTTTTATGTAACTATGTTTTATCTACTAGAAAGTATTTTAATTTTACACTAAATTATAACAAGTTTTTATTTAAATTTGCATAAGTACATTAGCAATAGTGCAGAGTTAAAAGAAAAATTAATATGCATACAGTTTAACTATTATTGGAACAATAAACACTTAAATGAATTAAAAAATAGAATTCACGATTTTGAAATAATTTTTTGTATTTGCCAAAAATATATCAATAATAAAAAAGATTAAAACATTTGAGTGATTTTTTTTGTAAAACGCATTTTGTTCAATTTTAGCTTTTACATTATTGAACAACCCAATATTTTATGTTTTCAGTTTTTTTTCAATTAAAAAAATATTTTAAAAACGTGACATTTTATCGTAAATTTATTTCTTTTGTTTAAAATTTAGTAGAAACGTCTATTAATCCAGATTTATGTTTAAAATTAGGACAGTTAAAAAATAGATGTATATTTTTGTACTTTTAAGGTTTTTTTTGTAAAAATTACTAATTATTTTTGACAAAATTTCGGCGAATTAACTTTTCTCAGTCATTTACAAATGTAGCATTAATAAGTAAATTTTGTATATTGTATTAATTTGTGTAATTCTTTGTCGTTGAAAACATTGTATAATTTTTTATAAAAATGATAAATTATCCAAATTTTGTAATTTTATAAGTGGTTTAAAATTCCTTTTCTAATAACCATTGTCTTATAGTATAATTGATGAAATATTTAACCAATAACACTTGTTAATAAACTTTGCCTAAAAAAGATCATAAATAAACAAATCCACGCAGTTCCAAGCCTGAATAACGAAAAAAACAATGAAAAGACGCCATTTGGGCAAACAATAAGAAAGAACATATAAAATGATCCAAACGACAAGTTTTAGTAAAAACCGAAAAAAACTCAATCTTCAATTTGCATAAGTTTCGATTAGACAAAGAAAATTACTCGGTTAAATTATACGTTAACCGCTTCAAAAACTAGTAAATACGGTTTTAAAATGGACATCTAAAAACGGCAAAAGAAGGATTGGTAGTTCGCAAAAACGTGATTAAAACAATTTGCGAAAATATAATTAAAATAAATGTTTAATGGAATTAAAAAAACATTTTAGCAAAATGTTTAAACATGTAGAATATTTTTTACCTTATGTATTTTTTAATTGTAAAACTTTGTTTTTGTTTTTGCTGTTTATGTTACTGTTATTTTGTTACCCCGTAAGAATTTTGTATTATTATTAATAATAACTTTTTAATAAAAAAATATTTAATACGCTAGTAAACACCCGTATTTGATAACGTTGGTGTTATTATACATTTCTACTGACTCAGCCATTAATGATTACTTAAGCAAAAAAATACTATAAGTATTGTTAGAAATTAATTAGCGTTTAAATAAATAAACGCACCTTATTACATCAAAATATTTAACACTTATTGCATATAGTCATTTAAAATAATACAAATATATACCTCAATTATTGGTTCAGTATTATTTATAAAAAATATAATTTACAAAAACAATCTTTATTTATAATATACAATATTTATTATAGAAATGAAACATAATACCATCATTTATTAAAATTAAAAAAAACCACATAATATGTTATTATTAAAATTATTAAGAAAAATATATTAATATACAACATAAACATCAAACTTTATAATGTTATTCATTTAATTAATGTCTTTATATATTATTTTGAAATAAAAATACATTTAGTTTTTAAATGTAATCATAACGTTTTTTAATTAATTTATTTTATAGGTAAATAAAACAAATAGAATAAATAAACAAACATAAATTTTAAAATTAAAATAAGTAAATGCTTAACATTTACTTATAACAAAAATTTTTAATAAAACTGTTTTATTTAAAATATTCGAATATATATATATATATATATATAGATTACAATGCATAAAATTGTACATTTCTTAAAAAAGTGCTGTATTATGTACATAAAAAAATAAAAATTAAAAATAATTAAACATGTTTAGCACTACTGTACTTAATTTAATTAATTTATAAAGGAAACAAAATTACTGCTAATTACATTCAGTTTATTAATATGTCATATATATATATATATATATATATATATATATTGTTTCTAATTGAAATTTAATTGTTTTACAAAACACTATATATGTATATAGAACACTATATTTTTATAAATTTTAGTATCTTAAAAATAATTGATTTAAAATATTTTTTATAAAAAATCTACTAGAATAATATTTGTTAGAAATAATCCTAAAATATACAATTTATTATTTATACACTACGGTACATATTATTTTAACTAAACCTTATCTTCTATATCGTGTTAAACAATTTTTATACATTACAAAATGTTTATATATTGTTATTACCAACTTCAAATTAAATTACATTTTTTGTTTTCTAATTATACAGATTAAATATTATTAAATCTTTTTTTAATATTAACACCCCATTAAAAATTATTAAAGTTTTATTTTTGCAATCATACATATACTAGTTGATAATCTACATAAAATTGTCGTTGTTTTTAACTCATTTTACTTTTAAAAATGCATAATTATTTTAAGTGTTTATATGTATATTTTATTAAAACTAATTTAGTTAGATTTATTATATTTTTAGTTGGTTTGATATTTTTAATAATTGGAGTTACAGTAACGTGGTTGTACAATTTAACATATTATTTGAAAAGAATCATAACTTATAACTTACTTTCAGGTTTCAGCTATTCATTATTTTTAACAAATTATAAGCTATTTTTATTAAATTTTTACACAATAAATTATTTTAAAACTGATATATAATAAAAATTTTAAAATAAATTATTTTGTTATAAATTAATGTGTTTTGGTACATTTTTCGTTGTTTATATATACACTCATATTTAAATAAATTAATAATTTTTGTCTTTAAAACTATAATTGCAAAATTATTTAGTTTGGTTTATTTAAATTTTACATTAATTTTATTTATAATTGACGTTAATTTTTCATTTGATTACTATTTATTTGACAAATCCAAAAACATAAATATTTTTTTGTAAAACTTTAACCAGTTAATTAATTGTGATTAATTAAAGTGTAAGCTATTACAAAACAATTACTTTGTTTAAACAATACCTTATTGCGTTTAATCAAAACTAAAATCAAGCAATGGAAATCTAACTACAACTTCTAGTACATAATTTGTAAAACAAAATGCTTAAAGAAAGCGACAATTGTTTATAAATAAACTAACAACTTAAATTATTAAAATTAGTTAAAAAGTTACTATACTTGATAAAAAAAAGTCTATAATATTTCACATTTGACAATAATAAATAAATTATTACATATAACTACTGCTTCCTTTATATGCTAAATATTGTTCTAACTTATGTATAATAATGTATTAATGTATCTATAATGTTAATAAATAAAACTTGATCCCATTTTAAAATTGCAATAAAAGATTTATAAATTTGTTTGCTTCAAAATAATAATTAATTAACAAGCCTAAACTTTTTTATTTTTATTAAAGTTTTAGTTTATTAGAATAATTAGTTAATTATATAACATTCTTTATAATATATAATTGGATATACATTAATTGTACTACTGCTACTTATTTTATATAACATTTTTTTAAAATTAATTTGTTTAAGTCTTATAAACAGTGGTATCTAGTATTTAAAAATTAGTCTTTTTTATTTCGCAACTAGACATTTTAATTTATATATTATACCCAATTGCAAATAAACTATAATAATATTTTTTTAACTAATAATACACAAAAAGCTATAATATTGTACAATTTTTTGTACAAAATAAAACTTTCCTTAGAATGTACAATAAAATAACGTAAATAACTATTAAAAACATCTATAATAGTTTTTGAAAATTGAAATTGTTTCAATATTATTCTAAGACACATAAACTTTTACAGTTAAACATAAATTATTCAACTAAAAATGCAGTTTTATTTTATATTTATTTAAATTTTGTTTTAAAAATTGGCATTTATAAAATGCTAAAAAAGCTAAATGCCCTTTTTTGACATAAATTTTGGAATAAACACAATATCTGGTAGTACCAACTGACCTTTCTTCCATGCACTTCAGCGTGTCTACTACATCCTTATTTTGTTGCATAAATGACGTTAATTGAGAAAGCTCTTGTTTCAATTCGTTAAATTTGGTTTGCAATTCAAATTTGACTAAATTATCTACAATAATTGAATCGGAACACAACACCTGTAAGTAGAAAATATGCATTATGTTGTTAATATATTTAACGATTGATAATTGTAAAGAAACACATTAATATTACACTACTTAAATAAGGTTAAAAAAGAAAAGCTGGGCTATATAGTTTAAAACTACGCAATAAAATAAACAATTTTTATTGCTTACAAAGTTAATAAAAATAATATTTAATTAATCAATTTTTTTATATACAAGAATGATAACGAAACGAGAAAAATGCATGCTACAACCAGAATAAAAAATAATGCCCGTTATTTACCAAATTTAATTGTGTTTGACATGTATAAAAGTTAGACTCATATATATATATATATATATATATATATATATATATATTAAAATTACATAATAAACATTGAAATTATAAAAAAAATTATTTTTTGTTAAATATATTAAATGTTTGCAACCATACAAAATAAACTTAAGTTTTTTAATTATATTTAAAAAAGGGTAAAAATAGTTCAAAAATTAAAAATAAGTACCATAAAATGGGGCCAACAAACCGTGAATAAACTTAAAAATAATTAAAAGACTAGTCAAACTATAAGTTTTGAAAAACACACGTGTAGTTTTGATAAAATGCAATTATTAAATCAAACAGTAGCAGACTTAAAATCATAAAACAGCAAGTTGTTAAAAATATTCTTTTTTTAAAATTACACATATAGCAATTGTACTGATAGTTGGTATAAGTTAACATTAAGCTACTTTTTTATATTTAACAAGTATTATTTTAAGCATATAATAGAATTTACATATACAGCTTGATGTAAATCAATTTGACTACTAAAAAAATGGTTTAGTATCTTAAATATTGTACCGTTTTAATAATAAACTACCAGAAACAGTTAATTGGTAGGTTTATATATATATTAGTTTAATTGTATACAAAATGTACAATTATTAAACTTTAAACGTTTTTTTAATATTTTTAAAAATTTCGAATGCATTATACTTTTATCTACAATATGAAAAATAAAGCTACAAACTAAAGTTTAAAATAATGAAATATTAAATTATATTGTAGGATAAAAATAAATAATTCAGGTTAAGAAAAACGTTTTTGCTATTATTATTATAAATAATTGTGTACATCTAGCTTTGTTCGTTTTATTCAAGTTTTTTTTAAACATCACACAACATTAAGAAAAGGTTCAACTTATCTCATTTTTATTTTTAGTACAACGCAAATTTTAAAAGTAGTTATTTTTCCATTGTTAACTAGAAACAATATTTTTTATTTAAAAAAAACATATATTTTCAAATATTTATATTCCTATACACAAGGTAAAGGAAAGTAAATCAATATTTACTATTTAAAATCTTTAACAAAGTTTATGCACTAAGAATAAGGCAACAATATAACTAAGTTAATAATAACAGTTTTTTAAATAAATATTAACAATTGAAGGCAATTACATATAATATAATAAATTTCATTTTTAATTCCATATTGGTGTAAAAGATACAAACAATTAAAACATCATATATTCAATGTACGCAAAAGATAAATGTAATTCGTAAATAAAATTTACGTAATTTGTAATTTTATGATTACAAAATTGTTTCTATTTAAAGAGCACTGAGTAACAAACTAACGATAACAACTAAAACAAAGTCCTATAACTTAAAAAGTAAGAATTAATACATTTATTACGTGTTTAAAATTTTTCCAAAATCTTTGCTTAATCCTATCTAATATTCACTTCAATATCAAATGGTTCTTATCCAAGTTATTTGTAATCTACTAACCCTACTTTTGTCAATTTCAAATGTCTATTCCAGAACAGTTTTTGCTAGTTTTTTAGGCAGTAAACGCTAAATTGTACTGAAAGCTACTTCTACTGAAGTATCCAAGCCAATAACCATAAATAATAATAATAATAATAAATAATTTTCTTTAACTTATTTAATAATATTGTGTTGTAAACAAAAGTTAGTTCTTTTTATTAATTCATCTTTTAAAATGTAATCAAGCTAAGTAATTGTTAAAATACTTCTAAGACACCGCCAATAAAAAATATTCATTATTTTATAAATCTTGTTTGTTTGCTGTCACATTCTATGTTTGTAATAAGTAATGTATCGGGAATGACAAGAAGATCACATATACACGTTAAGTGCAGAACCAATGTGTACTTAAATTCATGTCTGCCGTATTAAGTAAGGTTACTATCCAATCCCAACAAAGTTCAAAGTGATCTTTACATTAGCCTATCCAAATCATGGGTATGTTTTTTTTGTTTTCTTTGATCTGACCAATTACCTTTATTTGTAATCTGCCCATTTTAATGTGTGACCATTTATTATCCTTCATCCAGGGTATTATTTTATTAGCCATGCTCACTCATGAGTCATGAGTCATTCGCATTTCATGTATACTGATATATTTGCACACTATTAACCATAGTGTCCCCCAAATAATACCATGCCTCTTTACGCATATCATATTGAACATGACTTTTAAATATACGTTGATTTTGAGTTTTGTTTCTTCTTTTAGCCTATGTAATTTAATCTTACTTTACTTATTTATTTATTTTTGGACTAATGTTACACACTGCTAATTGTATTGTATTTTATAATTGTACATATTTTTTGTGTGCTGAAAGCTACTTCTACTGAAGTATCTAAGACAATAACCATAAATAAAATAAATAAATAAATAATTTCTAATTAATAAGTTTTGTTTTCAAACGGATGGAAGAACATGACCATATTGGATTTGAGTCTATTAAAGACTGACATTGCTTAATCAAGTTTGGCTTTAACATCAATTTTGGTTTTAACCAATTTGATAATAATATTTCTCAAATATGTAAAATGTTATTTAAAATACACTTTCATTATTAATTTTGTGCATAAAGGTGCAAAAGGAATAAAACACTAATAATAACAATAATAACAATAATAATAATAATAATAATACTTTTGTAAAAATTGCAATAATCTAGTTGTGCATATTAAAAAAAATACTTCTTTAACTTAAAAATAAAAACTAACTAATTGTCTAAAATGCAAAATTTAAAACAATGTTTTTGTTTACTAGTAAGAAGTAGTGAAAAAACCATTTGTCTTTTCAAACTGCCTAAAGTTAAATCTGCGTTTGATTATAAAACTAAACAAGTTCGAATTTTGGTTATTAAAAAAATTAATTAATTTACTTTCAGGTTTTCTAGACATTATTTTAAATTAGGTAAAACACTAAATTTAAAAATAAAAATTCGGATACTAATGCAAGGTTTATTTTGAACTACCTTTGTACAATGTAAATTTTAAACTGTTTGATAAAAGTCTGTATTTAACCCACATTGCATTAATTTAATTTGAGGTTACTAATAACTATTGTTTAGTCAATTAATTTTCCTTTTTTAAACCTCATTATTTTATTTTAATTAATATTTAATTTTTATTTCAATATATGTGTTTTTTGAACTGTAATCCATTGAAGCAATAGTTAAGTTTGGACTAAAACAACAGCGTATTATATTAGTAGCACTTTTATAATATTAGCTTTAACATTGTTTAAAACCTTGTTTACTTAAGATGTTCAAATCAAATAATGTTTTTATTATAATACAGTGATAACAATACTGATATTACGTCAGTTTAGCATAATAAGGAAAAATATTTAAAAACATATCTAAATAAAGAAATTAATTGTCTGAATCTATTTTTGTTAAAAATAAAATTCAGTAGAAGTAAATTTGCAACTTAACAAAAGGGACATAAAAGATATGATACATGTAGTTAAAAAAAGTGTTAACATTACATATTGTCTAATGCTTAATGCGATAAATTGTTAGTTTACTATATAAACTAGATTTTGCATTTTTTTAATATATCTACGTTATATGTCCTGTTAATAATTTTACTAATATTACTAATATGAACATTTTTGGTTACAAATAATAAATGTGCCGGAGTGGCCTAGAGGTACAGCGCTCGACTTAGACATGGATGGACGTCGGCTCGAATTCTACCACCGAGACTAAATGCGGGCCTACGTTCGGTTTCGCCAAAATGTCCACTGCTGAAAGATGTTTTCCGTAAAACATTCAAAGTAGTAAAATCAAACAATTTTTTTTTTCAATTATCAATAAAATTGCTTTTTTTATAGTATGGTGCTATTTATTTTATAATTTAACTGAGTTATTGTATTTAATTATAGAATTACTAGTAAGACTCAAGTTAACTGCCCACTTTATATGCAAAAACGTTTTTGGAGTTTATATATATATATATATATATATATATATATATATATATATATATATATATATATCTGTAATATGTAGGTAATTGACATTATTAAAAAAATACAATTTATTATTACTTGAAATAAATAGTACGCTATAAAAGTGTGACAAATAATTTTACATTTTTTAAAATGTCATACCCGTAAAACTTATAATCCACTTTTTCAAGTATATTATATTAGCTAAAGTAATGTTTCTAGTATTTCAATATTTTAAATTAAGGTGGTTTAAAATTAATATTTGTGTTAAATCAAGTAGAATTTGGTTGACATATTGAACAAAAATCCAATTAAACAAAAAGTTACTTACGTTCAATTACATTACGTTTTTATTTGTAATTTTAATATAAATGGTTTTATAAATTAATAATGTAATTTTTAAATAAAATTTGCAATTTGTTAAATCAAGTGTATAAAGTAAACTTAAATTCAGGCTTTTTTCTAAAGTTTGTAATTATATGCAAACACTTTTTGAGTGTTACGTATGTCACTATAATTCTAGCTTTATATAAATCTGTTTTAATTAAATAAATACTACCTAGATTTTTAATCTTTTTAGAAAAATAAATAAAATGATAACTTAAGATTTTAAATCATATATTGACCTACTCTGATATTTTAAAATATTTAGTACTTGTTACCCTAGCCTTTAAAAAACACAAAACAGAATCAAATGTAGGAAGTTCTGGTTTTTGCCCATCAAGTTTTTGCAGTTTAAATAAAGCAACTCTGTATTAATTGGTAAGTTTGTACTTAAAAACTCACTACCCATTTTAAAGTGCATCCTGAAACGTGATTTTGAACAAGATTTCAGTGCCCTGAAGTATCTTATTAAAATAACAACTGAAATAAGTTGCCAAGAGGTATTATAATTTATTTGTAGAACCCAGTGTTGTTGTATATTATATTTACAATGTTTCATTTCGAATGACATTATATATATATATATATATATATATATATATATATATATATATATATATTGATAAAGTTTTATCTAAGGTATTTATTAATAAGTGTTACATGCCTAAAATAAGTAAAAAGTGCTAAATATTTTTAAATATCAAAGTATGTCAATATAAGATTCCATTTTGTCACTGTCTGTATAAATAAAAGTTTATTCGGTGCTTGCAGTACATTGAGTACTTTGGTGTATATAATCCAACGTTTTTTGCAGTAATGGTTTTAACCAATCTAACAATTTATATATATTATACTATTCATATTTCTTAATTTTAATATATTGTTTTTATGGTTTAAAAGATATATATAATCTTTTCTATAACTACGTCAGTAAAACATTATTCTTTTAATTATTTCGTTGTAAAAATTGTTATTTTTTCATTCTGTCAATTGTTTAAGATGTTTTTTCTGTATTGTAGGCTGTTAAAGAGGTTTTTACTAAAATGTTTAACCTGATAATACTATTAATAATAAATAATAATAATACAATAAAATTGTATACCGGAATGGCACAAAGGCTGAAATTGTAGTTTAGTAGAGAAAGGTTTATTTTTACCTGTGGTACAAAATGTTAACTCTTATCTACAAGCGTTAATTATCTAACAACATATTTATAAAACCGGGGTGGTCTAGCTGTACAGCGCTCAAATTCGCACCTCGGTGGGCATGGGTTCGAATCCCATCACCGGCACTAAAATGCGGGCCCACGTTCGGCTTCGCTATAATGTCCACTGCTGAAAGATGATTCTTGTAAAACATTCAAGACAGCAAACACAAAATAAATAAATAAATAAACGTAGTAAAATTAACTAAATAACTAATTAATATTTTTTATTGATTTTTTAATACATTATGTAATAATTAAATAATTCCCATTTGTACAGATTTTAATGACCTATTTAAAAATGTTTTATATTATGTTATGTCCTTGAAAATATATTATAACATCTTAGTAAAATATATTTATTAATAATTATATATTTTACATTATAATAATAAATATTATACTCATGCCTTTTTTAAAAGCTTTAAATAAAAACCTTGACTTTACGCAATATCCAAACCTTCAATGTTTTATATAGAAAAGGTTTATTATTTAAAACATAATGCAATTAATAAAAATAATAAATAAATAAATAAATAATAACAATAATAAACAATAAAATAAATAATTAAAATATAACTAAATATAAATAAAATAAGTAATTTGTTTTAAAACATCTTTTAATTATAAATTCAAACAATAGAAAAAAATTAACATAAGAGTTTGTATAATTAAGCACAGGTGCATTCTATATATTTAATTTATAACAAATTAATCAAATTTTAATAAAATCGTAAGTATTAAATTTTAAATATTTTTTGTGCAAAACATGTATAAAAAATAATTGTGTTATTTAATTACGAATATCAGTTATGTTACATTTGTTTGACACATTAACTATAAACACAAATTTTTAAATGCACACAGTTCTTTAAATATAAAGAAACATAAGTTTTTATTATTACAATTGCAATCAGATAAAAAGATGTTATTATTTTGAAGAAATAGACTAATGTTTAAAACAATTACTTGGACTATGTGTATACATTAAAACAATTCTAACATTTAAAAACAATTTCAACTTTAGCTATACAGCTGATTTACAAAACATTTTTTTACTATTACAAAAATTAAAAAAACATTTTAAAATTTAAAACATTTTATTAGAAATGCGAATAAAATTAGATAATTTTAATTTAAATACAAAAATTAGAGATGCATAGTTAACAGTAAAATATAAAAAAATAGTGGATTTTGTTAATTGTATCAAATTTGTCGTTTGGAAAATTCTTATCTTTATGGATTTTAGACCAATCACTTTCGGGATTATTATTTAAAATCACATTTGAAAAGCTATAAAAGCTGCGTTACTAATTACATAAGTATAAAAAACAATGTAATTAAATATGGGATATTTTGCTAAATAAATTTTAATTAACAATTATTTATGTAGCATTGAATTTGTAAAAGTTACTGTAAGACATGTAGGACTAATACCCTTTATTCGCTACCCCTATTTGAAAGTTTCGTTTTTATTGTTTAATCAATCGTATATTTAAAAGAATGATTTAAACTGATAATTAAAAAGGTTTATTAAACTACATATTTATAATTAATTCTCTTATTAATTAAGAAAAAATATACATAAATTATTAATTTTTTATAAATAAGTATTACTCAGTGTGCTAGATTATATATATAGTCAGCTTAAATATATTAGTAGTGATCCTTTTAGCATTCCACAATAAAATAACATTTCAAACGATTGACAGAAAGAGAGAAGTTACAAACTAAAATTATATAAAAATATACAAACATTATAACAGCTAAAAAATAAAGTTTTATGAACGTCATTATAAAAAAAATTTTACAAATTGTTTAAACCATAAAAGCAATACATTATTTGGATTAACACCAATAAGGAAAATGATGATGTCTGTTATATTGAACGCATTTTGATTTTGGTATTTGCATAAAAAAATTGAAAAAAGTAAAATATTGATCTATTTATATTTATAATAGGTGTAGAAAACATATATAATGCAATTTATTATTTGTAAAAATGTTATTATTTTTTTAATATTTTTATAAATTCCATTAACTAATAAAATTAACATTAATATGTTTAGTAAAACGTTTAAATTAATAAATTATTAATATAAACACGTTTATATTGTTTACTTAAGAAATAAATAAAATTAGACAAAATTATAATAAAAGTAATTTTTACAAAGATGTGTCTAATTTTGATATATGTCATAATGATTATTATGTAAAATAGAAAATTAAAACAATGAGCTAACTTAATGTATTTTTGTAAGAAAAAGCACAGTGCTATTTAAATTCAATTTGGGAAGATTAGTTTAAGTTTTTATATTTACTGTGAACTTTAGTTAATACTAAAAATGCAATTTTAGAAAATTAGTAAAGTATATTTTTTAAATTAACACAAAATTGATATTTTCTTATAAACAAAACGCTGCTAGTATGTCTTCATAATAGGAAAATTTAATATTATTTAGTGTCGGTGTTTGGACTGCATTTTTCCAAAAGTAATTTCGCTAGTGTGGTATACATATGTGCAACTAAATGTAATTATTATTTAATAAAAATTATTTAATTTTTAATAATACATTTCAATTTTATAATTAACTATAATTTTTAAGCAATAATTATTTTTCACACAATGTAAAATTATATGAACCGAATTTAAACATTATTTAGACATAAACTGTTAAATTACTTAAATATGTTGTAAAGTAGTTTAAATAGATAAATATATTTTTATTAAACAAAAACATTTTACTTCTGGGCAATCTGAATCTGGTGGTACGTAATCAATTGGAATCCAGTGTGAAATCGTGTAATTTGAATTTAAATTTTCAATTATTTCAGTAACTACGGCGTCGGAAGAAGTTTCTTGTACTTTGTACCGAATATTTTGCACAGATCCATGGTAATCGTCATACTAAAAGGAGAGTATAGGTTTTCATCAACATTTTCTGTATATTTATTTACTAATATCATCTTTATTTTTATAACTTTAGTGTTTTATAAGAAAGAAATGTGGTTAAATATTTTATTTTGAAATATTGACACTTAAATATATTTTATAAAGAAAAATATTTTCTTTTTAAAATTAACAATAATATTTTGGCTTGTTTGGTACATAATGTTAAATTTAAACTAAATATAAATGCGTTTTTGGTAAACAGTTAAGCAGCACCAGTATCTGAGACACTGCAATGCCTAGGATGCGTTACAAGCCTTTTCACCAATAAGTGAAATGTATAATATTTACTTAATAAAGTATATATATTTATATGAACTTTTTATAATTTATTATATTTATTGCGAAGAATATTAATGAAATATATTTTACTAAATATGTATTATCATTATTATTATTATTATTATTTTATTATTATATTTATTACAAGACCCTTTTTTTAAATAAACATGGTGCAACAAGATAACAGTAAGAGTAAAAACAACAACAAAGTCTCATAATAAAAAAACTCCTCGTCTATTCTGGTTTGGGATCGGCTAGATTTATATGTATTTAATTTTCTATATATGGAATTAAATGAACACAAAAACTAAACAACTTTTAGTCAACTATTATTTTTTAGATTAGTGGTGTACTACCACGTTGAGAGCTCTAAGTTTGTTGCTTTTTAAAACAAACATCTACAGATTAGTGGATTGAATGAAAGCATCCAGTACTTATATATAAATGTATGACATGAAGTGATTAAAATTTAATATCATTTTCTAAAAAGTTCAACAGATTTATCTATTTATTTGCATTTACAATATATGTATTAAATTGTAAAAAATGTATGAACCCTATATATATATATATATATATATATATATAAGTATTGATTTAAAAACATTAAATTAAATTAATCTAGACATTATAACAGAATAGAATTATTTCAACCAATACAAAATGTGCTAATTTTTGAAAACAAATATTATTATGTAATAAATATTCGATTGGGTTAACAAACAATATTGCTTGAGTTATTATGTACAAATTAAATTAATTGAAGTTAAACTAAAACAATAAATAGATAATAAAGTTACTCTAATTGTATATTAATGTAACACTATGTACAATTATATCATTATTATTATTATTATTATTATTATTATTATTATTATTATTATTATTATTATCATTATCAATAATAATAATAATAATAATAATAATATTGACATAAGCTTTATTATCTCACTAGAGGTATATTCAGAATAATATTTTTAAATATTTCAGATACCTCATGATCCAATTATCATTAATTTCAAATAACAATGTAAGTTAATTTTAATTCTTTACATTTTGAAAACAAACAAGCATTCTCAATTTTACACGGGATTGCAATTTTTTAAATTTAAAAAAAAATATTATATTTTAACAAAAATAGAACCAATTATTTTTTGCTTTAACTATACTTCAGTCTTAAAACCAGCGTAGAAACTACTAAAACAGTATTAAATAATTGATAGTATACATGCATATCTTATTTTGTGCCGGGGTGGTCTAGCGGTACAGCGCTCGAATTCGGACCTCGGTGGACATGGGTTTGAATCCCATCGCTGGCACTAAAATGCGGACCCACGTTTGGATTCGCTAATTGCTGAAAGATGTTTCTCGTGCAAACATTTAAAGTAGCAAACATAAAATAAATAAAATAATAAAAATAAAATAAATAGTTTTTTAAGCGATTTTGATGCTTTATTTTACATTCAATCTACAATAATCTTTTTCCATGTTCATGTTCTTCTTCGTATTTCTTAAAGTAATTTTTAAATTTATGATTAATGACTAAATTATTACAACTAGGCATATTACATCCTACATTGGTCAAGAATCGACCATTGACAATCCATTGACGATTAATTTGCACTTAGCTTTGTAAAACTACTTTCCAGCTTACAATAAAAATTGGTCTACTTTCAAAACTTTTTATAATCAAATATGTAGTTTAAACGTTCCTCTTATAATTCTGCGTTCTATTTGTAAATTAAAAAATTATTAACCATTTATGAATTTGTATTTAAATATAATAAATATATTTTTTATCAAACAATCGCTATTATTATCATTATTATTATCACCGTTACTGTAAATATTATTATTATTATTATTATTATTCATTATTATTCCTAATACTATTATTATAATTATTTTTATTACTATTATTATTCAGTTTAACTATTATAAATGTTTTATGGGAAAAATGTTTCAGCAGTAAACATTTCAGCGAAGCCAAACATAGACCCATATTTAGTGCCGTTAGTGAGAATTCAACACATGCCCACTCAGGTTTGAGTTAAGCGTTTTACCACTAGACTACTCTCGTATCATTATTATTATCATTATTATTATTATTATTATTATTATTATTATTGTTATTAAACAATTTTACTTACCAAATCCATTTGTAATTGACAATAATTGTCAATAATACTTTCAAATTTTGTGGTGCATTGACGAACAACTGATTCAAAATCCTAAATAAATATATTTTATAATGTGTAATAATAAATTTTTTTAAAATTTTTCTTGTTCATAAATTACAATATTTGTTAAAATGTAAGCATTGCAAACATTTTTAATTTTTTATAATAAAATAATACATTTAATCTGTGTTCAAATAAAATATTAATATATGTGTTAATATACTGTCAAAGTATTATGATTATTATTTTGTTCTTAGAAGGTGGAACAACAAAAACCTTTGTGTAAGTGTTTTTTTGTGCCAGAAATACTGTTTTTTGCATAAAGTTAATTTTATTTGAGATTTTTCAAATACTTATTAGCTAATTTATTTTTCATTTTGCTATTTATGTTTAGCGAATTGACTACAACAGGGTCTGCTTAGCCAATTTTACTAAATCTGATTGGTGGGGCGATTTGAGAACGATCGACATCGCATGTAATAAAACGTTGCGTGTATACAAAACCAGTCGCAATTTCCCCAAATATTTAACATCTTTACTGATTAAGTAAAGTAATGGAAAAAAACGCAAAAACATGACAGGAAATGTTTATTGTCAAATTTACAAGATTGAATCACAGGAAAAAAACCAAGAATCAAGATGGAAGCTGAAGGTGGCGTGCTGGACGGAAGTCTTCAACAACGTGGGAACGGCTGTTTATATAACCGTTCTCACCGATATAAACCGTTGATACATTCAACCAAAAATGCTAATGTTTTAATTCCAGAAATTAAATGCAATTTTTGTAATAAAATAATATTGTTTAATATTTTCGAGTTCCAATTTTTTTCGTCAAATGCCATTGGTACAGATTTGTATAAACAATTTTGATTTTCAAGTAAACAGATAGCTTTAATTTGTAAATTTTTTACCAGACAAAACCTGTCAAAAACAAAATCATGTTGGCTTTAATTTACAAGTTAATGTCATTCCTTTTTCAGGTCTGGTTTTAACACTATTTTTAATTTTTTTATTATTAATATTTTTTACCAGACTTATTAATTAATCAATAATTTTTAATATTTTGTTTACAAATTTTGACAAACATGTCTTAAGTCAACCATTAGAACTTTTTAATGTTTAATCGAGAAATTTCAGTTTAGTCTTTTTATGTTTTTTTTAAATTAGAACTTATTGAGTTAGGTATATTTTAATTGTTTCTCCTAATAAAGAGCTATAGTAGATTTTTATCAACCTTTAACTCATGTGTGACTTTTATACATAAACTTAAGTGCTGATAGACTATAAATTTAAATTGGTGCAATTTACTCATACGTTAAAATATATCAGGTAAAAATTATTAACATACTTTGAATTTTTATTGTTTTATTGTTTTAATGATTTGACTAGAAACAGATACCACTATGTGGACGTTTATAGAAGCTAATTAAGAGACTGCATTTATATAGTGTTATCGTTTAAATATCTAAACACAACTCTAAGAATTCAGCTCGTGTGCAATTTTGGTAAACACTAAAATAATAAAATAATATAATTGCTGTTTGAACTTTATATATTTAGTTTTTCCCATTGTAATATCAAAGTAATATAATGCCCCTTTATTCATTTCATTAATGACTTAAAAATACGTTAATTTTTAGTTTATTAAACTATATAAGGTAATCTTATTGTATTTTCTAACTGTTGTTACATACTGCTAATTGCATTGTATTTTTATAATGTCACCTATTTTTGTGTGCTCAAAGCTACTTCTTCTAAGGTATCTAAGTCAATGACTATAATAATAATAATAATAATAATAATTTTATTTAAAATAAAACCCTGCTTGTATATACCTACTTGCATCAACTGGGGCAGTACTAAATTGTGGTAAAATTCTTTCATTTTGTTGGTCATATGTAAGCACAAAACATAATTGTTGTGAGCATTCAACAAATCTTTTATTGTCCGATTATTCAACACATTGCAATGAATTTTATAAACGTCTGAATAATGACAGTAAAACTAGAAAAAAGAACAATATTTTTTTTAATAACTTATATAGAAAAATTTCATGCACACATTAAAAACAAATTTTATTTAGTAAATATTGCTTGAATGCGTAATATAAAATATGTTTTAAACAAGTGGGCATTAATCAGTTTTTATTAAGGTCTCTATTTAGTTCTAATTATTAACACCCAAGTTTATGTTTCCTCAGTTACTACAATTGTGTTAGAACCATTTCTGCCATTATGATAAATAGAAAACACTTTCTCGTTATATAAAAAAAATTTAGTAAAAAATTTACATTTATTTTTAGTATTACGATTAAAATGAACTTAAATAAATTATCTATTATGACATAATGTCACAAATTATATTTCTTACAAATTTGGCTTACGTGATTTTTATTATAAAAGTTTAAACTTTAATACAACTGCATACTTTTAATTTTGTGCTAACACAAATTACGTTTTTATAATGATATCTCAGTGGAAAAGATTTGGTCGTATAATGATATGCTTAATTTGAATAGTTGTTTACGTGTCGAACTTTATTTATTGGAGAAAATTAAGGAAACGTTTATTAATAATTCTGAAATGTTTATCCTATCCAAACGTCTTACGCTGGTATATCGTGGATAGATGAACAACACAACAAAACTCTTATCAAGTATAACAAAGTTACTTACAAAACGTTTAATTAATATAAATATACGGCAATATTTAAAAATAATTAAATTATATAATTGTTTGAATGCATATATTTTAAATTTTGAAATTATAATATATTATTATACATTTTATGTTTAATACTAGCTTCTTATTATGTAGTACATATAGCAGCAATGTTTTTTAAAACTAATAAATATTGTTGAGCATTTGTAATATTTTATATATTAGAAAATATAATCAAATAACGAATTTAATAAAAAAAAGTAATAAATATTCATATTAAAAACATGGTTATTGCAATTTATTAAAACTTATAATTGTATTTAAACGTCCTTTGGTTTTACACACCTTGTTCACTTGCTCGCTACAATCTTGTAACGTGCCTTCTATTGAACCGCGAAACAATTGAAGTCGTTCAATTTGTTTTCTTTTAATGCCAATCATACACTGAACTGGCAACAGCACGTTTTCATAAGACTCATCTATGATTTTGCTGTGCAACTTTGGGAGCGTTAAAAACAAGTTATAATACTACAACATTGGTATAAATAATAATATTAAAAAACTAATAATTAGATTCAACAATTATTTGTCGCTGTGGTACAGCGCTCGACTTAGGCCTAAGTAGTCATGGGGTTCGAATTCCACTACCGGCACTAAATACGAGCCCACGTTCGATTGCATTAAAATGTCTACTGCTAAAAGATGTTTCCTGTAAAACAATAAAAGTAATAAAAATTAAAAATAAAAATATTTCAAATTTTGCAAATAATATAATTTTTACATTAATAAAATAATTTTTAATAACCGAGATTTAATAAATAAAAACCTTTTTTTTAATTCACATAAAGTATATTTAAATAAAGAGATAAAAGTTGCTTACATTTTTGTTATTATTAAAGCATAACAGTAAAATTAATAAAAAAATTGCATTAAGTTTTTTTATGTAAGTAAATGATTGTGAATTGTAAATTTGCTAGTTAATCCAAAATGTACTTCTTGTACATTTTTCTTTTTTTCTCATTAAGCATACGCTTTCTAATATGCGCTTTATTTTACCTACATTGCGCAAGAGCTACTGCATTAACCAATCATTTGAAAAATTTACAATAATTGTATTCTTATTCTTATCTGTTAATGGTAAATATAAAATTTTATCAGTTTATTATATTTGTGTTTAAAATATTTTTTTAACATAATAACTATCTTAAATTTAGAATAAATAAAATCCTGTGTTCTAACTATGTAATTAAATATAAATTGTTACATAATTTAAAATGTATATAATGTTACCTTTTTAGACACAAAAGTTACTAATATATTTATAAACAACAACATAAAATTGACAAGAATAATTACAGTAGCTGCCTACATATTTCACCATTAAATTATTAAATGATGTAAATAAATAAATAATTACAAAATATAATTTTAATATTTCAAACATTTTGTACTAACAATTCTTTGAATAATAATTGCTAATAAAAAGCTATTTGAAATACATTTAAAAAAATCCTATATATATATATATATATATAATCTGGATAAGAGAGCTGTCAATAGATATTAAAATCTTTATTTTTCTTTTAATTGAACTTAATAAAGCTCTGTTTTATCAAAGTAATTATTTTGGAATAGCTTACACTTTTATGAATTATAATTAATTAATTAATTAATATTTTACAAAACAAAAATATTTTAGTTTTTGGGTTTGTCAAATAAATAGGATTTATATAAAAAATTAACGTAAATTATAATTATAATTTTTATAAAAATTAAAGAAACTAAGTAAAATGATCATGCGACTATAACTGATTGTTTTTTTATTAAAATATAAGTATGTACATAAACAAAAAAATATTTCTTTGCCTGCTGACATTAATTTATAAAAAGATAATTTACTTTTTAAAGTTTGCTATATATACAATTTAAATAATTTATTGTGTACAAAAAATTAAACAATATCTGTTTGAACTTTAAATTAATACCTTGTTTTATTAATTCAACACAATTTTGTTATCTTAATTTTAAAAGCACATTTATTTTATTATTATAAAATAGAATAACAATACGTAAAATTGTTTGCTATATATGGAAACCTATTTTTCATACAAAATATTATAAAATTTAATGTTGAAATTTAGAAAAATATAGTGTAGTTGGTTATCGTTTAAGTAATACTAAAATTGTCAGCATTTTTTAAATATATCATTAGAGCATGTAACATTTGAAAAAAAATATACTCCAGTATATATGTAAAATAGATAGCATAGTTTTAATAATAACTTTAATATAAGTATATTTTTATTAATACTGTCAAAATAATGTTTAAAGAATATTTTAGTATAACATAGATGTGCTTAATTTAATTAGGTAATGTTACAAAAACTAATTAATAATACTGCATTAATTTTGTTAACAAACTGTGTACCTACTGTATATATATATAACTTGTTACAAAATTTTGAGACAACAACAATAAAATAAATGCTTATCTGGTTTTATTTATAAATTGTTTACACACACACATTTAAAAATAATTTTGTAGTTTAAATTAATTATTACAACTGCTATTTAATAGTGTTAATTAATTAAAAATGATTAAAATTCTTTATTAGAAATTTTTAATTTACAACTGTTTAATAAACATGTAATTTTAAATTCCATAATCCATATTTTTAAAATAATTATATTAACTAGACTTTCTTGTTACAAATAAATTAAAAGTAAATCATTACTATATTATTATTAAATTAATAATGCTGGAGTGGTTTAGTGTTACAACGCCGAACTTCAACTGGAATGGGCATAGATTTGATTGCCACTATTGGTACTAATTGTGAGTCCATGTTTGTTTTTAGCAAAATGTACATTTTATTCTAAATTATTGTGCCATAATAATAATTATTATTATATAACAGTTTCTCTTTTTAAGATACTTAGTTATGCAAATGTTATCTCATTTTAAATTTGCCTAGTTTGGACCACAAATGATTCAATCGAGCCATTTACAAGCCTGGAGAGTTTGAGTGCAAGATTAGCAACCTGACGCCTATAAAAATGTATATTGCTACCAAAATAATAAAAGGTCACTATTCCAACAAACAACGGCAAAGGAGTGGTCGCACGTACTCGAATGACAGGGTTAAGTAAAAGCCAAAAGTAAGCTAAATTTTTAAGTTACAGAATCTTCAATGCCAAAACCTTAACCAGTGTTGGAACATGGAATGTGCAAACACGTTTTTATAGTGGATAGTTAGAACAAGTCCTTCGAGAAATAAAAAAGCACAACTGACATATTTTGAGTATTAGCAAAATGCGATGAAAAGGTTAAGATACATCGACTTTATATTTTGGACATGAAGACCGTCATATTCGAGAAGTTGAGTAAAAATGCTGCTAAAGCTGCTGATTGGATTAAAGCCAATGACTGACCACATCATTTTAGTCAGATTTTACACCAGATTTGCAAAAGTAACAGCAATTGTGCAAGTCTATGCCACTACTGAGAGTGCTGAATAGAACCAAAAAGATATATTTTATGATCAATTACAAAGTTTGTTTGATGATGTTCTAAGGATAAACATTAAAATATTTTTTGATGATTTCAGTGCTAAAATAGACAAAGACAGAACTGAGTACTTCTCCATTAATGGAGCACATGGCTATGCTGACAGCATAAAAGGTAATGGTTATAGGTTATTTACGTTAAACAGTCAAAAAACAATTACAGACTGTGTAACAAATGTGCTGGGTAAAAAATTTGAATCTACAAAAAAACAATGGATTTTATCAATCTCTTTGAATTTAATTGATTTCTAAAAGAAAACAAAATTAGAAAGAGATCAATTTAACAATTCTGTTATCTAGCTAATATTTAATGACAAGTATAGAACTTAAAATAAACAAATTAAAAATGCTGAAGCAAAACATGATTCCAAGACTTTATATAAAATTGTGAAACAACTGTCGGGAGTTAGAAAGAACCCCAATATTTCAATCAAAAACGAAAATGTTATTTAATTCTAACAGTTAATGTGTAATCATCTAGATGAGTAGAGTATTTTTAAAAAGTACTTAAACATCCCATGTCAAATGCCTTAATAGATTTTGATAATGATAAAGATATAAATGTGATTTAAAATCCGGAAACATGTACTGACAACATTTCTGTAACTAAAGTGATCCATGCAATGCAAGGATTGAAAAACAATAAAGCAGGAAGACTTGACGAAATAACTACAGAAATGCTTAAAGATAGAGGTAACGTTGTAGCATGCGAGTGTACCCATTTAATTAATGTTATATGGCATAATAAACAAGTTCCACATGATTTGTGGCAAGAAGTAATTGTTATTCTTCCCAAAATAGTAAATCTGAACGATAGGATAAATTGGCGCGGATTAGCATAATTATCTGTCCCTGGTAAGGTGTTTTGCAAAAATAAACACCTTCGAAAACAACAAGCAGGTTTTCGGAAAAAAAGAAGTTGTATTGAACAAATACTCACCCTTCGTAACATTGTTGGGCAAAGGCAAGAATTTCAGCAGTCACTAACAATCAATTTTATTAATTTTATGAAAACTTTTGACAGTGTTCATCGAGAATCTTTGTAGAAAATCGTTAAGTTTTACGGAATACCGTTAAAATATGTGAATATTATGCGTTTGCTATACCGAAATTCAAGTTGCTGTGTAAAAACAAAAAGTGGTGATACTGATATATTTAAAATTGTCACGGGAGTACATCAAGAATGTATTTTGTCATCGTTTTTGTTTCTTCTGGTAATTGACTCGATTCATGAATAATTTGTTTTATGACATCAAATGGAACCATGGCAGATTAAAAAATTTGGATTTTGAAGATGATATTGATCAACTTAGTGAAAATTCAGAAATAATGCAAAATATAACAACACGTTTCAGCGATATCAGTTCTTGCATTGGCTTACAGATTAATTGTTTAAAAACGAAAGTGTTGTTTACTAATTCAAACAATTATTTGTCAATCAAAATTAGTGCACAAAATATTGATACCGTTGATTCTTTTACATATGTGGAGATCATTATTGGTAAAAACGGAAAAACCGAAATTAATGTTAAAGTCAGACTTGGAAAGGCAATGTCAGTTGTCCATAAACCTAAATCAATATAATCATGTTCTTCCGTCCGCTTAAAGACAAAATTTTGTTTGTACGCATCAATAATCATTCCTACGGCAATATATGTAGGTGAAATGTGAAAGCGAACAAACAAGATTGATAAGACGGTAAATGTTTTTAATCGCCGGTGTTTTAGAAGCATTTTAAAAATTACTTAGCGCAAACACATTTCAAATAATGAGATCATGAAAAGAACTATTTCTTATTCACTACATGACATCATTACAATTAGACGCAGAAAATTATTTAGTAAAATTCTACGTTTACCGCCCAAAAGACCAGCAAAAACGGTATTAGAATAGACAATGGAAAATGGTAAAAAAAAGGTTGATAGACCACAAATAAATTGGTTTATAATTATTCGGGAAGATCTAATTAAAATAGATGCTTTATGGGATCAAACAAAACGTTTGGTAAAATGTTCAGTTACGTGGAAAAATGTTGCTGTTTAATGTTCTTTTTGAATTATTAAACTCTGTTGTTGTTTATTGCTGCAATTGTTATCTTATGCTTATTTTTAAAGCAAAATGGTTTTGTAATAAGATAATAAATTATCTCGTCTTAATAAAAATAAGAAAATTTGAAACGTGTGAGCATTTTTTGCAACTTTAACAATAAATACCAACTTAATTATTGCGTGATAGTTAAACTAAAAAGCCGCAAACTTTTAATATTCTGTTAAAACAAGTTTTATTGTATTTTTAAGTGCTATAAAAACTGCTTTATTACAGTAGATACATTTGAACGCTGTCAATAAAATTTATACTCTTTAATTTATGTTTAAATCGAAATTAATTTGTTTTCTTAACAAATTAATTAATTAATTAATTTTTATAAACAAGAATATTTCAATTATTCAATTTTTTAAATAGACATTAATTAAGTGTTAATTTGACAATAATTATAAATAAAAAATGTTAAAAAAATTAAATAAATATAGACACAATTATGTTAATATAAGTTTAAACGCTATTATTATTTAAATGTAATTCATTAATTAATGTTTAAAAAGTTTTAGACAAATTTAAAATAATGTATTGTATGAAAACTAACTAAATGTTTTGTGTTTTAAATACAAGAGTTTGTTCTATAAACGTATCACTTTTATACCCTAGTGTTGAGCACAATCAGGAAAAATAATTCTAATTACATAACTAAAATTCTTCAATTTGTAATATTTTTTAATCATTATAAATAAGAAAAACGAAATCATGTAATAAGTTTAATTTGATTATTTTTACAGTAAGCAACGTATTTTATTCCAGTTAATATTTTTTAATATATTTGTTTGTAAAATAAATTAATGTATATTAATAAAATAATAAATTTTTTTACGCATTATAAAGATTTGATTGATGCGCTATATTTTTCTAGATACATACTCTGGTAATGCGATGCCTAAAATTTAACTTTTTCCAGTTAAAATTTATTAAATATTGAAATATATAATTTATTTACAAAAATAATTATTAAAAATATATTTTAATTTTATATTCCTTTTATTTTAAAAATAATAATTTTTAAAATAAAATAACTGCTCATACATATATTTACAAATTTGCATTGTATTTTTAAATAGTCAATAAATAATTTATTTTAAAAGTATTTTGATATAAAAAATTTTAAAACAAATTTTTTTCCAAAAAGTTATTAAATTATTTTTAATAATTTAAGCACAAGGTCGTTTTTTATTTTCCGTTTCAAAATTTGAAATTTCGAAAAAGGCTTCTTATTTCCGCGCACTTAATACTTATGGTTAAAACAACTCAGCGTCGTTATTTGTCTACCAATGATTATAAATTAATTCAAGGTTTTTATAAAAGGGGCATTAAAGTTAAAACAATTGCCGAATGCATGAAAATAGATGTTTCAACTGTGTACACCATTTTGAACAATAGAACAAACTCCAGATCACCCACAGTTGGTAGAAAACGTTCAACAACCAAACAAGATAATATTTTAACATAACTTACAATTTACTATACGTTTTCCTTATTTAAACCACAAAAGCTTCGAAAAGTAAAAAGCTTACTTTTATTCAACTTCCTCCATACAGTCCAGATCTTAATGTAATTAAAAACGTTTTTAGTATTTTGAAACGTGAGGTGAACCGCATGGAAACTGACGTACCAGTGGAAACAAAAATTAATCATGTTGTAAAAAATTGCATTTCGAAGGACTATATTGGTACGTTGATAGATTCCTACCCCAAGCGGCTGGCAGAGGTTGAACAAAAGCGTGGATATCACTTAAATTACTGACAGTATTAAGTTTGTTACCTTTATTGTGTATATTTATCTACTTTAGTAGATAAAGCTATTTTTAAAAACCAATTATCTGTGTTTGTTTTTAAGTTTTCATAATGGTGATATTATGCTTTATTGCTAAAACGAATGTTATTGTATATTATATAAAGAATTTTTTTGCGAATAATATTAAATGTATATATATTAGTAAAGTATTATCTAAGGTACTTATTAATAAGTGTTAGATGTGTCTAAAATAAGTAACAAGTGCTACGTACAGTTTAATATTATAGTAGGTCAACATTGGATTCACTTATGTCACTATCTGTAATATATGTACATATAATTAAAATAAACATTAAAAGTATGCAGTTTTAAATAATTATACAAGTTTTTAATTAGTTTGAATTTTACGTACGTTATAAACTAGTAAACCAAATTATAGTTTAATTATTTCTAAAATCAAATTTAATTAATTATTTGTAAATGTATATACAACGTCAAAAATAATTAGAAATGTTTTTTATTATATAATTAAAACAAAAATAAAATTTGTTAATTTTAAATTGCAAACAAAATCTCTAAATTTTTTATTAACATTATAAAATAGAGATCAATATGTTATTTTTTTATATTGTATATACACTCTTTAACACAACATAAAAATTATTTGTAAATGTGTGATGTAGGTTAATTTAATTTAGTGTTTATATTTATATAATTAAGAATATTTTGAAATGTATTGTAACAATATCTTAAAATAAAGTACGAAAAACGTTTAAAATAGAGTTAAACTAATAATAGTTTAAATAACACTAAATTTATTCATGGGTTTCCAAAGTTGAATTATTTGAATTTTTAGTCAAATAGGAGCACTGTACAGCTGTTTCATCCTTGTTAAAAAATTTAATAAGTTGTTAAAGTTTACAACAGTTCATAATACTTTAAATTATTTAGTGGTTACTAAAACTAATGATTATCAAAGTAGTGATGTAATTTGTACTTTAAAATAATGACGTATTGTTTAGTATAATTCTAAAATTAACATATTTTTACTATGCCCCAGTAAAAAGTATTATTCACTTGCTTGTTAGCGGTAATAATGTAAAATATTTGATTACACTAGATAATGAGCATTGATTAGATTTACAATTTACAATAAATTTATAGGATTAGTATTAACCGCCCGTAGCTCAACAATTAACACTTCTGCATGACATCAGATAGAACGTTAGTTTAAGATTGTGTAAGACTTAAAAGGTATACATTAATAATAATTCTAAACAAGAATAAAATAACTGTACAGTTCTTTTGTTTAACTGGAATTAAATAAGTTTATTACTCAAATTAATTTGAGAATTGTAGTATAACACTCACAAAAATTCTTTAATAAATATTGCTATTTTGTACAAAAAGAAAATTTCATGACTAATAAAATCCTTGCATTTATGTAATTAACTGTAAACGTTTCGAACCTTAATATAGTAGTAATTATTTTGTAAATATCTTTAATATTAACATAAATAACTCAATAAATTGACATATTTGACAAAAGAAATTAAAATTATTAAATAAATAAAAAAATCCACATTAGGCTCACTAGACTTCATTAAAAACATTAGATATTACCTTTTTTACTTACTTTCACTAAGTTTACCGCATATAAATAAGTATTTTATAATATAATTTATTTTTAAGTTATACTTCGATAATAACTTAAATAAAGAGTTCTGTTTTATGTATATTTTTAATAATTAATTATTTTAATAATAATGTTTAGCAAATGCTTTTGTATAATTTATTTATATCCATTACAATTACCTAACTTTATACTGAATAAAGTTGTTCAGTTTCATTTATATTTTTTTATTTGATTTTTTTAATTTTATGTTTGCTACTTTGAATGTTTTACGAGAAACATCTTTCAGTAGTGGACATTTTAGCGAAGCCAAACGTGGGCTCGCATTTTAGTGCCGGTGATGGGATTCGAACCCATGCCCACCCAGGTCCAAATTCGAGCGCTGTACCGCTAGACCACCCTTTAAAAAGTATGCATTTTTAATGATTTCTATATAAAATAAAAAAGACGTACAGTAATCCTGGTTAATATGCTTATCCGGTAAATACGGAAATTTTAGTATATCACAAATTGTAGAAATATATAATCTAAAATAAGTGCATTCTAATATCTACTTGTATTTAATAATAAAATTTATATATTTATTAAAAACATTTTGCTAAAATACTAATTTCTTTTAACAAAAAATATGTTAGATCTATTATTAATAATATTTTTCGTTAATTATTTTTGCAGGTAGTAAAAATAGCGTTTTTCCAAAAATTAAAAACATTTTATTTCAAGTAATATTAAAAATGTTTAAAATAATAATTAAGGTTAAAAATACCATAATTCCATTTTTAAACCATCACATTAATTTTTACTTACTTTTGCTTCGTTTTTTAAATTGTCTACGACCAATTTCCACAAGTTTTGAAAAATAGTTTCACTTTCATTTCTAATATCAATATATATATATATATATATATATATATATATATATATATATATATGTAATGTTTACAAAATACAGCAAATAATGTTTTATATTAAATTTTCAAAATAAAAGGGCATGAAACAATTGTTTGTTTACATTTTCAAATTTTAATTTAAATTAACTATTTCTATTAATTTCTATCAGCACAAAAATAAACATTGATAAAAAATTTAGTGTTTAATATTTTTAATTTTTATAAACTATTACATAATTACATGTTCATATTTTTTCTATATTTAATGCAAGATAGCAAATGAGCTGAGTGGACACTCGTTTTATTAACGGTATTAAATGCTGATTTTTCTTTGTTTTTTTTCTAAATGTAAACTAACTAAATATATTTTTTGTAAAACATCTAAGCAGTAAAATTAAATTATTAACAAAATAAACGAGAAATAATATTAAAACAAAATGTTATATTATTTTTAAAAAAGGGACATTATACTTAATTTAATTATGTTCTTAAATAAATAGTATAGAACATATTAATAACAAAACTCTCGTGTATAAATTATTTAATCAACATATTTTAAAGCACAAAGTTTTGTTTATACGTAAATTTTTAAAATTGTTTATCCAAACCTTAAATGTTTAAATAAACATAATTAAAAACATTTTAAAAATACTAAACAACATGAAACAACTGTTTGTTATTATTATTATTATTATTATTATTTAAAAATTAGAACAAATTTTGTTAAATTTAAAAATATAATGCGGTTTTGTAAAATAACGAACTAAAACAAGTTTATTTTATTAAACACAAAACATTATTTTTAAAAATATTTAACGGAAAACGTTAACCAATTTCAACATTTTAATTTATATTTTTTACATATAAAACTGTCTGCAATTCAAAATTAATTTATTGTTTGTGTGCAAACAAAAAGCTTAAAACATCCAGAAATATGCAAACATTTAAACAATAGTCTGCATTTAATATTGGCAATATGATTTAAATCAATGTCTGCTTAAATTAGAATCAATTACCGTAAATAATTGAGCTATTTAGAAAAAAAAATTTCAGTGTAAATGTAAATGAAACAGGCATTGTTTGCAATAAAAATTACAATATAAGTGCATTGACCAAATATATTATAGTTCTAATATTTAAATTGTTTATTAATGAACCTAAATATTAATTAATTGCTTTCTAATTTTAATATTTATGATTTCTAATACCTATTTAACAATAATTATTATTAAGTAATTAAATAAGTTGTGCATCAGTGTGTTTGTATACATATATAGCACTTGTTTTTATTAAAAACATCATTAATTATATATATATATATGCATGTATTTTTTCTATTAAGTCAAATAATTACTACAATATATATACAACACTAAAATGTTTTCTTCCGTTTTATAATACATGTATTAATGATAATAATAATAATTGTAATTAATCATTATTATTAGTATTACGTGTTACAATTTATGTTAAGATTACAGGTGATAAAAACAATTTTAATTTAAATAATGAATATATTTTACATTTTGCCCTTTTTATATTAATATTACTAAACGTGGTTAATGCAAACTAACTTGTTAATTATCAACATTTTACACCATTGATAATTTTCTAATTTAGTAATAACGTTTATTATTAATCATTTAAAGATTATATTAAAAAACTAGAACATATACAGGATCTAAAATGCGACTTGACAATAAACTCTTATTTTTCATTTTCTTTGGTTTAACTTGACAGATATTTTTTTCAACAAAATTACTTTGCTACAATAATATGGGCTATCAACACTTAAAATTAATTATTTTTTGAGTTTTTTACAATTATAAATATTTCAGTGTTTTGGAATTTTTTATAAATATTATTTACACGGGTAAATATTATGTACATATTAAGTTAATAACATAAAACAATTACGCAATAATAATTTCAAAAAAATTATTAATTTCTTATATCATTTTGCAAGTCCTTAAATAACCCAGCACACGTCACTGCATACATTTTATTTAAAAAAAATTAATTAGTTTTCAATTTAACATTAATTATGGTGCAGAAAGATCAAAGAAATTTTTTAATATTTTACCACCCATTTATATTTTATCGACTTGTCAAAATTTTTATTTCACTCTTTGACCTTGGTACAGGTTTGGACTCGTACGGTAGTTGATTACAATAAGTTTAAATAATGGAAGGTTTTTCTTAACTGCTAGAAATTACAAACAAATAAATAAAAGTTATAATTTTGGGTTAACTATTAAACAAATTGCAGATTTATTTAAGGTAAGTACAATTATTAAATACAGAGTTTTGAACGATTATACACGTCCAAAAACAGCTGGAACTGGATTTGCACCATCAACAAGTAAACGAAATGGTTTGTTTATAAACACCAAATTAAAAAAAAAACAGAATAAAGCCTATTAAACAAATACAAAACGAAGAATTAGCTAATTTTTTATATTCACTTATTTGCAATTGGGTGGAATTAGCCAATTTGCAGTTAAATAAAACGCTAAAAATGTTTTTTTTTTAACAGCATAACATGTAAAATACGTGTGAAATTTGCAAAAATGTATGAAAACCGTTCAGTTTGTCTCTGAAAATTAATTTATTTAGTGACGCGTGTGATTTAAAGTACTAACCATGAACAGTGCAATCCACGGTTATTTATGGTCCCGATTTCTTTAAGACTATAATTGCATTGTTAAAAAGGTTTCACATCTATCACGTTTTCATGGATATTGTGCAATTAAGTTTGAACAATTACCAAAATACAATCAAACAAATATCTACTTAAACAGCTCAAAATTTATGAACTGAACAAAGACAAAATGCTTCAGAGCATTTGGTGGTTGTTCAAGATAATGCTGCATTACATACGTCAAAAAGGTAGCGTACGTTTTATCATAATTTAAAATGTAATGCATCTTTTTATTTTTTAAAGTAAAGATTATTTAAATAGCAACAAACTAAGCTTCATTCAATTGCATCTATAGAGTCCGGACCTCAATGTAATTTAAATTTTTTTAGTTATCTTAAATGAGAAGTGAATTGGATAGAAAATCAAGGTACACTCAATAAAAAATGAATCATATGTTAAAAAATTGAATTTGACAAAATTATATCACTAGTTTGGTCAATTCCTATCCAAAGCGTTTAAATAAAGTTATAAAAACCATGGACATCTTATGATTCAGTCGATTTGCAAAATTGGTGGTGTCCATTATCTATATATATATGGACATATTTCATAGTATAATTCATTTTTAACTAAACAATGTGTAATATTTTTATTTTATGGAAATGTGTAAATTCTGGTTTTTTGTCCAAGCGAGAATTTGGTAATGCTATTTGTAAAATTTAATTATTTTTATTGTTTTAATTATTGGTATTGCTAAAGTGATCTTTAAGGGTTATTTTAATAAAATGTTGGTGTGCCTAATATGCTTAAGTGATGTGAGGAAAATCAATCAATTTTAATAAGCTAATTATATCAAAGCTTATTTTACCCCCGCTATATATATATATATATATATATATATATATATATATATATATATATATATATATATATCTACATATAAATATATATATATATGTATATATATAAATATGTACATATACATGTATGTATATATATATATATATGTATATATATATAGTATATATACAATGCAGTATATATACCCAAAATATGCTCAATCATATTGGAAACTATAACCATTAAAATAAATAAGGTTTTTAACCATTTATAATAATTTAAAGTAGAAAAAAATACATGTACATGATACGACTAAAATATTTGGTTTTATATTGAGCACTTAGTTTTGACTGGTAGAACTGTAAAATAATATTTCAATTTGTAACGGAATGCATTGTAAAATATTTTTAACGTTAAATTTACACTCGGTTAGAACAAAGTTACTGTTTAATAATATCCATTATAAATTAATAATATAATTTGTTGTTGTTTATAAATCTTTTTGGTTTATATATATATATATAAACTTTTAACAATATAGGCAGCGTTTGCATCGCTTATTTTAAAATAACGTTTAGCAAAAAATGGAATAAAGCAAAAATGTTTTTGTACAGACAACTCACAACCATTAATTTTAATTCTGCACAGATAGTATTGTAAAACAAGTTGTTATTATCCTATAATACAGTAGCTTAGTAAACTGAAGATAGAAAACCAATTGTTTTATTTTTTTTCTCTTTATAAAATATTAACTAATAAAAAAATTAAAGTAAATATTTTTACGCATTACAGCAATGTATTATTTGCACAAACATGTTACAACCGAAAAGAGTGCTTTTATGCATTACAAAACTTGTAGATTATCTTACCTGAAGGACTTTCATAATTAATCACAATTTAAATATATCGAGAAAATACATAAATTTAAAAAATTAATTAGTTAATAAAAAAATAAACAAAATTAAAATATTTTTAATTTCAAAATATAAGTTGATATAAACAAGATATATTTAGGTCAAACGTTTATTTTAACTTGTAACTATTATAATATAAAATATTTAAAATTAATATTGGTTAAAAAAAGCAGACTAAAATATATTTAATAATGTAAACCCTACATTAGTTTTAATAACCGGTACAATTATTTAAAATTGTTATATAAAATGTTGTATGAATGTTGTGTAAAAGTCTACGTTGCAAAATTAGCATTTAAATAAATGTGGTGTAAACATTGATATGATTATCAACTTATAATCAGGACTGCTTGTAAAGTTATTAATAATAAATCAATTTTTAAATTACTTACAGAGGGACGGTAACCATTAACATGTAAAAAGGACACACTTTATTATTACATAATTAAAAGGAAATTAAACAATATATTTAAAAAATAAACATATTGTTTAAACCATTTTGTACATTTGGTTAGAAGAAAATGCACAAAATTGTCAATGTTGGTTTACAAAATGGTGATCAAGAAATATCTACTTAAAAATGAAAACAAGTAGTACTAATATGCATATAGTAATCAACTTTTATATTTTTGGTAATTGATTTACTTCACAGACGAGTATGTTCTTAATTGTAAACGTTGAACTCAATATTCAAAATTTATCTGTAGTGATCTTTACCGAGAATTACACTAGTAAAGCTAAAAACCTTACTCATTTACTTTGTTTAAAGAAATATTATACTATACATTTTTATATGTAACCGAAAGGATCCGTAAGGAAAATAATTTTATTAACCAGCAAGTGTTAACGTTCCAGTTACAGCAATGCATATGCAGGATTTCTAATACGATAATTTTAGGCAGAATCATATAAACCAAATAAATAATAAAAATAAAATGTATTAAATTAGTTTTTGTTATTTAATTATTTTTACTTTTTAATAAGGAAAATCTTTCTATATTTTTTAGAAGTTGATTAATTATATATGTGTGACTGACATTGTTTTGAATTAAACATTTAATCAACATTTTTTGTTTATTATTGCGACAAAAACAATATTTTGTTTACATGTTACAAAACATTTGAATAGAGAAACTTAATTCGAGTATGTCAAACACAATCAAAAATTGTTTTCAAATGCTATTTTAATAAAAACAAGTATCTGCTATATACATATATATTTGTACAGCCATTTCAAAATTAACTGAAAAATGTATAAAAGTATCAAATGTAAATAAATTTGTTATGTCCTACTGTTTTTTGGTAAACATTAATATTGAGAATTAAAACTAATGTAAAGTACTTAATAGTTCCTTTACATATACTTAGAAATATTTATTTAAAAAGGTTTAGTCTGCCAAAATGGCATATTTTAAAAGCTACTTCTATATAAACGTGGATAATAAGTTGAAGTTACATAATTTTTATAATAATTAGCCAATTATTATTTTCATCAATAGGTTTTTAAGGAATTATTTGTTTTTGGAATTGTTACATTAGAATTATCAAATTAATTTAAATAATAAATTTACTAGGTTTTTGTGTGCTTAATTTCATTAAAAATGAACAATGAGTAATCGTTAAAATTAATGTTAAATGTACATTCAACTCTGACGTAATTTTAATGTCATAATAATTATCAAAATAAACATTTATTTATTCCAATCTATATAAGTAAAAATAATAAAAATAACTTTTAAATAATAAAAAAAATTTTTTTTAAACAAATTGAATAATTTATTATTTACATTTAACCTTGAGATTCTGCTCATCCGCTTATCTTGCTTTCTGTTTGTGTTGTTCATGAAAAGAACAATAATGAGAAAAAATGTTTTTATCGTACCGAAAATAAATATCGTGTCATCAAAGAATTAAAAAATAAAGGATTTTTATCAAATGAATTTATACAAAGTTCATCTTTCAAGAATTTATTGGATTATTAATAATCAAAAACCGCCAAATTATGATAATGTTGGAAGAAAACTTGTAAAAACTACAATGGATGATCAGAAAATCGTTATAGAATTTATTAAAATTTTAACAAATTTATTTCAGAAACTAAAAATTGTTTAAATAATTTTACTTATTACACAATTGGGAACAGGGTAACAGAATTTGGTTTAACAATTCAATTACCAAAAGTTAACCTATTTGTTACTAAAAAACAAAAGGATTATAGGCTTTTGTAAACTATGGAGTAAACGGCACCTTCGTTATTGGCGTTCCGCATACTTTGCTGATGAAACAATGATTCGGGACAAATTATTTAGCTTTAAAAACAAAGTGTTGTTCAGGTCGAGTTTTCAAAAACATTTACTCCCAGTTGTTAGAAAGAGAGCCTACCATCAACAAGTGATGTGTTGGTTTGGTATTAAGTATAATCAACCTATCAAATGGAGAATTATAACTGGTACCTTAAATAGTAAAACATTTGTTTTAATTATAAAGAATCTTTTTTATTATGAAATGCAGCACACTCACACCGGGGTTACCACTGTTTTTCAGGACAATGCTCCATGTCATACGTCCAAAAAGGTTAAGGTCATATTTATCCAGGTTCACTTTATTTGTTTTATATTTGCATTTAGACCGTAAATGGGCTAAAATCGAAATAGCTATTTTTTACTTAATTACCACCTAACAGCCCGGACATCAATGTTATTTATAATGTTTCCGGTATGCTGAAGCGCAATATAAATAAGCATGCTAAAATTGAAGATTTATGCAAAGGCGTTCGGTTTTTTGTTCAATATGATATGAAACAAGAATAAATCAACACGCTTATCGACAGCATTCCAAAACGCCTGGATCAGATAGTTTTAAAAAAAGGCGATCACATAAATTATTACATTTTAAATTTTAATGTCCTTAACTGGTAACTGTATAAAATTGCATGTGATCTGTTTTTTTATTAATACTTGACGTTATAAATCATGTTAATTATTTTACTCCCTATTCAATTTTGCACCAGTTAACATTTTGTGTAATTTTTTATTACTTATATATATATATATATATATATATATATATATATATAATTATAATTTTGTAAATTATTATATAATGTTGTATATTTTATAATTAAAGTGACGTTTTTCTTGTAGACCATGTAATTGTTGAAGATGCTTTTGTTAAATAATCACTTGTTGTAATGGCTATATATATATATATATATATATATATATATATATATATATATATATATTTTAAAAAATTTAGTAATACTTTAAAAATAAAAATCTATTAATGCAAAAAAGTATACATAGAAAAGAAAAAAAAGAAATGTTATTTTAAAATCACATTTTATTATATAAATATTACTTACATTGTTCAATTAGATTGAGTTGACTGTTTATTGTTTCCATTAGAAGAACATAGTAATTGTGATGTGACAGCAACTTGAAACCCATCATTTGCACAGATTGATTGCAACTGCGCATATGATAAGTTGGTGTATTTGAAGTCGACAAAGTACGCATCTGTATTATAAAGTTAACAAATTTAAATAAAATACAAAAATGAATTACCTATCTAAATAATTTGTATCATCGTTTCGATTACTTAATTGTTACCTGACCTTTATTCTCAGGTATAATATAATTCACAAAACATTTTTATCAAATTTAATTATTTAACATACATTTTTATAAAACATTAATAACACAAAAACGTAATGAAAAAATTGTCAAATTTCATAATGTTACTTTTTTAAAATATTTAAAATATTATTTCCCTGATTATTTGGAAATGTACAAATTGACGTAGAATAATATTTTTAACGTTGTATAAACATTAAAACTATAAGTAGTCAAACCAAACCCCAATATATGCTAATAAATTTATATTTATATTTCCTCCTTATGTTAAATGTTTTTAATGCAACTTTATCGTAAGAATATTACATAAAAAATCAGAGAAAATCTAAGAATATTATAGAATAAAATTATTATAAAATTTTATTGTTTTTTATTATTTATTTAAACAAATAAAACACTAACTGTGGTATGTGAGTAAATTGCACAAATTTAAAAGCTTATGTTACATTTATCATAGTCCAAAAGTTATATAATCACCAGTTTATAAAACAATTTAACTAATAAAATATAACTCACAAATGGCGTTGATTGTTTGTAGTTTTACATCAGTTATAAAAAAATTATATATATATAGGTGGTTACAGATGACATTTAATTTAGTACAATTCACAAGCATACACAAACAAAACATTATGACCAAGCTAAGTTCAATGTGGTGACGAACTGTTTTTGTGCACACGAAATAAGTTTGAATGTGTGAATATAAACAGGTTCGAATATTTTCAACATATTCCAAGCTTGAAAAGTAATTAACGCTTACCAATTTTTGAAATTAATTTGATCTTTGGTTGGTAGTGTAAGTGTAACACGTAAAATATAAAGAAATCATACAATGTAATAAACAAAAATATATGTATAAAAATAGTACCATTTTTTAATAAAATATTTTTACTGCTATAGATTACAAAAAATTATAAAAATTAATATCTAGAAAAATATTCAAATTTAAACAGCACGGAAAATGTTTTAAAATGTCATTAAAGGTGGTACAAATTGGAATAATTACATTGTTGCAAAATGTTTAGCTAGTAACAAAAGGACCGAAACTGAAAATAGACTAATTAATATTCTGTATAAAACCGGTTGTACTACACTATTAAAGAAGAATTTTTATTTTTGTTTACATTTCTTAAAAAGAACATTAACTGATTTTTTACACAACACTATTAATTATTTTTTAATAACACTATAGTTCTAAAGTGTGTATGAATACTAATTAATGTAGACAACATGAGTTTCATATTTCCATTTTTGGATTAATTTGTTTTTTACATCTACAATCAATGAAAACAAAGTTATGTAATTTTTTAATTACTAAGTATAATTTTTATGTGTGTTGATTATTTATTTATAAACTAAAAAAAATATTTTTTGATGTAAATTGAATTGTAAACTTATACAATAAATTATTCATTTTGTGACAAAAATGGCTTAAATTATACAAATCATTCATTATTTTCGTGGTTAATCTTTGTTTCATTACAATTTCAGTTCAAAACTTTAAACTTAATCGGGCGGTAAACGTAGAATTTGACCAAGTAATTTTTTTGTTTAATTGTAATGATGTCATCATGATCTCATCATTTGAAATGTGATCGCGCCAGGTAATCTTTAAAATACTTCTAAGACACCGGCGATGAAATACATCCACCATCTTATCAATCTTGACCGTACGTTTTCACGTTTTACTCTCATATATTGCCGTAGGAATGATTATTGATGTGTACAAACAAAGTTTTGTCTTTAGGCGAATGGAAGAACATGACCGTATTGATTTGAGTCTATTGAAGACTGACATTGCCTTACCAAGTCTGGCTTTAACATCAATTTCGGTTTATCCGTCTTTACCAATGATGCTTCCCAGATATGTAAAGGAATCAACAGTATCAATATTTTTTCCACTAATTTTGATGGGCAAATCATTGTTTGACTTTATGCACAACATTTTTGTCTTTGAACAATTAATCCGTAAGCCAATACGAGAACTGATATCACTGAGTCGTGTTGTCATATTTTGCATCATTTCTGGGGTTTTACTGAGTAGACCAATATCATCTGCAAAATCCAAATCTGTTAATCTGCCTTGGTTTCATTTAATACCATAAGACAAATTATTCATGATAAAATCAATTACCAGAAGAAACAAAAACGGTGATAGAATACATCCTTTACGTACTCCCGTGACAAGTTCGAACATACAGTATGACCACTTTTTGTTCGAACACAGCAACTTGAATTTTGGTATAGCGAACGCATAATATTCACATATTTTTACGGTATTCCGTAAAAATTAACGATTTTTCACAAAGATTCTCAATGAACACTGTCAAAAGCTTTCATAAAATTAATAAAATTGATTGTTAGTGATTGCTGAAATTCTTGACTTAGCTCAATAATGTTACGAAGGGTCAGTATTTGTTCAATACAGCTTCTTCCTTTCCAAAAATCTGCTTGTTGTTCTCGAAGGTGTGTATCTACCGTATTACTTAAACAATTTAAAATTACTTTGCAAAACACCTTACCAGGAACAAACAATAAGGTTTTTCCGCGCCACTTATTGCAATCATTCAGACTTCCTTTTTGGGAAGAGTAACAATTACTCCTTGCCGCAAATCATTTGGAACTTGTTCATTATGCCATATAACATTAAATAAATAAGCAAGCTCACTTGCTACAACATCACGTCCATATTTGAGCATCTCCGCAGTTATTTCGTCAAGTCCTCCTGTCTTATTGTTTTTTAACCTTTGAATTGCATAAATCACTTCAGTTACAGAAATGTCATCAATGCATATTTCCGGATTTTGAGTCACATTCATATCATTATCATTATCAAAATCTATGAGAGTATTTGGCATAGGCTGATTAATTACTTCTTTAAAATGTTCTACCCATCTAGATAATTGCTTATCATTTGTTAGAAGTAAACGACCATCTTTTCCTTTGATTGAAATATCGGTGTTTTTTCTAACTCCCGACAGTTGTTTTACAATTTTATACAGAGTTTTGGAATTATTTTTTGCTGCTGCCTTATCTGCTTGTCTGCATCTGTTTTCTAACCAATCATTCTTATTTTTGCGGCAGTTTTTTTAACCTGTTTATTTAAAGTTCTATATTTATCATCAAATATTTTTCAAATAACAGGATTGTTAGGTTGATCTCTCTCCAATTTTGTTTTCTTTCTGAGATCAATTAACTTCCAGGAGACTGATAAAATCCATTGTTTTTTTGTAGAGTGACATCTTCTACCTAGTGCATTTGCTGCACAGTCTGTAATTGTTTAATGAAACAATTTCCATTGATCATTAGACTTTTCTACCCTTTTCAGATTTTGAAATGTATTTTTTAAGGAATTGTAAAATTGATTTGAGATATTTGACTGTTTAAGCTTCTCATACGAAAATGAATGTAATTTTTTTGTGGTTTTTATTGTTTTTAATTTTAAACAAAATTTCTCAACAACAAGATAGTGATCAGAACCAACATCTGTACCGCGATATGCACGTACATCTTGCAATGAAGATCGCCATTTTGTGCTAATACAAATGTAATCAATCTCGTTTGTTGTTTTTCCATCTGGAGAAACCCACGTTGTCTTGTGTATATTTTTGTAAGCGAAAAAGTGTTGCCAACACTCATTCCACAATGACTGTTTAGCGTCAACAACCTATAACCATTATTATTTATGCTATCAGCATAGCCATGTGGTCCAACATTTGAGAAGTACCCAGATCTATCTTTGTTCAATTTCGCATTGAAATCGCCGATCAAAATTTTGATATCTCTTCTTGGCACATTATCTAACAAATTTTGTAATTGATTATAAAAAATATTTTTTTGGTTTTCCTCAGTAGTCTCAGTAGGGGTATAGACTTGCACAATTGTTACTTTTATTATTTTATTATTATTATTTATGGTTATTGGCTTAGATACTTCAGCACACAAAAAATATGTACAATTATAAAAATACAATACAATTAGCAGTGTGTAACATCAGTCCAAAAATAAATAAGTAAAGTAAGGTTAAATTACATAGGCTAAAAGAAGAAACAAAACTCAAAATCAACGTATATTTAAAAGTCATGTTCAATATGATATGCGTAAAGAGGCATGGTATTATTTGGGGACACTATGGTTAATAGTGTGCAAATATATCAGTATACATGAAATGCAAATGACTCATGACTCATGAGTGAGCATGGCTAATAAAATAATACCCTGGATGAAGGATAATAAATGGTCACAAATTAAAATGGGCAGATTACAAACAACGGTAATTGGTCAGACCAAAGAAAACAAAAAAAACATACTCATGATTTAGATAGGCTAATGTAAAGGTCACTTTGAACTTTGTTGGGATTGGATAGTAACCTTGCAAATCTGGTGTTGAATCTAGCAGAAATGATACGGTCGCTCACAGGTTTCCATCCAATTATAGCTTTAGCAGCATTTTTATTTAACATAATACCAACTCCATTAATATGATATTCTTTATGTCCAGAATATAAAATTGATGTATCTCCACTCTTGAAATAACCTTGGTCTTTCTATCGCATTTCGCTAATACCCAAAATATCTAAGTTATACTTTTTAATTTCTTGAAGGACTTGCTCTAACTGTCCAGTACGAAAAAGTGTGCGCATATTCTATGTTCCAACACTGGTTAAGGTTTTAGCATTAAAGATTCTGCAAATCGAAAATTAAACTTCCTTTTAGATTTCGCTCAACTCTGTCATTTGTGTAACTCTGTCATCGAGATACGCGCAATCACTTCTTTGCCGTTGTTTGCCGGAATGGTGTCTTCTTATTGTTTCCGTAGCAGTATGAATTTTTACAGAGGCCAGGTTGCTAACCTTTGTGAGTTGTACTAATCTAAATGTTCTCTGTACCCCCTTTTTGTATATATATACTAAAATGTTTTATATTTGTGACTGACGAGAATATACAAAATGAATTCATCTCATATTTTTATCTGGAAGTCGGTATTTATAGAAACCAAATAAGGAAACACAGTTTGTGCCATGTTAACAATGTTTTTATTTGGCCAAGAAAAGAAACACCCGTTTTGTTAGATATAGATAGCTGCCCTAAATAGTCAATAATAAAACACTTTAGTCATTATTATAAAAAACAGTGAATTTTTATAATACTCTTGTTTATGATAATGCAAAAAAAAGTTTTGTTCTATATTTAAAAGTTTTCTATTTAGATTTCGTTGCTTAAATGTATTATAAAAATTAATTTTTAGCCAATAAACATTTTAATATGCACAAAATTTAAAAAGTATATTGATAAATTAATAAACCAGTTATAAATCTGGTTATGTTATTAATGCATATTGGTTTGGTGTAATAATATAATTATTAAATATTTATTTTTTTACTAATTGTTTTAACTTGTAATTTTATGCTTATAATTTTTAATTATAATCATTGTTAAAATTATTTTTTGCAAATTAAATAATAATTGATTAAAAAATTGTTTAACATGTTTCTGGGTTGATAACTTTATTTGGGCCCTTAAAGTAACTTAATAAACATAAATTTGTCATTTGTTTACAATGATTATGTAAAATTTATATTAAATTACAGCCTATATTGCATTACCCAATCCTATGTAAAATGTTATAGTAGTAATAGTAGTTGTAAAATGTAGCAATTTGGATTATTTTGTGTAAATAATTTATTTATTTATTTTTCCAATAATAATTTCAGTTAGTTTTTGTTTAAATTGTTGAGCAAAAATACGGTTTATTGTAAATATATTTAGCAATCTCTTGGTTTTTATGTATAAATACAACGTCGAATATGCTTTTATTTAAAAAAATAATAAATTAAAAACAATAATATAATACAAAAATTATTTATATAACTAAACAATACAAACAGTAGGTATGTGTTTAATTTTAGTAAAATGAATTACGTGTTTCTTTTAAAAAACTATTTTTTTAATATCAATTTATAAATCACGTTTTTGTTGTATAGTTATACACAGTTTTTATAATTGCTTTTTAGTAACATGTAATTTTTAAACTCAAATATTATTTTAATTATTTTTTTACGTGTAATTATTTGTTTTTTTAAATATAGAAATTAATTTTATTTTATTACAATTAGTAGCAGAATATAATCAATATATATAACCAATTTTAAAAAATACCGTGTAAAAGAATGAAAGTATTAATGCTAGTTTAATTAGTGTTATTAGTTATTTTTATTTCCAGTTTATTAAAACAAAATATTAAAAACTAAAAATGATAATAAATTATATATACAACACTCTACACATGCTTATGAGAAATATTTGCTCAAGAATTTTTAAATTTTATTAATTATAAAGAGGTAATACTTTGATAACAATATATATATATATATATATATATGCGTATATATATGAAACTACTAAATAAAGTTTGAATCTTTTTTAATAATTAATATATGTATTTCAAATGATTTTTAAAAGTATTTTTGATACTCTAAATATATATTTGTTGAAAACAAAATTTAACGCTGTAATTACCCTCAATAAAATTAACAACAAACATTTAAAATATACATTTATGTAAAAAAATATTTTTTAATAATAATTTATTTTCTATATAAATAATATTTAAGAACAATGTATTTTAATAGATTATTATAATAATTACACTTATGTTCGCCAATTTGCACTTTTCTGCTAAATAATACAGTTGAAATATAAAGTAGGATTTTGCTAAATATATTGACTTTTATATAAAAAGTAAGTTATTAATCAATATTTTTTATAAACAGTTAAAATAAAAATTTAAAAACTATTGTTAAAACAATGTTGAAATAAAAATGGAATTAGACAGGTTATTATTTGTTATATAAAAAAATAAAACATTAATGTAAAAGGTTTGACATTTTTCATATAGTCAACTTTGTGCAAACTTAATTTTGAGTAGCTAGAAAAGAGCCCATTTATAAAAACATTGTAGTTGATTTTATACAATTATAAAATAATTATTACATTCAAAATTAAATCAATTAATTTACAAAATAATATTTATTTTTAAATATAATAGTATTGTTTAAACTAAAGTGTTATTTATTAAGCCAGGAAAAGAGTTCTCTTAAAAAAATAGCTTTTTATATTGCATTTTTATAATATAAATTTAAACTGTATTTAAATTTATTTTGTTTTTATAAAACTTTTAATTTGGACATAATACAGGCTTTTAAAAATGTTATTCGATGCTTCTAATATTAATTATTTTTGTACAATAAAATAACAAGCACGTCCAAATTAAGAAATTATCCGTCAAAAACAATACATGTTAAAATTTAGATTACATAACACTACACAACTATCTAACCGAAAGTATACCAAATTACCTAATTCGTACAGTTACAAAACAGAAATTGCATTTATTATTTAATATTTAATATTGTCTTATACAAGAAATTATTTGGTAACTAAAAAAGATATACTTTGTATTTTTTTAAATATAGGATGTTACATTTTATGTAGAGAATTCTACTCAATTTTTAATTTTAGACCAGTCAACATTTTTTGTAATTCTGTTATAATCAAAAAGAAATATTAATAAAATTATAATGTTATTCTACTTATTATATAGTATTTAATATATGTTTATACATATATACATATAAACGTACAATACTTTATCTTTTTTATAATACAACATAAAGTAAATAAAACCTTTTGTATTTAATTATTGTTCTAACCTATCCCAAGTTTTTATTAAAAGCAAAGTTTGAACTTGAAGCACTAGATTTTAGAAAATCCACAGCACCCACAAATTGCAAAAACGCACTCAAGGTAATAAAAATTATTATTTACAGTAGACAAATAATTTATTCCGCTGTCTAATAAATTAGGTAAAATTTAAATTTGCTGTGATCCGGTTACTCTAAATAGACGCTTAACTATAAACTAACGAATCCAACTAGTAAAACATCAATGATTGAAGAAACACTGACAAAAAAGTGCAAACAAAAGACTGTGCATAAAATTAATGGATTTTATTTCAAGATATAATAACTGGTGTAATAGTGTTGTCTCCAAATATCGCAATCAATGTTAGGAATAAGCAGACGTTAATAAATAAAATAAAGGATATTGTAGAACAAACTGAAAGTTCTTAGTTACATATAAACGTTTATTTAATGTTTTTTATTAACTTGTATTAGTGCTTTAAATGGTAATAAACATAACAAGGTGAAATAGTGAGTAATAAACTAATAAAATAATAAAAAATTATTTGCCTAATGCTACTTAAAGAGGAAAGCATTTAAACTGATTAACTACTTGCATACGCTACACAACAAATAAAAACAAATATCCGCACATACCAAAATGCCAGGTATAGCCAAAATACTTTTTCGACTAAGATTCATACTAAATCGGCGGAAAGGCACAGATGATGATGAAGATGGTTTATTGGTTAGTGGAGTAAGGAAATTTGATTTTGTTGTATTCACAAGTTCGGCCATATGAATGAACGTATATTTCTAAATGATAATAATAATAATAATAATAATAATAATAATAATGTTCTTAATGATTGGAGGCAAGTACTAATAATCATCCTTCCTAAAAAACGAAATCAAAACGATTGCAACAAACTGGCGCAAAATAACTCTAATGTTTGTTCTTAATAATATTTTCAAAGTAACTTCAAATTATTAAAGTAATACGGTAAAAATATTCCTCTAGCCAACAAATGTTTTTTTTTAAAAAAGAAAGTACATATTTTCTATAACACTATTAAACATTGCCAAAAATTTCAGAAAACACTTACAGTCAATGTTATTAATTTTACAAAAGATTTTGAGAGCATTTATTAAAAACCTCTGTACAAGCATTTTATGTTTTGTTTTTAATTGTTATAGCATGCAAATTTACCCGTTTATAATGTCCAAATTCTATGTGTTATGTTCAAACAACAAACGGACACACTGTTAAGTTCAAAATTGTTACAAAAGTAAGTGAAATATATTTTTTGTTAACGTTCCTGTTTCTACTAGCAATTAATTTTATTTTGAATCGGTCTATTAACAATTTAGTATTAAGTAGAACCATCGCGGATTTACACATATAGACACTGAAAATGATATTGTTCTAATTATTGAGATACTAGAAATAATACAAAATACAACAACACATCTGTAATACAAACTCTCGACTTGGACAAATTGTACAACTCCAAGTGATTATGTGTCTACTAAAATTAGTAAACATGTTAATAATTTTTTTAATATTTTACATTAAATTATTTGTAAAAACAAAAAAGTAAGCAAAGGAAGAAGAATGGACTTGAAAAAGTTATAACAGTCTAAAGCAAAATGTTTGTACTTACTAATTGTTGTTCCTATAACTCAGTATAATAACAAATGAAAATGAATATCGCGTTAAATCAAGCAAAGACTTTGGCAAAATATACAGTCACGTAAAATAATTTTATTACGTCATGCTTTATAAAGCTATAGGGTTTTGTAATATAATAATAATAATAATAATAATAATAATAATAAATATTTTAAATGTACTTATACATATATACATATATATATATATATATATATATATATATATATATATATATATATATATATATATATATATAAAGGGTAAAAACATTATTTTTATTTACGGTTAATTAAACTAACTTGTATTTTATGCCAAACTTAACTTACTTATTTAACAGTTTAATTCTACACCCGATTAGTTGTTTATCTACGCAAAAGTTTTGAGTTGTTTAGTGACGTTTTTTTTAATGCATCCAAACAATATAAAGCCAGGAAACTTAAAACAAAACTTTATTCAACAGCTGTAATTATATAAACAACAGGTTTCAGTATTGTTCTGAATAACGTACAATTCATTATAAACAAAATGCATTCAAATTAAATTGCTTCATACTGTTTTAAAACTATTCAAAACGACTTATGTTCAAACAACAAACGGACACATTGTTAAGTTTAAAATTGTTTTATAAACAAGATAAAAATATTTGTGTTAACGTTCCTTTTTTACTAGTAATTAATTTTATTTCGACTCGGTCTATTAACAATTCGGTAAATTTGCACGTTTAGACTTTGCAAATAACATAGTTTTAGTTATTGAAACACTAGAAATGATGCATAATAGAACGATACATATGTAATGCAAATTCTCGACTTTAACCAAGTTTTTAGTTGTCAAAAGACAAACATTGTGTTTTAAAACAATTTAAACAGTTCTATTTGCATTGTTTTGTACTCAACGTAATGTTTTGTATTTATATTTTTTTAAACGGTTTTTATCCAAAACCTTTGTTAACAAGTGGAACAATGACCGCAAGCCAACAAGAACCCACTTTTCATGCCTACATTAAAATGCGCACCATAATGTCACCGTGGCCCATTTTTCTATATAACTTTTTAAATGTCTTTTTTATTTAGTAAATGTTTACGTACAGTTTTATTCTACAAAATTGTTTAATTTAATGCTATATATATTTGTTTTTGGTAAAATATGTAAACGTTTAACAAAACTATTTTATCGTTTGCAATCTAATACTTCTAGGCATTTATAGTTCTCCATTAGTTATCTTCTATAATTTAATTTAATTTTTATTGTTAAAAAAAAACAATGTAACTTTAAAGGGATTTTTTAATAAAATAATTTTAATAACGACAGATTGTATTAAAAATATCAAATAATTTAGTACAATACAAAAAAATAAAAATAAAATTTGATCAAAATGAAATGTTGTCGCCAAACTTACCCCAACTAATTATTTTGTTTAATAACAATACCAAATAGAAAATTTCCTGTTTATGAATGTAAAAATATTTTTAAGCTGAAACGAGTCACTGATTCAAACTTAACGATAACGTTTTGATTACTCGATTGTGTTTGTTTTCAAGGGTATGTGTGTTATTATATATATATATATATATATATATATAAAGCCTTAAATTTAAGCATTATGGCGAAAGGGATGCAAAGATAGTGGATACAAAATAAACAAGTATATTAACAGGTACAATCAAATTCAACGTATGCATGAGTGTACGCTTGTATTTGGTCAGTAATCAATGATATTGATCCTCGACTGTTATGCTTTGCGAAAACGTTTTTTTAAAGTCATTTAGTGTATAAATTTTAATAAAACACCTTTTACTGCAAATTTGTTTTTAGCTATATGTATATGTGTGTATTATAACCTTTCTCGTGTTGTTTAAAATTATATAGTTTAATGCTGTTTTTATTGAAATGATGCAATGTTTTCAATTTGTGTAATTTGTAATTTTATCTAAAAGTACATTAAGCAAACAAGATATCAAAAGTTGTGCAACTGATGCTTTTAAAACACATCACAATTAAAAAGATTGAAGTTCTTATTTGAAAACAAATATTAAGATTTTTTGCCATTAAATAAAACAAAGTTTAATATTTGTTTAAGTTATTTAGTTTATCCTTTTAAAGTAACATTTTTTTATATAAAATTTAATTTATGGACTTGGTGTTACAAGTGCGTATTAATAGAAATAAACACTTTTTTTAATTTTCCTTTATTAATTTAATAAACTAATTAAATACACTTTATAATCATGTTACATTTTATATATTTTGTGCAAATTTACATATTTTTAAATGTCCATTAAATAATGATTTGTAATTTACATGACAGGAATTAAATAATTTTGTTCTAACTATAAACAATAACATTCAAAAGTCTAAAAATACCTAATGATGTCTATATTTTATCATTTATTTTATTTCATTTATTTATCAACATCTAGTTTAACAATATATAAAATGTACAAAATATCAAAAAACTATAATCAAATATTTTAAAATATTTTTGTCAAAGTGTACATGTAATTTATATTTTTAGTGCTGTTCAACTTTTTTTTCAACATACATATTTATAATATTTATAAATTACTATAAAAACTGTTTTTGTACAACCTTCATTTATATATTAAGAAAAAGTTAAGTACACACTCTGAAAACATTTTTAAACATTTGTTTATTCTAGATTTTGTAAAGTAGAAACAGCATTGACTACATTTAAAAAAACATTATTTCAGACCATATTCATATTACAATATAAACATAAATAACTACAAGTAACTTCAAAAATAACAAAACAGTTAACATTTATAAAACATCAGTTTATTTAAAAAACAATAGTTTGTTTACTTTCTTAATTGCATTTTTAGCTTTTCATTTATACTAAAACAATTTTTTAAATTAATAAAATTATAAAAAGTAAATGATGTTTTCTTATTTTATAAAATGTAAACGGATTTTGGAGAAAAACTAAATAATTTAAAAAATATTCAAGTTTAATTAAAAATAATTTGTAACAGTTAATTTTTTAAAAATGTAATTGTGTAACAATTGTTTTTTAAATCAATTGTTAAAAAAATGGTTTAATAAATATAAACTGACTAATTTAAATTTTTAACAATTATAAAACAAAATAGTTATGTAAATATATTCAATTGTATAATTTTTTACTAATCAAAATATTTTATTTTAATATTGTTTGTTACAAACATTATGGTGAATTATTATATATTTAATTAATTTTCTATTGCGTAATAAATAATTTTTTAGTTTTATGCTTTTTATATTAATCCAATAACCACGTTCTGTATTATATTAAACAGATATAATGCAAATTATTTTTTATATTCTTTTTCTACTGTATGTGAAGGATTATTTAATAATATTAAAAATAGCATTAGTATTATGTTGAGATTTTAAAAATTATTTGTTGTTATAATTGATTAATAAATTAGTAACTGAATAAACATACAAATAAATTTTATATTTATATTAGTGTACAAAAATGTTTTAACTACTAATCTAATAAAAAGCATGGGGTAATAATATAGCAGTAACAGAAAAAATAACAATAAAGTTCTATAATTTAAAAAAAACATGGGATAAGAAAATGATTTCATATCTTTGAACAATTTGTCAACATTTTTGTTTGATTCCATAAAAAATTCATTTTATATAGATTTTCTCGAATAGTTTTTAGTCAAGTTTTCTGCGGTGTATAATAACCATTAGTTTGGCATCATTAATTGTTCATTACATAACCGTTATTTCCGATCTTTCGGGTGCTAAACGTAGAATTTAAACAACTAATTTTAACTTATAATAAAAGAGTGACTTTTCTTCCTTTTTTTACTTAACCCTGTTGTGTTATAACGTTTTTGCCGTTGTTTGCTGGAATGACGTCCTCTTATTGTTTTTGTAGCAATATGGTGCTTTACAAAGGTCAGATTGCAAACCCTCCTCCTTATCCAGGCTTGGGACTTTTCTAAGCGGAGTTTATATATATATATATATATATATATATATATATATATATATATATATATATAATTTTAAAGTAGCGTGTACCAAATGAGATTGGATAAAGAGTACAGTTGGAGCGCAAAAATTAAAACTTGGCAACTTTAAATAAATAATACTAAAAAAAACAATAAAAGGACATTTTTTAATTAAACTGCAGTAAATAAATTAAAGCAGCACAATTTTGATGATAAGATTGAGTGTAAAAGCTAAATAAAATCTTGTTTTTTAATAAGTAAAAACTTTAATGATTAAACATTTGAAGTGTAATTATATAAAGCAGTCTCTTTGCCCAATGCTCTTCAAAGCAGTAGGAACCATAATAAATATAATGAATATTATCTGTAATAAACTAAAATATAAAAGTTAATCATTATATTGTCTTAAACTTTTAGTAGTTAGCACGCAAACTTAACTATAAACATTACGTGACTAAACAATTCATTTTAAATATTTTTTCTAGTTTTAGACAATTTTATGTCTATATTAAAAAAGTACAAAGTTTTAGTCTTAAGACGGTTTATTTCAGTTTTTCAAAAACTTTTGTGTTTAGAAATTTAAAAAATGTTTACAAGCATGCGAAATTATGTATGGAAATCATTAGAAACTACGTGGTTGTCAGCATTTATCTATTTTAATACATTTTAGTGTCTAAAACTGTATTATTAGAAGTAGTAGTCATAGTTGCAAAAACTGCAAATAAAAATAATGAAAAAACAGTTAATATTGGAAAAATATAATTAAAGATTTTGCAGAAAATAAAATATTCAATTGTTTTAATAAATTAATTTATCTTATAATAAAAATAATAACAATAATACAAATAATTAATAAAAATCAGAACATAACATAATATACTACATTTTATGTCAATTTTAAAAATGTATTTATATTATTTTATTTGTTTTGTACACTTAAAAAAATCATTACAGTAGGCAATAAATTTAAATCGGACAAGTTTTTAAAAAAATAATAATTTTTACAATAAATTATTGTATGTTTTTAAAACAACATTTTTACACATTATAAGAATTTAATTAATGAGCTACATTTTTTTAAAAATTGTATGACGTCGATACATATGCTAGTAATGCAATGTTCAAAATTTAATTATTTTTATTTAAAAATTTTTAAATATTTAAATATGTATTTTATTTATAAAAATGTTTAATAAAAAATGCATTTTAATTTTATTAAATTTTTTATTTTTAAAAATAATATTTTTAAAATAAAATAAATACTTATACAAAAACATACAAATTCACATTTTATTTTTAAACAGTTAATAATTATTCTATTTTAAAAATAATTAAATATAAAAAATTTTTAAATAAATATTTTTTTTAAAAGTTATAAAAATATTAAGCAAGTGCAACACATTTTTAATTTTTATATTATATTATATTTTCCTACTTTTACCTACTATTTTTCTCACTTTATACGTATGTTTATTACAAGATAATCGGTGTTATTTTGACTCTGTCTAATGTAAATAATTTTAATTTTTTATATTAATGTTGGAAATATTTTTATAATTGCCATTTATGTGTATAACAAAAATGTGCTTAGTGTGTAGAAACGTTTTGTAACTTAAATATTTAAATTCATTTGCATAGATTTCTAAGCAAAATGTTTGTTTATTTTATTTATACAAAATTAAGCAAAACTTTAAAAAGTAATTTAAATGTAATAAACAAAGATAATGTGAAAGATTGTAATACTGGTTTTTTTTAAAAACGAATAAATTTGCTAAATTTGATTTAAAAATCTTTTGTAATACGTGTAATATTAGGTTGTAAACAAGGATTGAGATAAGTGGAGTTTTCAAAAGTATTAAAATTATTTTTAAGCATAGAAATGAATGATACTTGAATTCTTAACATTACAAAGTTTATAACTTTCTCCTTGTATATATATATATATATATATATATATATATATATATAAAAACTTAATAATAGTAATAATAATAATATATTAGCAAAGTATTACGTAAGGTATTATTAATAAGTGTTAGATATGTCTTAGATAAGTGTTGAATATTATCAAATATTTTAGTAGTTCAATGTAAGAATCAATTATGTAAATATCCATGCTATTAAGTTTAAATATGTACTTTAAATAACTAATATTTTGTTTTAATTATTACCCATTAATTCATATAAAAATTTGAGAATCGGTAATATTTATTTTTAAATGTTAGAAGCATAATAATATAAAGTTTATTCAATATAATGCAAAACAATTTTACTCTTTAAACATATATAACATGTTAAGTAAAGACTAAAACATCTGGTAAATAATGTACACCCATTTTAACAATTAACGCAAAAAATTACAAAGGTATTAAATCTAAATTAATTTGTTAGGTCCAATTGTTTTTTCGTAAAAACAAATATCGGAAATTAAAAATAATGTCTAGTGCTTAATAGATCCTTTATATATACTTAGAAATATTTATTTAAGAAGGCTGAGTCGGCCAAAATAGCATATTTTAAAAGCTACTTCTATATTAACGTAGATAATAAGTTAAAATTACACAATTTTTATAATAATTAGTCCATTATTATTTTGTGTGCTTAATTTCATTAAAAATAAACAATAACTAATTCTTAAAATTGATGTTAAACACACATTCAAATCTGCTCTGATTGTGATGTCATAATAATTATTAAAAAAACATTTAATTATTCTAATCTATATAAATAAAAATAATTTAAAAATTTTTTTTTAATTTTAAATAAAAATTTTAAAATAAATCTAATAAATTATTATTTACGTTTAACCTTGAGATTCCGCTCACCCGTTAATTCTGCTTTCTGATTGCATTGTTTTTGAAATGGAGAATAGTGATAAAAAATGTTTTCATCTTACCGAAAATGAATACCGTGTTATTAAAGAATTAAAAAATAAAGGATTTTTACCGAAAAGATTAGCAGATTTATATAGAGTTAACCTTTCAACAATTTATCGGATTATCAACGGTCAAAAACCACGAAATTATAATAATGTTGGAAAAAAACGTGTAGCAACAAGTACGGATGACCAAAAAATTATTATAGAGTTAAGAAAAAATTATAATAAACCTATTTTAGAAACTAAAAGAAATAGTTTAAACGATTTTACATATTCCACTATAAGAAACAGAGCAATTGAATCCGGTTTAATTCTACAATCACCAAAGATTAAGCCATTTATTACCAAAAAACAAAAGGATGACAGATTAGCCTTTTGTAAACTATGGTGTGAACGACACTTATGTTATTGGCGTTCCGTATACTTTGCTAATGAAACAATGATTCGGGATAAATCATTTGGCTTTAAATACAAAGTGTTGTGTGGGACGAGTTTTCAAAAATATTCACTCCCGGTTGTTAGAAAGAAAGCCCACCCTCGACAAGTAATGTGTTGGTTTGGTATTAAGTATAATCAATCTATCAAATGGAGAATTATATCTTGTAACTTAAATAGTAAAAAATTTATTTCAGTTATAAAGGATGTTTTTCATTATGAAATGCAGCACACTTACACGGGGGTTACTACTGTTTTTCAGGACAATGCTTCATGTCATACGTTTAAAAAGGTAACGTCATATTCATCTAAGTTCACTATATTTGATTTATATTTACATTTTGACAGTTGAGGGGCTAAAATCAAAAAAGCTATCTTTTACTCAATTGCCACCTAACAGCCCGGATATCCATGTTATTGAAAATGTTTTCAGTATGCTAAAGCGCAATATCAATAAGCATACCGAAATTGAGGATTTATGTGAACGCATTCGGTTTGTTGTTCAATATGAGATAAAACAAGAATATATCAACACTCTCATCGACAGCATTCCAAAACGTTTGGATTAGGTTGTTCAAAAGAAAGGCGATCACATAAATTATTAAATTTTTTGAACTTTGTAATATCCTTAATCATTTGGTAACTGAACAAATTGCGTGTAATCTGTATTTTTATTAATAGTTGACGTTATAAATCATGTTAATCATTTTACTCCATTTCCGATTTTGCACCCATTGATATTTTATATAATTTTTTTACTTACAATATATATGTATATATAATTATAGTTTTTTTCAATTATTATATAGTATTGTATATTTTATAATTAAAGTGACGTTTCTCTTGTATGCTATGTAGTTGCTAGAGAGGTTTTAGTTTAATAATCACTTTTTTGCAGTAATTGTTGTGATGGTTGTATTACGTTAAAATAATGTATTACGTTAAAATAATTTATCACTTATCTTGTTATTGCTAATACCTTTTTATTATTATATTAACTCTATGTTAACTGTTTTAAGATTTAAAAATATTAAAAGATAAACAGCTTAAAAATACTATACTTAAATAATGTAACAAATAAATATTTACTTAAGTTTATTGTAATATAAATAAGTTAATCCATTACTAAATTTAGGTTTATAAAAATGTTATTTTAGTGTTTTTATTTTTTTTCATTTAAAACTATACAATATACAAGCATCATATTACAACGTATTAATTTTTTTTTTATTTTAATTTATAAAAATTAATGTTTTGTGTAGCAGATTGACGTTTTTAAGTATAAAATACTACGTTTGAAATAATATTATTTTCTATAATTATATCCGAATATTTTAGCAACAAATTAGATCGTAACAATGACAGTTTAATTACAAAATTAGAACAAAAAATAAGACTACTATTTATTACAAATTTACAATTTATTCCTAAAAACAAAATTTTATAGACACCTAAGTTTTGTCTAAGTAAACTAAATATTTTATTTATTTGAAATATTATATAAATGCTTAATTTCTTATACTCCGTACATTCATGTAACTTCTATTTTTATCTATTTAAGTTGTTTAATACTTGAATAAATTTTAACAATACAACTTTTTATTTAACTTTCTATTTAGTCTTTAAGTGATTATTTGTAATTTTTAGATAATTAATAATAGCAACAGATTTAAATTACATTATTTTTCTTATTATTATTAATAAAAGATATCATTTAAAAATAATTTACAAGATAACTCTTTAACGTATATAACTAAAAGAATACAATAGTTTTCTATATTGGAAAATATAATTTATCACAATGGTAATAATAATTTTTTTACATGTAATGGTAAAATAATCATTTAAACGTGCTATCAATATTACAGTTATACGGTTGGGTTTCTAATTGTAATCAAAATTAATATCAATTAAATTTAATCGGAATGTATTATTAAATAATTATATAATAATAACAGTAAAATAAGATTTATATAAAATATTAAAGCAATAAAAACCCAATATGTGTTTGCTATATTTTTATGTACTTTTATAAAAAAAAACATTTTTTATCATCTTACCTTGTGTTTTTTCAAAATAAATAATGCTGCATATACGTATTTTTCCGTTTCGTAAGTGTTTATCTAATATATTCAATATTTTATATCTACAAAAATACGTACATAAACAATTTATATATAAAAAAATGGTAAAAGCTTGTATTTCTTTTTATATCAGCTACTAGATAAAATTGTAACTGCCATTACTCAAATGTTTGGAAAACACAACATGCTTAAATTATTGTTGATTGTAAGTATTATCTAAAATATGAAATAAAATAGAAAGTAAACATTAAACATAAAAAAACGTTTTGGTATCAATGTTAGTTGATACAAAATAAAAAAAACATAAAAATGTTGTGTTTTATGTAAATTGTTATTATTATATACAAATCTATATTTTATTACCACATAATTAGTATGTACAGTATGCAATAAAACTGAATCGATTTAGTTAATAAAAACATATTTTTGTTTTCAAAATATATAATTGTATATTTTAAAATAACAAATTTTTTTACACATTATAAAAATTTGATTAACACGCTACATTATTTCAAAATTGTATGACATCGATAAATACTCTGGTAATGCGATGCCTAAACTTTAATTATTTCTAGTTAAACATTTTTAATATTCAAATGTATATTTTATTTATAAAAATAATTAATAAAAATAGATTTTAATTTTGTTACAATTTTGCTCTTAAAAATAATATTTTTAAAAATATAATAAATACATATAAATTTAAATTATATTTTTAATAGTTAACAATGATTACATATTAAAAGTAATGTTATACAATAACTTTAAAACCAATTTTTTTTCAAAACATTGTAAAAAATATATTAGGTAGGTTCAACATATTTTCAGTTTTTATTCTAGATTTTATTTTTATTTTACATTTACTTCATTTTTGCTCATTTTATGCGTATGTTTAGTGAAAGGTAATTATCGTTATTTAGACTTTGTCTAATACAAAATATGTTTTGTATAAATGGTATAAATAGCTATATAATTGCTATATATATATATATATATATATAGTAAACGTGCCTAGTGTATAGAAAATATTTGTAAATAAAATATTTTTAATCATTTGCATAGCAAATTGTGTGTTTATTTTTTTATACAGAATTAAGCAAAACTTAAAAAATAAATTTAAAGACAATAAACAAAAAAATGTAAAAAATTGTAATATTGGATTTTTCAAAAATGAATAAATGTGCTAAATTTGATTTGAAAATATTTTGTAATACATGTTCTATTACGCTGTAAACAAAGAATGGAGTTTTGTAAAAAATACAAAGGTTATCTTTTATGATTTTAGAAGAAGACAAATTAAAAAATGTGTGTTGATTTTGTAAATTTCAAATTTAACGTTTCAGTCATGTATGGTGTGAATTTTGCTAAATAATTTGCATATATGTGTTGTCTACATAGTTGTTGTGATAAAATATCTGAAGTTACCAAAATGATTTATAGTAAGCATTTTTTAAACAGTAAAAAATTTACAAAAAAAAAATATTTTAACAAGATGTTTCAGAACAGTAAAAATTTGTTCAAAATTATGCTTCAAGACACGTTTTAGAATTAGGCTAATAAGATTCTTTTTTAACATACTACATGTTTGTTTTTAGATTTTATTAGACGGAGGAATTATGATTTATTTCTAGAATGAATGTTGTTCTATATTATAATTACATTGTTTTGTTAGCCAATAATATTTTTTAAATATGTATTGGTAAAGTATTATCTGAGGTAGTTATCAGTCAATGTTTGATATGTTTAATTTAAGTAACAAGTGCTGAATATAGTTATTGCCGCAACTGTTTTATATATTAATTTAATTTAATTTTTATGTTATTAAGTATTTTATTTATTTTTGTAGCCGTTAATATTCAGTTGTATAAATGATTTTGAGAAACAGTAATTAATTTCAGTAATTGTACCAATTTTAACAATTTGATTGTATCCCACATTAATTTGATACAAAAAAGTGTGCAGTAAACAAAATTTTGAAAAGTAAATTAAAGTTTGGTAAATTGCGCTTTGTTGATAAAATGTACTGTTATCTTGTTTATTAAATTTTTGTTGCATTGGTAATATACACTGTTACACTGTTATTAGCAAAAAACAAAACTGCTTTTTACGTATCATTGTATTAAATATAAACTAATGAAAATATAATATAACAATGTTTATTGTGCTATTCTAAATGACGCTAATTTTAGTTTATTTTAATAAAATAGATATATTTTGTTTAATGTAAATCACAAAAATAATGAACTAAAATAAATATAGTTATTTTTTTTTAATTTGTAAAATTCTGTTACGAGCGATTTTAGTCTTGCATTTATAGTCGTAAATTAAAATTGACAAATTGTAGAAAGCGTATTTTAAGTAAATCCAAATAAAATAATTTTTCTAAATATGAAATGGTTATTTTTTATTATTCCGAAAAATATAAAATAGCATTAATAAGTTTATTTGTCATACAAAATTAATCAATTTAAAGTTCATTTTAAACGTTTGAATGACATTGTTTAATGGACCTAGAATGTTTTATGTAACTAACCTCAATAACTAAGTATATAAGTATACATACTTATATATATATATATATATATATATATATATATATATATATATATATATATATATATATATATGTTTAATATTTTGCATGTTTTAATAATGTAAAGCGTTTTTGTGCATTTGATTACAAAATTAACTGATGTACACGGTATAATGCAATACTTTAAAAACTGTTTTGACTTGTATATCTTTTTCTACAATTTTGAATTTATAAAATAAAATGTTTTGCATATTTTGAAAACTTACTCTATTCAAATGTTTTATTTGAATTATAAAAACAATCATTTACAAAACCTAAACTTTAATTATATCAAGTTCAAAATTTAGAAATATTTATAATTAAAATTCATTAATAAAATTAATTAACTTTTAAGAAAATAGTTAATAAATTATTGAGAATTTTACACAATTAATTTAATTAGTTAATAATGTATTTTTAAAATAATTTAATGGAATTAACTTTCAAATAAGAAAAATATACAAAAACATTAAATAATTTAAACATAAGGTCAAATTTTCTGTCAAGTATTACTTCAAATGTTGATTAGTTCACCATTTTTATTGCTTATCTTTTAATAACGGTTAACAAACCTTAAGTTTTTTAACCACTAATTAGTTTTAAAATTTTCATATTTTATATGTACAGTTTAATATTAAAAGAGTTAAAAGTTTTTTACTGTGTACACAATTTTAAACAATGATATAAGTCCTAAATTGCACAAAAGTAAAAGACAACAATTAACACGTTAATAAATGGTTTGTATTATTAAATAATTAAACAACAGTAGAATAATAAATACAAAAAAATTTTAAAATAGTTGAAAAATGATTATGTTTAATTATAAGAATAAAAATAAACTTTTTTATTTGTTTTTAAAATAGGCAGTTATTTTTATTTTTATTTACATTTATTTCATAGTTATTATTTTTAGTAATAAGTGTTTTCGTTTTATCTAAATTTGGCCTACAACACTGCAAGAAATTTGTAGAAGTTGGTTTCTTTAGTGCACCTTGCTGTAACTGATTTCATAAAGCGTATTTCTATCTGTTCTCGGTAAACTATTTGCAACTTGCTAGTAGTCCTCTCGATTGCAAATCCATAGACTGAAAATGCAAAATCGATGTATACAAACTGCCTCCTGTCAACGACAACAAACTGAACAAAATCTTAGAGTCATTTACTAAAACTAAACGTATTTCTTTTAAAGTCCTCTATTTAGATGCAAGTCTGAAAAAATTGTTGTCAACTTTTGGCTTACATTTTTTGAAAATGCCATCTAAAACTCAACAGACTAATTTTTTAAATTTTTTAACTTTAAAATGCGTTAATGGTAAAATTAAACTCTCTAAAAAATTAAGTAGCTAACCTCAATTTTTTTTCTTTGTAACTAAATCTGTTCTAAAAATTTCTTAGAAAAAGATTATGGTTGCTCTTAAGCAACACGTTGAAGATGCGAAACGTAATTGTGATTTTATAGTCAAGAGCATTAAAAACAGTGTTACTAATTGTAAAAAACTAGTCTTTGACATTATTTCCAGTTGTTACTCTATAATTAAAAACTATAAAATATGTAAATTATCTTGTAAACGTCCCTATTTGGCTTTCCTATTATGGTTTTCTGTACATCTTTTCTTAATCAAGAAGAACATATTGGAACGTTGGCTTAGCGTACGCTCTAAATACCCTAGTGTTCGCATAATTAATGACTTTACGCGTGCTAAACGCCCAATTATAAATGTAAAGCCTCTGACCCTTTTAGATAACACTATTCTTATAGTTAAACTTATTCCTATAAGGCTAGATTGTTTAAATACACCAAATTTTTAATTATTATCCCTATCCTTTACCGCCATAGACAATACTTCTTCTACTTCCACTCTTTTCTTCATTAAGGTGTACGACATTAATGCTCTACGTTTACACAACAATTATCTAAAGTATAAAAATTAATAGGCTTATTCTTTCTACATATTAAAAGAATTACAAAATTTGGCTTGCAAAAGGTATACTAAATAATAAAATATCTCTACTAGTGTATAGCGTAATTTGAAAAGATTTACAAAAGGGTAAATGTAAAGATTATCTTTTAATTGTATTTAATTATGTCCTCATATCCAAATAATTATTGAACTGGTTTACTTGGTATTAAAATCTTACACTTTATGATCCTTATTTTATTGCCCTTTTTTACTACTTAAAGCCCCCAAATAAGGTTCTCTTACTTGAACCTCAATATATATATTTTTTAAATTTACAAACACTGCATTTTAATGGGTGATTTTAATTGTTTTATTTTCTATCAGATACAAACCAGGTTTTTTTTCTTCCCTTTATTTTGTCTCTACTAATAAATTTTTTTTATTAATTTTATTTTGTATTTGTTTTTCTAGAAAAGAAAAAATACACCCTTTTATATTTTAGAATATTTCTCCTCTCTTGTTACTTAAACAAAAAATGAATAACTTAGTACTCACTCATAATTTAAAAAAAAGTTTTAGGGTTTTAGGATTTTTCACAAGTTAAGTAGGGCAAAATGTTTTTTAGTACTCGGTTCTCAAATTGTCTCAAGTTTTTAAAGGGAAATAAATAAAATGGATAATAAGGTAAAGGGGGATTAGTCACAGAAAAAATATTTAAAATTAAAATGAAATCAAGGTAGATAGTGGAAGTTAACAATTATAGAAAACGAGCAAAAATTATAAATATACAAAAATAATAATAAAACAAGTACCTATTACAATGCAAAAAAACACTGCAATAATCTTTAAAAAAAAAGAAAAAAGAAGAAGATGAATAATGCTCTAATGGACGTGTAGCATAACGCGCGCCTCATCTCGAGAGTTAATTTTGAGAAATTTTGTTAATTTCTAAAAGTGGCAAACTGGAATCTCCTCTACAATAAAAATTTAAAACAGACCTATTTTTATTTTGTAGAACTAATCAAGGAAGGTATTAGTCGGTTTGTCCCATTTTGGATTTCCTCCTACACCAAACCAAAACTCTTTAAAAAATTTATCCGTTTAATTTAGGAACGGAACAAGTGTTTTTATCTTTTTTACCCATTACCTCTGTTTTTTATATTTTGGTTAAGAATTAATGTTCCAAACTAATCAAGTTGCATATTATTTCTATGTTTTATAAATTTCTGAAAAGAGCCTAAAATAATAAAAATATTTTGTTTAAGTTTATTAAAAACGAAAAGGCATTTACAGCCTCTTTACTTTATTTTAAAAATGACAAGAATATAGTATTGTCAAGAATCTATGTTTGCAATAGTTTTAAAGATAATTTTAAATTGTTTGTAAGTCCCGCTCTTCAATATCCGGATTTAGGTTACATTATTCGCTTTTTTATCCCAAATGTACAGAGAATTCTTAAACAACTAATTAAACTTAAGTTTACCTTTTGTTATGCAGATGGGATATATTCCAGAATACTCAAAAAATATGCACATATCTTAGCGCCCTACTTAAACTAAGTCATCTCTCTCTTCTAATTCTATCTGTTTTTTACTCATCTTAAAATTGGCGTTTATCAAGCCTTAATACAAATTGGGTACTAAATTTATTTCGAAAAACAATAGACTAATTATTATTCTATTTACTTTTAGCAAAATTATAGAGGCGTCAATTAAAACTAATTTACTTAACGTTATTATTAAATTTAATACAATTGGTTTAGCCCAACATGGTTTTATATCTCATAGATCCTGTTTTACTAATTTGATAACTTACACAAATAGCATCACTAGCACATTGGATCTTAGTCTATCAGTTGATTTTGAAAAGCCTTTATCAAAGTAATTCATAATTTACTTTTAAATAAATTTAAATTTCTTGGCACTACTGATTTTATCTATACTTGGATCTCAGACTGTTTTCAAATCCCTTTTTCAGGATCTGACTTGGAACAAACCTATCCCTTTTTTACCGTATAAAGTTAAGAGTTCCCAGGTGTCAATATTAAGGTTATTACTATTCATTCTCTTTATCAACAATCTACTCTCAATAGGAAATATTACCAACAAATGCAAGTAGACGGCTAACAAGTTTCTTCTCCTTAATCTAGCTAAATGGAAACACTTATCTTTTAGTAAACTATGCGTGAATGTTTTCGCAATAACCTATTTTAATTTTCAGTTAATAGATTTTATTGGTCAATAAAAGATCTAGGAGTAGCAATGGACTCTGCACTCAAGTCTACAGGGCATCATACAAAAACAATTTAAACCTGTTATCAACTAACTAAATTTATTAAAAGGAATTTAAATAGCTTGTTCCCGAGGTATTTATCTACTCTATATTTTTTACATTAGACTGCACCTGGATTCCTGTAATCAGGTTACAACTCCAATTTTCAAAGTTGACATACACAGAAGGTCCAGAAGATGCAAAGAGCGAATTCCAAAATGCTTAGGTTTATTACATGTATGAATTAGCCTTACCAAAATAAGTTACTTTTCTTCAAACATTTTCCCTTATGCAACAAAAAAACTCAGGGGTGACTTAATTTTGGTGCATCAACTAATATCATCTAGTTACAAGTTACAGGTTACAGGTAAATACACGAGTTCATTAGGAGAAATTTCCTTATAGTCCTTGGTTCAAAAATATCAATATCAATCAGTGAAAATAAAACATGAATTAAGTGTTAAACGAAATTAGATAATGCAAACTCGTCATATAATAATTTAAAAGCATGAAGATTAGAAGCATCAACCCAAAACTCATTCAGGGATTATAATCTTAGACTGACTAAACCAAAAGCACAGTCTAAATTGAGGCTTTGCTAAAATGTCCACTGATGAAAGATGTTTCTTGTAAACATAATAATAAAATAATAAAAATAAATATTTTCTCTTAATTATTTCCTTATAACCTCCAAGAGCATTGATGTTCTATTCATTTTATATCTTTGTTTATTGTTCTTTTTTTCTTTTAGTACAATAATGTTAAAACATTTAAGCCGAAGTTTTCCTATTGAATTCGTGAACCAACCCTGCTACCAATCTGTAAGCTTGTCTTTTACAACTAGAAATTTTATCTCAAAAATTTAACAATAATAACAAATAATGTTAATATGTAACATTATTAACAGCAAATTTTAGTTTTGATAAACTATAAAAAATAATATACTTTTTAAATTAATTTTTTTAGAAATATATTTGTCGATCATTTCAACGATAATATGTATGTATTTAAATTTTATTTAATTTTGTATTTAATTTTTTTTAAATAATTTTAATTTAATTAACATTTTTAAATTAAGTTTGTTTAATGTATAAAAAACCAATTTTTTAAACAAGTTTATTTAGATTTTGCTTTTGTTTGGCATATATTTAAATGTGATGCTACTTTTTTTATATTTTTGAACTATTTTATAAGACACATTTTATATCATTTTTATTCAATTTTTATTATTGTTTCAACATACCCAACAGTAGTTAGTGATGTCTATTGCTGTGCGTTTAGCGCACACGATTTTTAGACCCTTACAACTCAAAGAGAGTTCATTAAGCAACGGAATTATTTTGTGTCATGGTTTATATGGAGGTAAACAAAATTTTAAATATATATCACAAATACTGGCTAAAAAATTGAATTGTGCTGTATGTTACAACTATTTTGTTTATAATATATTAAAGATTGTTTCAGTGGATTTGCGTAATCACGGGGATAGCCCTCATTCAAATGTTATGTCATATAGTGCGATGGCTGAAGATATTGTAGATCTATCTGATAATTTAAATTTAAAGAACGTACTACTTGTAGGTCATAGCATGGGCGCAAAAGTTGTTATGACTGCTTGTTTACTTCACGTAAGTGATAATTTTTACTTATGTGCATATGTTAGCCTGTTCGATTTGAAAAACTTGTAGTTTTAGATTGTTCGCCTACTCGTTCAGTGGCAGTTCAACAAATTGGATCTTACGCTAAGTTAATGGAGTCAGCTGATTTGTCGCGATTTAATGGATCACATATTCGATCTGCAGCTGATGCCAGACGATTATTGATGGATGAGTGGAAGTTAGACGTTCCTGTAAGTTTTAAAAATTGTTGATTTTTTATTTGCAATAATTTTTTTATTGGAAACTTTTTATGTTTTTTTGTTTTATTGCAACGATTAAATGTGCAATTATTTTGTCAATAAATTTGACTTATTATTTTGAAGTCAAAAGATTGGTACTACAACTTTAGGATTTTTGGTTAAATATTTTAAATTTCGAATATATAAATACTTGTTATAATGGTAGGGAACTTGGTATTTTTAACAAATTGAATGTACTACTAAAATGTTTAGAAAATAATGTAGCTAGCGTATAGTCGGAGGACAAACATTTACGATATGATTTTTTAATTATATTAATTTTTAACCTATTTTATATGTGAATAAAATAATTGCTATTTAGTTTATTATAAATTATTGTTTATATTGTTATTCTAACGTTAATTATTTTGTAGGATGAATCTGTTCGTATGTTTTTGTTATCAAATCTAGTTGCAAGAGATGGTATTGTCCGCTGGAAAGTGAACGTGAAAGGAATTATTCAATGTTGGGAAGATATTTTGGGTTTTCCAGACAATGAGCTTTTAGGTCGTACTTATGATCACCCTACTTTGTTTGTTGCAGGTGGTAGAAGTAACTACATCAGGTCGGTTTATGATTTGAAAAAAAAGTTTTTTTTGCGTTCATGTTACTTGTCTAAAAACTGTCATGGACAAGCACAATTAATTTGTAAACAGCAATCTTGTTTTTTATAGGTTAAATGATGTGATTGACTTTTAAACATTGTTAGTAATTATTAAGCTTTGTTGTAAAGCATAGATGCTTAAAAAAATCAAAATTTGAGAAATTATTATTAATAGACTATCTGTTAATTATTGAGCAGTAAGAAATGTATAACTTCATGTTATTTTTTATTACTGTTATATAATTTGATTTACTTTTTAAATAAGTTATCGTGGCCGCTAGTAGTTTATAAAAGTATTATTTTAGACTTAGTAATTCAGAAGGCAAACAAGATCCTGGATAATATAACTTTTGAACACCTAAATATTAACACTAAGGTACTTACATTAGCAGAAAATGTAACCAGTGATGTAACCAGTAGATAAACAATAAATGAACATTTCCTAGGCTTAATAACTGGTGTATAATTGCAAATAAAACATTAGAGAAGGCAACTGCATTGCAGGTCACATTCTGCCTTTTTAGTTTTAGAATAGAACGTACTAAACTCATATTGTAATTTTGGTTTTAATAGAAATATTACTTTTATTCTATAAAGGTTTACTTAAACGCCCAAAGGCTGCAGCAGAGAGGCGAATACGACACCGAATCTCTAAAAGAGCTGGATCCTTTGTTATCTATGACTGAGCCTAGGTACATAAATTTATCAACTACCGGGAGTGGGTTAGATTTCTAAAGAGGATATTCGCTAAAACCACTGTTTTTTAGTATTAAGGTATAAACCGTATTTCTCTGGGGCTTTTTAAGTGAATTGAACCGCATTTTGCAGATTTTCTGTTTTCACCATTTTTCTGCATTTTCTGCATATTGTTGATTTACTATCTTGCGACTACCATGGGTTATATAGCCCTCGAATGACCGAGAAACTTAATCAAAGATGGCATTAACCACAAAACTGCAGTGTGGTTGCTAAAACACATATTTTGTGGACACCTGAATTTATGTAAATTGCATTAGTTAGAGAATCCCCATTCCGTATTATTGCATTCTTCCTGATAATATCCAGTATAACACCAATAACTGTTTTTGATCTTACCACCTGAATATCCATTTGCTTTACGATTGTTTATTTGGCACATCCTTATTTATAATTAACCTTTATTACTATAGGCCTTTCTACTATCTGCTACATGTGGATGCTCTATATGGGGGTGTTTGTTCTATATAGTTCCATTTTCTATCTTTTTTTTAAACACAGGAAGGATTATCTTTCCTAGCTTAACGGATATATATATATATATATATATATATATATATATATATATATATATATATATATTTTATAGATATATTTATGTATCCTGAGTGTGCACCAAATCCAGGATGCATCACGTGGAGGTGACAATCAGGGATATTTCCTTTATTTAAAGTTATTATTATTATTATTATTATTAAGCTTTGATATCATACTAGAGATATATTCAGCGTAAAATACATTTTTACCATTAATATAAAAAAGTAGTAGTACAAATAATGGGATCAAAATGAAATAGAATGTCATATGTTAATAAATATACATATAGTCTATATAGTATGCATGTGATTTAAAAAAAATATATTCAAAATTGCTATACATAGAATGAGTCATTATAAGGCACAATTGTTCTATGTATTACTTAAATTCTTAGTATTATTAACATCATAAATGGGGATTACTGGAGAGCTTTAATTTAAAGTTATCTATTGAATGCACATCCTGAAAGTTGATGGTTTACGGGCTTTCGGTAACTAAGATTCACTTTAGCTAAGATAACTGGTGGGGGTATTTATTACTGATGATAATGATGGTGTTTCAAAATAACAGACTGGTGTCTTGTAGTTAGTTACATTATAGTTGTCTTAAATCCCACTTTTAACATAATTTTAGCAAATTTATCAAGATGCAATTTTGCTTTAACATTGAATTATTTTGTTGGGATTTTATGTAAGATAATTTGTAAATAGACTACATTTACAATTCGGCATTTATTCATACAAATTTATATTTTTCAAATGTCAATATTATTAAATAGTACAGATTTTTAATAGAACTAGGTTGAATTTAGTTTTTCCGATAATGATTCTGAGTAGTTAAGAAGTGCCTTAATTTTTGGTGTAGTTTCTAGTTCCGATTGTTTCGATATTCATGACATCGTACTTATATTTGTTTTCTTTTGAACTAAGACTAAAGTGGTACGAGTATTTATATTGTACTTGCGTTTTGGTAAATGAATGCAAATACACACTGGAAGTGTTTAAAATCTAAATAAAGGTATCCTAATATTATATTTAGCCGTTTAACTAAACGATAAAATATTAAGCAATTTTGTTTATTTTAGTAAATACCTGCTTCACTACATAATATCGTTTTAAGATAATGATAATGCCTTTTTGTATATTTGTAGTAAACAATGGCTTTTATGTGTATAAAAAATAGTGGAAGAAAATTGTTCGAAACTTTATTACCAACCAATCTGGTTTTATTTCTAATGCAAATGTAAAATTACATACACAACTTTGTTTTAGTACTGAAGACGTGCCAAAAATTCATCGTTATTTTCCACAGGCTCGTTTGCTTTCTGTCCCTAACGCAGGTCATTGGATTCATGCAGATGCTTCGCACACTGTCATTGAGCTTTTATCGGCATTTTTCCAAAATGCGTCAAACTTAGAGTTGATTGAAAATGTACAAAAGTTTCCTACTTGAAAATGTAATTATTTATTTATTATATGTAATTTTTTTGAGCAAATATTTTAACTATTATGCTTGCGTTTGTTTTGAAATGGTTTAGTAAGTTGTGATATCTACTTAATTCAGATGTATTGGATTCTAAATCACTCCTGCGAAAGTAGAAGAGTTATATTGTTGAAAAATGTTATTGTTAATAAGAATGACACGAACGGCGATTTACAAAAATTTTGTTTGGTATATATATATATATATATATATATATATATATGGCTTATTGATGCCGGCATTCAAGTTAAGGACATTTAAAATTTATATAAACAGCATTTTCTAGTTTATGAAATTGTATAGGCTTGGTATGAACTAGATCCGATTTATGGTACACAATATTATTTTACTGGTGATTTTCGCTTACACATTTTAACAGAAGTATTTTTATATACCGTACAAGATTGATAGCGTGCAGTCTTTCGATTTGAAGTAGGTTCTGAAACTAGAGTTTTAAGCATTGAAATATTTCCGATTATGACTTGATTAAATAATTCATTATATGAAACAAGTGCAAATGTAATAATAATGTTATTAATTTTATTTCACTAACGATTATTATACAGTTGTTCACTTTCTAAAAGGTAACAATGTTTATTATCAAACCCAAAGTTTTTAAGTATTTGAACCCCATATGCTAATAAAAGTCAATTTTACCAAAATGCAGAATATTAATAATCTTGAAGATATGAGTAATGCTTACAAAATTTTTATTTTCAATAATAATGATATTTTTATTCCGTATCTCCGTGTGATGCATCCTGGAGGGACCGAGTATACTGCACATAACTGCCTTCCCTCTAAGATGAAAGCCAATGAGCTAGAATAGACAACATTTTGAGAAGATTAGGCGGTTTCTTTAATTATTACGAACAGTGATGTGTATCATTTATTTACCAAGAATATTTTTTACTTTCGTTGTGCATACGAAACCATAGGAGATGGTTAGTTTTCTCTGCGTATATGGAAATAATGAAGCGATTATTTTATCAATTAGATAAAGCGCCTTTTGTTTGTAAAAACCATTAGGTAATTTGTGTGACTTTTCATATATATACTTGTCTGGTGTTAAATGTAGAATTTACAGTCGGTTTTGGAAAAACATTTTTAGGCACCTTTCAGAGTTAGTGGTAGAATGAATTTTGTATCACTAGAATGCAAGTCTAACGACTTAATTTCTAGTACCAACACGACTCATTTTTATTTACTGTATTAAAATAATTATAGGTGTTAAACTAGTGTTAGTATAAGAACGGTTTACCTATATCCAGTTTGATCTAGAACTTTAACACAAATACGAGGTCTTTTTATAAATTAATATCACGCTCCTTCACACATTTCATAATGCACATGACTTTTGAAAATACGTTAATTTTATTTTATTTTCTGACTGATGTTACATACTGCTAATTGTATTATATTTTTATAATTGCACATATTTTTTGAGTGCTGAAAGCTACTTCTACTGAAGTATCTAAGCCAATAACCATAATAATAATTATGATAATTAATTAGTACCCTTTTTATCATGTAATTCAAATGTTTGTCATTTATAAGAGAAACACATTTACAAACCATAAAACTATTTCGTGTCCTTAAATTGAATTGAATTAAACGATCACATTTATATATTAATGTTAACTTTTAATTAAAATCAGGTTATTAGTTTAAAAATTAGAGTTTAAATAATAGATGAAGAGTAAACTGGTTCTATTTGTCTTCCAACATGGCCCATGCTTGGACGACGAAAACTTCAAAATTAGTTACCACATCGTGCAGCATATTCCAATAGTGCATTTTTACTCGATCGGACGTCCATTCATGGGGAGTTGGCATGTTCTTCATGACTAGCGAACAAGGTAGTGTATCTTGCACGGATTGCCACGTGGAACAGTTGGTACAGAGGGGAAATGTTGTAGGTATAAATTGTAGTGCCGATATGTTTGTCTGTGTGTTGTTTTTGACTTTTTCGAGATAGTTTCGGGAAAATAGTATTGACTCGTTGTTAGATGACAATTTTTCTGACGATTGTATGATGTTGGAAGTAGCATGCGGTTTGTAGATGGCTTCAAATCCCCTTTTTTCTAGTGCTTCATCAATCGATGACTTTTGACCCCAAAATACCCATTGCTTGCATTCGACTGTATAGACGAAAGATGTGGAAAAAGATTTTGTATTATTTTGATTGTGTTTTATTTTCGCCCTACATATTCCCCATTTAATATCAGTAAAGTTATTGACACTGATAAACGACATTTTGAACTTTATTAGAATAACTTTTCTATCTACTGTAATACCTTAACTGTCTAAAAAAAATTATTACGTAAAGAGTAGTTTCTTGTTCCTTAATTTTTAAATATGAAGTGTAATTTGTCAAAACACTTTTAAGAAAGTCTTAAATTATTAACTAATGATAATAATAATAATTTCTTCAATGTTTCATGAGAAACATTTTTAAGCAATAATAGCATTGCTGGTATTACACCTATAAATGGTGTTGTATTGCTCCAATTAAAATATTGTTTATTGGGTAGTTCACTACTTTGAATTTGTCGAAACCCAGATGGAAGGGTTCAAAATATAAACTTTTAATTCAATACTAAAACTGCATGCAATCGCTTATATTTTTTGAAATATTTCAATATTATTAAAATTAGAAATTATTTAAAGTAGTGTGAAAATCATTCTAATTTTTTACTTATCTGAAAATAGAAGCGCGTATTTTTCAAGTTTACAAACCTTTAGATAAATGACGTAAATCATAAAATTGATTACTGTGCATCGAATTGGGTATGGGATCGAATCCCACCACCGGCATTAAATGCAGGCCCACTTTCGGCTTGTCCAAAATGTCCAGTGCTGAAAGATGCGTTTCTCGTGCAAACATTTAAAGTAGCAAAAATAAATACAAAATATAAAGTAAAAATAATGTTGAAATATCTAATAATATTTTAATTATAAATTGTAGCGAGGGATTAATGGTTACTAAAGTCTTAGGTTTGTACTTTAATCGGCATAAGTTTGAGTTCTTCAAATGTAGACTTTTTAGGATTTGCTATAAACCCAATTTTTATAAAGCGTTTTCTGTTAAGTATTCCTTAGTATCATGTTTATTCAGTAATTGTATATACAATTAATTAATTTGTGATTAAGCTTAATAAGTACTGTTAAATAAATGTTTTTTGTGGTTTAGAAATATCAAAATGAAGCTAAATATAATTTAATATATTACAAAAAATCACGTAATCGTCACATGTTTCAAATTTTTATATAGAAACATATTATAAAAAGCATTTACCAAATTCTGATGCAATTCAAAGATTTTCATTCGCAATATCAATCAAATAATTATTTGTATGAATTTTTTAAATACATAAATAGCTTTTCAAATGATTATTAGCATACAGAATGTTAACAAAGGTCTAAATGCATGTACGCTCAAGTATAAATCTGGTGTCTGAACTATATCTACCATTTCAGTACAAAACTGCATTATTACAGTGATGTATGTGCAGCGGTGACAATTTGAGAAGAACATTGAATCCAAGTAAATATACAACAATAATTACTATAAAAATAACAAGTAATTTTTGGACATAATATTTTTCCAGTATAGACGATTTTTGTCTGAATGTGCTAATATCTTTTATTGGATGGGAACGGCTTTATATAAATAACCGTTTCCAGTATTATTTATTTATTTTTCTACCCTTCTCAAAGTTTTAATTCTGGTTTTCAATTGTTTGTCCTGATCCTTGTAATTTTTGGCAACAAATTTTTCCTATCAAATTTTTGTGTTATTATTAATTATTGTGGGTAACCGATACTGCCACTGAGATCTCTGGAAAGCTACTTGTTCTCACAACGCGGTTTAACTAAGCGACCTCCGTATGTATATTCAAAGTAAAGATTGATCCGACCCAGTTTATATTAATTCAATTTCTAAATATGTATGGTCTAATTTTGAGCAATATCAACTCAGTTGATTCTATGCTGGAACTACTTTAAAATAACGTTTTTACAGTAACAAGAGCAAGATTTATTTATAAACCTAAAAATGATTGTTTTACAATCTAAGTTATTGCTGCTTATATTATTAAGTAACTGATACTAATAGCATTTTAAGAACTACTTAAATAATTTAAATCATATAAAGCAAATAAATATGTTTTGCACATAGCAGTTCAACTGTTGAACTTATTTTAGTAACCGGGGTTTGAAATCCCAATACAGGCACAAAACTTGTGCCCCTATTTAGCTTTAGTTAATGTCCACTTACACAAAATATCTTACTCGAAACAATGAAGCAATATAACAAGCAAAATTTAATTATTTTTTACCAAATTATATGTATTCTTATATGAAAAAAGATTGAAATTAAAATATTAAACTGTTAAATTGAGTTTAAAATAATTAAATATAAATTAAAATACTTACTGTCAGATACAATTGCAACTACGAATAATATTTGTACAATGGTTTTCATTTTAAGAACAATTTTTTGAAATGACTTTAATCAGTTTACAGATTTAACTGTGCATTTATATTATCTTTTAGTTATCAAAAAATGCGCTGTACTTTCGTCATCATGTGCACTAAAGTAAATAATTACAAACTTGAAAGTATTCACCGAATGTTTAAATATATAAATCAAATAATTCATGTAAATAGTTAAACAAAAAAAGCTTTAAATAATTTATGAGTAAACAAATAAAAACTACAATTATTAAAAGTTATCTTTTTAATTAATAAATTATGTATTTGTTAAAGTCTTTGAACTACAAATTATTTTGTATAACTATGTACAAATTTAGAATAAAATTATGCAGTAAAAAAACTTATTTCAATTATGGTCGTTTTTACTACAAAATTACAAAGTGTAAAACATAATTTTTGGTTCGTTTATGTTGGGTGAAGTGAGACGTGTCACGCTACACATTAAGTGGGACGTTATTTTATATTTTATGTTTTTTGAAGATGATTTTAGTATTTTCGCCTTGCAATACGAAACTTGTTTTATTAAATGCTTTTGTATAGTTATTATTTTTTCTCACTTTCTATTGCATTATCTATCCGGTTTTCGTTTTAATTTCCAAATGTTTTCTATTACAATTCCCCTTTAACTTACTTTTCATTTTCTATTTTCTTACAAGAACTTCAGATACTTTAGAATCGAGAATTAAAAGGAGTATCTCCTACTCAACTCGTGTACCAACCTGTAACTTGTAAGAAGATACAAAAAGGTAATTAGAATTATTATTAAGCACTTTGCAGCTCATATTACAATAAATTGTTTGCAACCAAAAAAATTTTTTTTTTTTTAATTTTTGACGCTATATTTTATATTAATAATTATGCTTAATCTTTTATTATGAGCTAGTTAACATGTAATATAAATGACCTGTAACCCATACCATTAATTCTTCGATTTATCCAAAAGTTTGTATTTTGGAACGTTATCAGGTTTCTCAGTTTTTTCTTTAGTTTTAAGTAGTATAAGTTTCGTTAATAAACATTCCTACTCTGTCCTTGTGTTATAATTTATTATAATTGGGTAATCAATACTAACACAGAAATTCTTTTTTGCCTTTTTATTTTTTTTATATTGTAAGACTGTAATGGTTTTTCTATTGACTGGTAGTTTTTAATCAGCATCGAGCATCCACTTAACATGTTTGTTCTACGGCCAGACTTAGATCATGTAGCTCCCCCTCATGTCTTAACCTTGTTTTTACTAACCTATATTTTATAATAGATGATATCAACGATCTTTTTCCCCTAGAAAGAAGTGACCACTCTCTCCTAATTTACAAAATTCATTTCCTAACATTTGCCCCAGTATCTAGGGTTTAGAAATTAGCTTTTATCTAGCCGATTTATAAGTTAGGTTGTAAGTTCAAACCAGATAGCTATAGACCGATAAGCATAATATCAGGACCCAATAAAATACTGGGGAGAATTTTTATTTAGTAAATTTTATAATAGATATTAACCTCAAAAATCCGGTTTAACATAGGTTTATGCCAATAAAATCCTGTCTCTCTAATCTAATGTTATTTACTAACAGTTCAACTAGCATGTAGGAACATTCGCTATCGGTTGATGTTATATACTTTGACTTGTACAAAGCATTTGACTAAATATCTCATTTTAGGGTAAGTTAAGGTCTTTTAAGATTAATCCTATGATGTATTCGTGACTTTTTATAAAACCGTTAATTTTGAGTTAGATTTGGCGATGTTTTTTCTTCCCTCAGTTATATCACTTATTCTCAAAGGATCTGTTTTATGTCCACTATTATTAATTACTTATATCAATGACCTACCCTCCATTGTTTAATCTAGCATTCTACTTTATTTTGATAATGTCAGAACAATTACAGCAAGACATTAGTAATATTTTTAAGTAAATTCTAAATAATGAGCTCCCACTGAATGTTACCAAGTGTAATCACTTTACTATTGAAAAACATTCAAACAACATGTTTAGAGTTTACTGTTCTAAACCTAATTCTGTAGTTAACTTGGTTAAAGATTTAGGTGTTAACTGTAGTGCTACCCTTAATGTTTTGTCTTATCATAGTAAAGCAGCTTTGACTTGTTTCCGACTTACCAATTTTTTAAGCGTAAAACAATGTATCTACACACGCTGTTGCAACCTAAATCGTCAATAATTTCAAATTGATCTACGACAATTGTTATATCTATAATTGTATTTATTTACTTTTGTTATTTTTTTTTTCTATTTTTTAGCCCTGATAACTGATATCACTGAACCGAATATAAAGAGTAGTTTTCCGTATTAAAATAGTGAACAAACCTGAGACCTAAAACCTGCATGCTGTTGACCCCAACTGTCGCATTACAGTAAAACGAAGTATTGCTTGGTAATGAAATAATTTAAATTAGTAGCTTAAAAAATTGTTTATGCCTTAAAATAACTTAAATTTTTATTATTTAAGTTAATTATTTTGTTAAAGGTTTTAGATTTATACATGAGTTAAATAGGAGAAAACTCCTTTTGATCCTCGGTTCAAAAATGTCAGATATCATAGATGAGCGTATATCAAGAATAAATAGAAAAATAAAATATTAAACAAAATTGTGCAAGTAGTGAGAATCATAAGCTTATTTAAAGGCCTTAAAAGACAAGGCCGAGACAACGTGTGTAGGTAAGTTGTTCAACGTAGAAATAATCTTATGGGAGAAATGGGACTGAACTCTAGGTCTTGAAATCTTGAAAGGGTGTCCTCTACGCAATTTATTGAAAAGGATAAAAAGGTGCTTGAACTGATTGGTATTTAGGAGTTTGAATATTAAATAAGGTCGCCCCGGAGTCTCTAAGTGTTTCTAAATAATTGGGGTAGGGGGTACTGTTAAGTGCTCAAGACACTTTAGCGAATCTTTTTTGCACTTTGTTAAATTTCATTATGTCCGCCCTCAGGATGGGGGATGTTACTTGTATTCGAGGTGCGGCCAAATAAAATTGATAAAGGAGACGAATACAACTAGTTTCCTAAACTATATTTGAAAAACTTAGTTGATTGATAGTACTTTAGGATAGCATTATTATGATGGGATGAAAAATTAATGAAAAGATTAAACCTTACACATAGATTCTTAACTAAGTTAGCCTGTGCAGTAAGTTGCGAATTAAAAGGTCTGAAAAGGTTGTCTAAATGTTTTCCAAAAGTGAAATAATTACATTTGAAAACATTTAGTGGGAGTGCATTGTTCAGGATTGATATCTCAAATTTTAACATCGTCAGCATAGAGCAAGTTGTCAGATTGAACAATTAAAAGCAGATCATTAATATAAATGATAAAAAGTAAAGATCGAAAACTGATACCCGGGAGACTCCTGAGAAAATATGGGTAGGAGTGGAGGTAGCACTATCTAGCTTAGCACAACTGACGGTTGATGAGAAAGTTACATATCTAATCGAGGAGTGGAAGACTTATCCCAAACGATTAAAGCTTACTCAACAAAGTAAATGTTGCATCTTATCGAAGGCTTTACAAAAGTCAAAGTGAATAACATTGACTGATGGGGAGCATTCCAGTATGTTTTTTAAGCTTTTAGAAAACATTAGTAAATTGGAGAAACAGGATCTCATTGGCATTGAGCAAGGTTTATAAGATTATTATCTATGATAAAACTAAGCTTGGACTTGATAATTCTTTTTAAGATTTTGCTAGAACCTGATAGAATGCTAATTGGCTTAAAACTATCTAGTTTAAACCTGCAACCTGATTTGTGAATTGGACAAATAAAGGCATGTTTTTAGATTGCATGCAACCTACCTAATTAAATGAAAAGATTAAAAATTTGGGCTAATGGTGGAGTTAGAGCTGAGGCACATTCTTTGGGTAACTTTTATCAGTACCTCTAGAGGATGATTTAAGTTGGGAGAGGTATGGGACATCTTGAATCAAGGAAAGGCTCGGAAAAAGAGTAAATAGAAAAATCCATATTGAAGACAGATTTAAAATAGTTGCCAAAAATATTACAGACCTCAGGAAAGGAATTGTTATTACGCCGCTTATTTTTAATAAACTTAAAAAGGAGGCTATTATTAGATTTAGCATTGTTTAGAAGCGAGTGGTATCCATGGTTTTTAAGCCGTTTAAAACAAGTTACACAAGTGTTCCGGAAATCTAGATAATTATAGAGGAAACGGGCAAGACTAGTCAACTTCCACTTACGAAACGCAGTATTACGCAACTTAATGTTTCAAATTATTTTGCGTAAAAGTTTTGGTTTGGAACGAAATGAGAGGAATGAAACGTTTATTGTCTAATCTTATCACATGGGAGAAAAATTTATAAAGGCTATCTATATCATTCGCGTTTAAAAAAGCCCAAATGAACTTGCTAAGATAATTTCTGAGATCTTCAAAATTGGCTTCACGGAAGTTAGGAACCGGCAAGGACTAATAATTGGAAATAACAGTGAGTGACGGGGGTGTACTTTAAAGGTGAAAAGAGCATGATTACTCTTGTTTTATGCAGGCAGGTGATTGATGTAATTTATTAACGAACGTAGGTTAGAGAATAAGATAGTTATTCTCTAAATCTGGTTGCAGAACAAACGTGCTAGGTGAGAGCATGTTTGATGCTAAAATAAAGAAAGGAATTATCAAAAGGCTTAGAAGAACAGGAAAGCGACTCCCAGTTAATAGAAAAAGCGTTAAAATCCTCCATTATGATGTAAAATTTATATGACGACAAGAGAATTGAGATTGGAAGCTTTTGGGAGAGAGGGAGGATAATAGAGGATTGAGAAAAGGGCTTGTTCACTTAAGAAGACAAAAGTGTCGATTAACTTATATTATTAATATCAAAGAGACAAATTTCCGAAAGTCCAGCCGAACTACATTATAGCCTTTGATTAGCAGCTTATTGTCATAAATGTGGTCAAATAGCCATGTTTCCGTAATGCCAATAATATGAGGCGTATAAACCTCAACTAGACTGCATAATTCAGGAAACTTATTCAAAAGACTGGATGCATAAGTATTAAAATGTTTAGAGGTTGGAATGTTTAAGCGCAAGAAAAAATCTTGTATATTGGAGATACAGGAAAAGGTTTTATCGGATTGCAGAGTAGTTAGTTTGATTACAGGAATAACCGATAATTTGGGACAGGCGATTAGTGCTGGAACGCTGGTTTTACCTATCCTATTAGCAGTAGAGTAGCCTTTGTGCAACTAAATCCCAGGGAATTTCTTACAAATGGTGGGCAAAGTGTTTAAAATGTTAGCTGCTACATTTGGAGAGCAGAAGTTAACAATAATAGGAGGGGATATATGGAGACGCTTACATATTATACGGGTAAATTTAAATTTTGTGCTTCAAACAACAAGGACTAATAAATTCGGTGACTAATTCCTTGAAGTTGGTGGCTGATTTAGGAATTTTTTTACTATTATATTAAATTCTCTTTTTTTATCTGCAGCATATTGTTTGGCTGCCGGCAAAATTTTATTTTGGGAGAGACGAAGGACGGCGTTAGTTGCTAGTTAAATTGTAGGATTACTAACCACTGACGATAAACTCGTAACTGATGTTAAAGTAGACTTAGTTCTTCCACCTGTTTCCTAGAAGAAAGAACAAAAGAGGTTTAATTTTTCTGCAGAATCTTGACTGACTTCTTTAGATTAGAGTTATTCTTCTTAAACTCATTAACTAAATCAAGGAGATCTATCTTAGGATCAATCGATTGAACAGAACGCCTAACCTAATTGGACCAGAGGCAATTTATACAATAAAAATCCACATCATTGTTTGCTAGTTTTTTGTAAAAAGCTTCAGAAAAATTAGCACCATTTTTTATTAAACCAGATGCAAAGCATACCTAACTTTATTGATTTACTGCACCCACATCTGCCACATGTTGCTGACTGGGAGGATTTCATTAAAAGCCAAAAACTATTTAAAAATTTTTCAGAAAAACAATGAAAGCAAATATCACAATGCAGAAGCAGAGCAATAATCAAATAATAATAATAGAAAAAAAATTAAGCATGATTTAAACAAATGGCACTCGTTTAAGCAAATGAACAATACAAATTACTTAATTGCCACAAAGAACACATACAAAATTTAACCAAACATTTCAAGGATTGTTTATAAAACCGTACTAATATATGCAGTTAAAAAACATAAATTGCACAATTAACACGTAAAAACACGTGACACCAAAAAGAAAAGAAAACAAAAAACACTAACACGTGTAACAACGAGTAGGTGCAAAGAAACAACGTCACACAAGCGTATCTCAGGATTCAGGATTTTTAGCGAATTGAGTAGGCCAAAACGCCTTTTAGTATTCGGTTTTCAAATTGTTTTAAATTTTTAGAGGGAAAATGAAATGGATGGTGAGGTAAAGGGGGATTAGTCACAGAAAAAATATTTGAAATCAAGATAAAATCAAGGTAGATAGTGGAAGTTAACAATTATAGAAAACTAGCAAAAATTATAAATATGCAATAATAATAATAAAACAATTTACGTATTACAATGCAAAAACACTGCAATAATCTTTAAAAAAGAAGAAAAAAGAAAAGGATGAATAACATTCGCGAGGTAAGGCGCGCGTTACGCTACACGTCCATTGGATACAGGATACAGTATAATTCACGAGATTAGTAGAAAAAACTCCTTTTGATCCTCGGTTCTGAAATGTCAATATATCTGAGGGAGGGAAAAGAGTAAAACTGGGGAAATGTAAATAAAAGCTAAATGAAATTAAGAAGGGCATGCTTATCATAAGCTTGCTTAAAGGAATCAATGTTGGGGGCTGAAATAATATGGGATGGCAAATTATTCCAAGCGGAAATGACCCTATGGGAGAAATAACAACTACGGAGACGGGTACAGGCTCTAGGCTTGGAAAACTTATACTTATGACCCCTTAACGTTACCTGTGAGGGAACGAAAAATAATGCACTACGCCCAGAATGAACTAATTGATACACTAAAATAAGGTCGCCTCGGAGTCTTCTATCAGATAACGGAAAAAGCTTTAACCTTTTTAGCCGATTGTTATGATCAACATTATATAGGATCTTAGGTATTTTAGAAGCTTTTCTTTGAACCTGATTAAGTCTATGAATGTCACGTTTAAGGATAGGGGAAGTAACTTGAATACAATATTCAAGATGTGGCCTAATATAGAGCATATATAAAAGACGTGTACAACTGATGGAAATATTCCCTAGAGTACGCTTAAAGAAATTGATCAACCTAAAACCTTTTGCGCAGCAAGAGTATGATGGGCAGAAAAAAGAAGGGAGGATGAGAAAGTTACTCCTAAATCTTTAATAGATAGTACCGATGTAATAGGAGAGTCATTTAAAGGAGATGCTCTAAAAATGTTCCCCGAAAGTTTCCCAAAGCAAATATGCTTACATTTTGAGAGGTTGAGAGGGAGCGAGTTTATAGAGGCCCATTCGTGAATGTTAAAAATATTTTGCTGAAGAACCTCAGGGCTGGTCCCCCATATCTTAACATCATCTGCATAGAGCAGGATGTTCGATTTAACTACCCCAGGCAAATCATTAATAAAGATGATAAAGAGTAAAGGGCCTAGGACAGAGCCTTGCGGGACCCCTGAGGAAATCGAACAGGGACTGGATAGATCACTACCTAACCTAACTCTAAAATTCCTACAATAAAGGTAATCTACTATCCAGTCGTACAAAGGCCCTACAATACCAAAAGACTTCAACTTAAGCAATAATAATTCATGTGAGACTTTGTCAAAAGCTTTGGCAAAGTCGAAATAGATAGCGTCAACAGAAGAAGAATGCTCAAGAAGCGAAGTAAGGCTATCAGAGTAATGTAATAAATTAGTTAGACAGGAACGATGGGGTAGAAAACCGTGCTGAGATAAACTGATAAGTTTATTATTAGAAATATAATCAATAATATGAGCCTTAAGTAATCTTTCAAGGACCTTACAAGGAGTGGAAAGGATACTGATAGGTCTATAGCTATCCGGGATCTGCCTATCACCAGACTTATAAATGGGCCTAATATAGGCTTGCTTCCAAATGAGGGGAAGACGACTACTCAGAAAAGAGAGGGAGAAAAGTTGGGAAAGAACAGGGCTAATATAATAGAGCATTCTTTAAGAACCCTAGGGTAGATACTATCAGGGCCGCAAGATGAGGAATTCAGTTTATTTAGATGATTAAAAACCTGTTCATTACTAAAGGAAGGGGAAGAGATGGAAGAACTAGGGCACTGTAAGAAAAACGAGGTATTTGGGATAGTTGAGTGAAAGACTGAACTGAAATAATTGCTAGAAAGATTGCAAACTTTAGTCCTTGAAAGTGTGGATCCATCGTCCCCTTTCAGAGAAGGGAAAAAGTTATTAGAAGTCCTTTTGTTTTTAATGAACTTAAATAGAATGCTTTTATTAGATTTGGCATTGTGTAATAGCTTACTAAGTTGATTACTCTTAAAAGCTCTAATCGCGTCTATACATTCATTCCGAAGGATAGAAAATTTACGATAAAAGATAGGGAGACCAGAGATTTTCCAGAGCTTAAAAGCCTTCCTACGTTTAGCGAGACAACGAATGATTTGTCATGGAAATTTGGGTTTCCTATGCCCAAATACCTTAAAGGGGACAAACATCCGGGTAACTTCCTGAATGACAGTGACAAAATGAGTGTAGGCAGCATCAATATTATCATTAGCAGAAAAATCCCAATTGAAATTTGCAAGATAAGACCTCATACCTTTAAAGTCAGCTTTCCTGAAATCAGGAACAGGAGAACTAATAGAATTGGAAACAAACTTAGGAGAATATGGGACAAATACCTCAAAAGAGAGAACGAAATGATCACTTTTACCTAGAGGAGGTAGATAAGAAATAGAGTCTACAGTTAAAGGATATTGAGTGAAAACTAAATCCAAACAGGATGGAGAGGAACCCGGTCTAAATCTAGTAGGGGATAAAATATGCTGGGTGAAAGAATGTTCAATACTAAAATTTATTAAGTTGGAATCAAATGTCTTAGGAGAGCTCAGTAATGCCCAGTTAATGTTTGGTGTATTGAAATCTCCCATAATAATGTTGTGCTGAAAAGGTAAAGAAGTTAAAGAATGGAGTTCTTGTATAAGAACACCATCGGAATGTGAGGAGAGGGACGGAGGTCTGTATAGAATGGAACAGAGAACCGATACCTTAGAGGAGAGATAGATAGAAACATGGAGGAAATCATATCCATTAATATGTTCATGGTTCGGTAGAGTACAAACAGAGAATTTGAATTCTTGCTTGATATAGAAAAGGCAACCCCCACATCTACCTTTCCCAGAATCAAGGCGCACTACATTGTACCCGAAAAGAGCTAGTTCACTATCTAAGATATCTTCAGTAAGCCAAGTCTCAGAGATACCAATAAGAAGAGGGGCTGAGTCAGAGACTAATGCCTGTACTTCAAATAATTTATTCCCCAGGCTTGAGGCATTAGTATAAAACATTCTAAAAGAAGTTAGAGGGTTAGAAGGGGGGCAAATTGTTTTACACGAAACATTGCTGGAATTTGAGGGCGACTCCGAGGCGCATAAAGAAAATCCTGACTACCTAAATTATAAGAGTCATTTATTAAATTAAGTGGGGTTAATTTAACTATTGGTACTGATAAATTTTTAATAACCAGGTTTTTAAGTTTCTTGCTTTCCCGCTCTGCATGCGAGAGGTCTTTGGTCAGTTTGATCCCAGGGAACTGGGAACGGATGGACCTCCAATTGTAGATGATATCCTCTACGACCTCAGTAGAATTACAAGATACTACAATAGGAGGAGATGGATGATGTAGTTTACAATAGATCCGGGAGATTTTAAAGTTAGAAGAAACAGGAGAGCACTTCTTCAATAAGTCGGTAACAACCTCCCTAAAGTTAAGAACCGAGTCTGGTATACCTTTAACGATAACATTAGTGGCCCTTCTAGCATCAGAGGCGAGCTGCTTAGCAGCAGACTGAATTTCCTCTTGTGAGAGTCTGATTGCTGTTTAAGCCACAGGAGAGGATACAGATAGCTTAGCTACAGACTCTTTTAGCCTATTAAGCTCTTCTAAAATAGTGTTTGAAAAATTTTCCAATTTATCATCCCGACCCTGTAAATTGGATATAGCCACATTCAGTTGAGAGATGTCGGAATTATTATTGATAGTAGAGGCAAGAATAGCATCTAGTTTAGGCAAAAGATTAACATCATGAGAGCAGGTTTCAACCTTATTGGAAATTCCTTCTAAAGGAGGAAGTTTTTCTAATTCTTTTCCCCTAGACAGTTCCGGCAAATAAAGTCTATGCTAGAGTTAGCAAATCTCAGGTAGTTAGGGGATGTAAGGCCGGAACAGATTTCATGAAACCAATTTTCACATTGTATACAGAAGATTCCACTTTTCACTTTCTTCCTGCAGCCTCTAAAACCACAAGCGTCAATTTTAGATACACACATAATTATGTAAAACAGAGATAACTAGTAATGAAAAATATAAAGTAACAAAATATCACAAAGCAAAAGCTAAGTGACAATCTTTAAAAGAGGTAAAAACGAGGAATTAAAATTCAAAAATCAAGTACGATTCATACAATCGTAAACCAAAATCCAATTGTACAACAAATTGTACAATTGAAAACACTAAAAAACAAAACAACAACAATAAAAAATTTCAAACCTTGCACAAAACAAAAAAATGGGCAGACACCAAATACTCACAAAATACAAACCACAAACAATATACTGACAATATACACAAAAAACTACACAGAAAAAACAAAAATAACACAATGACACGTAAAACAACGAGTAAGCGCAAAACAAATAGCAACTTTTGATCAGCACGTCACGCAAGCGTATCGCAGTGATTCAAAAGTGCAAAGAAACAACGTCACACAAGCGTATCTCAGGATTCAGGATTTTTAGCGAATTGAGTAGGCCAAAACGCCTTTTAGTATTCGGTTTTCAAATTGTTTTAAATTTTTAGAGGGAAAATGAAATGGATGGTGAGGTAAAGAGGGATTAGTCACAGAAAAAATATTTGAAATCAAGATAAAATCAAGGTAGATAGTGGAAGTTAACATTTATAAAAAACTAGCAAAAATTATAAATATGCAATAATAATAATAAAACAATTTACGTATTACAATGCAAAAACACTGCAATAATCTTTAAAAAAGAAGAAAAAAGAAAAGGATGAATAACATTCGCGAGGTAAGGCGCGCGTTACGCTACACGTCCATTGGAGCGTTATTCATCCTTTTCTCTTTTCTTCTTTTTTGAAGATTATTGCAGTGTTTTTGCATTGTAATAGGCACTTATTTTATTATTTTTTTATATTTATAATTTTTGCTCGTTTTCTATAACTGTTAACTTCCACTATCTACCTTGATTTTATCTTGATTTCCAATACTTTTTTCTGTGGCTAATCCCCCTTTACCTCACCATCCATTTCATATTTCCCCCCGAATCTTACTGATATCATCGAAAAATAGAACCGAGGATCAAAAGGAGTTTTTCTCCTACTCAACTCGTGTATTAACCTGTAACATGTAACGCTCCAATGGACGTGTAGCGTGACGCGAGCCTCACCTCGCAAGTGCGTATTTTTATTATTAAACAAAATATTAAATTTTATGTGTTTATTTATTTATTTAAAAAAATTTAAACAATAAATTAAACCGTTTAGTAATATAAATATGTTTTTTAATGTAATAATGCTTATAATTTTCCGTTTGCGCGTTTTCTGATTAATCGTTGTACGCTATGGTTGTTGAAACTGTCCATATTCGGCAAGCTAATGTTCGTTTGTACGAGAATTCGGATTATCTGGACACGGGTTCATTAATAATTTCTGAGAGGTAGGTTAAAATTATAATTGCGAATCACCTCATTTATTCCCTTTTTTCTTGTTTTACTAATAACATGTTATTGAGGGTTAGCATATGATTTTTCATTTTAGAAGTAAAATTTTAATATAACTTAAATTGAATTTTTGTTTATTTTTATACGTTTTTAAGTACGTAGGTTTGCTTATAAAGTAACTTTGTAGCATTAACTACTCGCCAAGTGATGCGCGTCTCAGCTACTCATCAAGTTAACGTACACTTTATTTTTGTCTTTTAAAGATAATTACAGTATTTTTGCATTGTGATACAAAATTTATTTTTGCTTCTCTTCTATAATTTAAAATATTTTCTATTGCGCTATAGACGGTTTCAACGTTCAGTAAATCGAACGTCTTTTGGTACTTGGTTTTATTATATCTTTGTTAAATCACTAAAGTGAGCATGATGAGCGCCTTGCTATCTAATTGTAAAATATATTTTTTAATATCCAATTGTTTAATCTGAAATGATTTAAATATATTGATCAACTGGGTTGGTGGTATTAGTTAAAATATACTTAACAAAAATATAAACTTTTTAGTAGTGTTGTGAATTTTATATTCTATAAAAATGTGTTTTGTTTATCCACTTTTACATAGATAATTTGGTTTAGAAGCTCAAATGTTTTACAAAAACAATTTTTAGTTTTTATACAGCTTAACGGAAAAATCTGTAATTTGTCAATAAAATTTAAATTTTTGTTTACTACAGTACTACTTTATCAACTAGGACAATCACTGTATTTTTCAGGTTGCAAAAAACATATGCATTTATTTTGTTTCAGTAACGTTTTATGGGAAGGTGCAAGCAAGCGTTTTTACCTAACATATCCGCAAATTACTTTACATGCAATTTCAAGACCGGGAAATTCCGATCAAACAAATCAGTGCGATTTTCCTCAAGGGCATTTGTTGTTTATGATTGATGGTGATCGTGTTTGGAACGAGTCTAATGTGAAACACGCATCCAATGGCGACGGTACTTCTAACGGTACTGAATTGGATGATGACGATGACACAGATCGTGCCTCTGATTGTCCTGGAACAACGTCAATTTTGCGTTTTGTTCCTCCCGATCCCGTTATGTTGGAAGTACTTTATAAGGCCGTTGCCGACTGTCAAGTTTTGAATCCGGACCCAGAAGATTTGGACGATTCCGATTTGGAAGATTTGGAAGAAGAAGAAGAGGAGGAGGAGGACGAAAATATGAATGGTGGCGATCATTGTGAAGGTGGGTTGTTGCAAAGCAGCTCTAATTTTAGTTCCTTAGACATCGCCTCTTATGTAGGCTTATATAATTTAATAGAATTAGTCTTAAAAGTATATCTAAGTGGGACATACTAGTGGCACATTTAGTTTTATGCAGTTTTAACTAATCCAATTGAAAGTGATTTTTTGTGATAACTAAAATTGGCTTTACTTTAAACTATTAAAAACAAGTTAAACTACATTTTAAAAAGGTATAACATTAATGATTTTTTAAATAAAAAAACAAATTGGGTTGACAGTTTTTAAACGGCCTCCAATTGAACAATCCCATCTAGAACAGAATCACAAAATGAATTGCATTACTAGTTGGTTTCACATATATGTGATTTTAGAACCTGTTAGGTTGTTCAAGTTTCCATAAGAGATAATACTTAATTTGGAGACGTTCTTATTTGGCAGCCATTGACACAAATTCGCAGTGTTTTCTAACCAAATAGTACATTTTACATACAGACTGTCTAAACTACTACCACGTGATGATATCACGTTAGGAGCGCTTTGTAAAACTCACTCGAGATTATGATTTTTATTGTGGGGGTATCAACTGGGTAATTAATCATTTGTTTGTTTTAAAATTTTAAATAACGGCAGTTGATGGCTAGGTGATTATTTTATTAGCTATAAATTCACTTACGATTTTTGGGGATTTGCAAAGAGTTCTGCTTTTAAAACTCTATTTCGTATCTTTCCTATCTTGTGAAGATTATGACAACTGCTAGAAGCCACTTTAGATTTTTCGAGTTGGTTAAACGACAGAGCACCGAACTAGTTGGATCAATTTTGGGAAGAAATTGAGGTAGATAAATAGGCTTTGCAAAATATAGTTGTAATTTGTAAGTTAGGAATAGTCTGGGGTACCAACATGAGATTTCAGACGAGATGAACATGGATTAGATTCGTTATTATTGATTTACAAAATAGGAAGCTTGATGACTTACTCATTCATTCTTATCAACTTTTGTCCTTTTTCGTAGCGCATATGAGATCAGTTGCCTTAGAGAATTATGATGCACAGATACAAGGACTCATTTTCAAAAATCAAAATGGCCTCATTTAACCCAACTGCTTAGATAAAATATTTGAGTACTTTAAGATGTCTTTTATTTATCTCAGATATACATGAGCATCCATTTGTTCATGCAGAAATCCAGTTGTATTATTGTGCACTCGGTCACTAATTTATGTTAGTTGAAGCCCAGGGTATAGAGTTAGAAAATTGAAAATATAAGCGTTATTGAAATTCTTAGCATTTAACTAATCTGAACGTTAAAGACAATTTATTTCTTAGTTGTTATTTAAACATGATTAAAGTATTTATTATGGTAAAAAATTGCATGTATCATTACTGTGTTTCAATAAACTTAGTATTGGCTTACATATTTTAATAAGAGTAACATACACATATTGGGAATACATTAACAGTAATTGTGCACGAGTCGTTTTAAACTCATTGTTGTAGATCATCACTTGTGTGCTTCAAACAATTTGGCCATTTTTACATTTTCATATTTATTTAAAATTCAAAATTATTATGAATTTAAAATTTTAATTATTTGTAATTTTAGATGAAGACGAACCGATGGATTCTAATCAATTTGCTGACGCCTGTTGATTGAATCTGGAATTTGTGTAAATAATTATGTTTTATATTAAGTGAAATACACGTGTATACCAAATGTGTCTAGTCTTTTAATTATTGGATTTGTTATTATATGTAGTGGACATCTCGACTAATATCAACAAGGACCAAGTGCACAGTGGCATAACTTGTCTTCCGCTTCTGTCGGTGGGTGCAAGCATACACCTAATACACTTAATACCTTTTAAGATATATGTGTACAGCCGTTAGGCTAAGGGAGATAATCGTGACAAAAATCAGGTAACCTCGTCAATATTTGCGAACAGTGGTGCCATCACAAAGGTGCCGCCTACCAGTCGAGAAACTGTTATTGCTCTACGTTTGCTACGCTTATAGAGCCATCGAAATCGATCGTCTAATATGCCATAAAAATATAGAACCAAATGAATAAATTAATCAAGTTATACTTTTTATATATGGATACCGCTATATATATGTACCAATGAACGTTTTCATACTATATTTTGTGGAGAATATTGTTGGGTTTTCTTGTTATCTATATTTGTCTGTGTTGAAGGTATAGTTCACATGTAAATTACATAAGTGATAATAGCTGACGTACAGTATCCAAGACATCAATCTTAGGTTTTAATGGTCTTACATAGATGCTATCAACCAGTTGAGGAAAGCCCCGCATCTGTTAATCATACTAGATTACTTTTTTATATGATGCCCTCCATTTTAGTTTAAATAGAAGTAGTTAGAGAAATGATTTTCAATAGCATTTACATTGCTCGAAAGAGAGCATAACGAAAATCTCTTGTATTAAAAGTATCTTGAAGGTTTTATCCAAAAAACTGTTTCGCTTTTTGAAGCTGAAAATTATTATATTAACGTACACATCTGTGTAATAACTTGAATTTGATAAACTAAAACAGCTATTGAATTACAAGAAATTAATTCATACATAGAATAATGACAGTTGAAAACTACTTACGAGTAGTTTGCTTTTAAAATAAAAATTAACTTGGCAATGTAAATTTTCTAAGCAAATGCAATCTGGTTTCACAAATTTTAGAAATGTCTATAGCGTTACTAAAATATTAGCTTTTTTAAAAAAAATAATGACGTTTTATTTCAAAGATACGTGACAGATAAAATAAGTTCGTTTTGTCGGGTATATTGTATATTTGTGTTAGGCTATCTAACGGTTTGCATGTATATGGATAAATATCTACGTTATTATCCTACTTTACTGACCATGAGTTTAATTTCACAGCCTATGCTAATTAATGACCGTCGTCTGGCTGTATCAACGTCTCCACTGAAATATTTTTGTTATAAAACTTTTGGGAAATAAACTGCCGAAATGGTGTTTAAACTATTTATTATTATTATTATTTATGTTTACTACTTTGAATGTTTTATGAGAAACATCTTTCAGCAGTGGACAATTAGCGAAGCCAAACGTGGGCCCGCATTTAGTGCCGGTGATGGGATTCGAACCCATGTCCACCGAGGTCCGAATTCGAGCGCTGTACCGCTAGACAAATGTTTGGCAGTCAGTTTTCTGTTTTTACAGTCGTTTCTCTTTATTTAGTTCAGGTTTACGGGTTATTAATTTTTTAGTTTTTTTAAACGGGAGATCAACCGAATGGAGGAAATTGACTTTGTAAAACTAAACTGCGTTTGATACATTTGTTTTCAAAACAGCTTACGGATAAAATTAAAAACCAGTGGACAATTGAAATACTAACATTATAAACTTGTAATGTTCACCTTCTATAATAATGTATTTTTCAAAATATAATTTTATTTATAAATTATGTAGGTTTGTTTTAGAGTTTTAATAAGTAGTGCATTATTCCTAGAATGTATATTGTATATTATGATTAAAAGTTATTTTCTATTAACATTTAATCACATATTACTGGAGCATTATCTAAGTAATATATTAACCAAGCTATATATATACGATGAGCAGCTGATCTATATTATAAATTACTGTAGTTCGCTAATTTCCCTTTCAATTAACCAAACGAATGTATATCTAAAATATATGTAAACTTGTATATGTAAATTGAAAATTATATACAATGCAATATGTTCACCAAGTTTTTATCAGTTTCTCTTCTTATTGGCTCTTATTCTGTACGAAAAGGTCATACATTTTGGATTTATTTTCATGAAATAAATTATTTATAACTTTAATCTGATTTTTTGAACTGAATTGAGGTAATAAATGTCTTAAAAAGTTAGTGCATTTAATTTTATTTTGTGCGTGTGTATGAATGCAAATCCGTTTAATTTACACAACAGTACAAATTTATAAGAATAATGAACTAGTAATTAAACTGTTTAATTATTACTATTTTGTTGAGATTCAAATTGAGTTCAAATATTTTAAAAGTAGAACATTTGAAATTTGGTATAATTAAATTATTCTTGAATTGTAGTTTTATGTAAGAAACTATATTTGGATGCAATGTTTCAACGCCTGCAATGTATGATGTGTAATATAGATTAGGCAATCTACTTTTAATTTTGCATTTTAGAGAATTTAGAGTTTTTTAATAGATTTTTGTCCTATTAGAAGTCATAATTTTACTATTGACAGTTATGAATTAAAGGATTTTTAATAATACAAAACATCAGTAGAGGCAGTTTGTTATTTCAAAATACTGAGTCAAAATAATCAAAACATTTAGAAAATGCAGTTTAAAAAACGTGTTTAATAAAACGAAAATTATTCATTTTACTAGTTAACATTTTATTGAGAACATTTTTTAACTTTTTATCTCATCATTCGTATAATTATGCCAGCCAAGTGATTGTTATCTAATATAGTTTATTATGTCAAATAAATTTAAAAGTAGAAATTAATTAATTATGGACAATTTGGAGTTATAAAGTTTATTTGAATTAACTTTGCACAAGGGTGACATGCTACGTTTTATTGAATTTTTCAAGTGGATGTGGGTTTGTGGTAATTTTAGTATCCGTTTCTACGTTACACGAATTTTGGTAATAAATGTTGTAATTTGATGGACATAGTGTCACACTTGGCACTAGATGCAGACCCTTGTTTAGCTACGTTAAATGTCGACTGGCTGGAAAATGTATTCCTTAAAACATTTAGCCAATTGCAATTAGGTAAAAATTGCTAGATTTACGGATAGACAGATTAACAATATTGCTTTACATATAATTTTTATTGTATGACATTATTGTTGTGTTCTTTACACACAAACTATAGAGTAACAGTTACAGTAGGCAACGTATCTCATTCCAGTTAAATTGTTTTTAAATATTTTGGTTTGTAAAATAAATTAATGTATATTTTTAAAATAACAAATTTTTTTACACATTATAACGATTTGATTAATACCCTACATTTTTCTATAAATATATAACCTTGATAAATACGCTGGTAATGCGATGCCTAAACTTTAACTTTTTCTAGTTAAAATTTATTAAACATAAAAATGTGTAATTTATATACAAAAATAATTATTAAAAAATATATTTTAATTTTATATTCCTTTTATTTTAAAAATAATAATTTTAAAAATAAAATATTTACTCATACATATATTTACAAATTTGCATTGTATTTTTAGATAGTCAATAAATAATTTATTTTAAAAGTATTTTGATATAAAGAATTTTAAAACAATTTTTTTCCAAAAAATTATTAAATTATTTTTAATCATTTAAGCACAAGGTCGTTTTTTAATTTCCGTTTCAAAATTTGAAATTTCGAAAAAGGCTTCTTATTTCCGCGCACTTAATACTTATGGTTAAAACAGCTCAACGTCGTTATTTGTCTACCAATGATTATAAATTAATTCAAGGTTTTTATAAAAGGGGCATTAAAGTTAAAACAATTGCCGAATGCATGAAAATAGATGTTTCAACTGTGTACAACATTTTGAACAATAAAACAAGCCCCAGATCACCCACAGTTGGTAGAAAACGTTCAACAACCAAACAAGATGATTAGTTTATAATTATACAGCTTAAAAAACACAAAACAATGAATGTAAAACAAATAAAAAATCAATACTTAGAAGATTTTTTATATTCAATTGTAAGAAGGAGAATGAAATCTGAAGGGTTCATTTTTAAAGCGGCTGTTAAGATACCTCCACTTAGTCGTGCCCATAGATTACAACGAGTGGAGTTTGTTAAAAAGTACAAACATTATCCATCGTCATTTTGGAGATCAATATACTTTACGGATGAGTGTGCTATATCCTATGAGTCATGGACTGAACATTCAAACGTTATTTATAGTCCAAATTTCCCACTCAACCAAACTTGTACCGTTATAAAAGTTGCACATCCTTCATGTGTCAAAGGATATTTTGCAATTAAATACAATCAATCTCCAAAATGGATGCGTACTAGTGGCAATTTAAAAAGCGCTAAATTTGTACAAATATTTAGAGATTTATTTCATAGTGAGCTGTTTAGAAATGCTACAGGACAATTAACAATTGTTCAAAACGATGCTCCTGTACGTATTTCAAAAGTGGTAATGTTTATTTTAATATGACTTACAATTTACTATACGTTTTCCTTATTTAAACCACAAAAGCTTCGAAAAGTAAAAAGCTTACTTTTATTCAACTTCCTCCATACAGTCCAGACCTCAATGTAATTAAAAACGCTTTTAGTATTTTAAAACGTGAGGTGAACCGCATGGAAACTGACGTACCTGTAGAAACGAAAATTAATCATGTTGTAAAAAATTGCATTTTGAAGGACTATATTGGTACGTTGATAGATTCCTATCCCAAGCGGCTGGCAGAGGTTGAACAAAAGCGTGGATATCACTTAAATTACTGACAGTATTAAGTCTGTTACCTTTATTGTATATATTTATGTACTTTAGTAGATAAAACTATTTTTTAAAACCAATTATCTGTGTTTGTTTTTAAGTATTGTGCTTTATTGCTAAAACGATTATTATTGTGTATTATTTTAAAAAAGTTTTTGCGAATAATATTAAATGTATATATATTAGTAAAGTATTATCTAAGGTACTTATTAACAACCGTTAGATATGTCTAAGATAAGTAACAAGTGCTACATATATTTCAATATCATAGTAGGTTAACATTGGATTCACTTATGTCACTATCTGTATTAGTTTTGAATGCTAATATATATCTAGTTATTTTTAAAAATTAGATGTATTTTTGTACCGGAATTTGACAAGTAGTTAAAGTGATAGACTCTCATTTAAGTAAGCATGAGTTTAAGCTCTATTACCAGTACTAAGTACGAGATCTCGTGTAGGGATTTGTTAAAAATATCGACATCGGCACAAAGGTTTTTTGTGAGGCGTTCAAACAATAGAAATTAAAGAAACATGTCCAATACTGCTGCTAATTTGGAACGCTGTCCAAAAATATACCGATTTTTGTAATTTTTAGAATACTCAAAATTTTAGTTAATCGTTAATTTACAAAATGTTTTTATCATAACATTGGAAATTTATTTTTAATAAGAATTGGTCTTTACAAAGCTTTGTTGCTATTCTTTGATTTTGTAATTTTTATTTTTTTGTTTTTACGTGAAACTAAGTTGTTTTCAAGCTTGTAATTGTTTATTTTCTTTAAACTTGAATAATTTTGTTCTTATTTGAAACATAAAAAATGGAAACGTTAATAATTATGTAAAGAGCGTTTATTTATAAATGTGTACTAACCGAGACAAAGGCTCTTATTTTCAACTAGGTTTGGCAAAGATAAAAGTAAAAATGTTTACAAAGAGTTGGCTTAAATCTTAGAAATAATTGGGCAAAAAATAATTGGCCTAGATTAATATTTGTTATCTTTAAAACGAACTACATGTAAACAAAGTTAAACATTTTTCTTCAAATAAACGCACGTTCGAAGTAAATCCATGAATAGGTTAAATGAAGTGTAATCGTTATAATAATAATAATAATTATTATTATTATTCCTTTCCATATTACTAAAGAAACAACAAAAAGTGAGTGTATTTTCATCAAACTTGATTGACAAAAAATTGAATTATTTGATTATTTTACACATTTAGTAAATAACATTAATTAAAATTTAAAAGACGGAATCGGAATAGAATTTCAATCACCGATCTGTATGATATTTAAAGCCATAAATTTAATTTAGAATTATCTACAACAATCTTATTGCCCAATGCTGTTCAGAGCGAGAGGGTTTTGAAATAATAATAACAGTAATAAAATATTAGTTGTTACAATATTAACTGTAAAACTTCTCTACATTCAATTGTGTGCGTACTAATATACAAGCAAAGTTTAATCAATAGATACAATTTATCCAAAAATATTGTATAAATAGTATTTTATACCAAGTGTTTTAAAATCAACCAGTTTATACCTCCCATTTAACTAGATAACACGCAATTCGTATAGTTAAATTGAGTTGTATATAATCAATAAACAAATTTAAAAACAACGACGTTGTGGCATTCATACACAAGTTGTAAAAGTTTTTAAGGACTTATTATTTTAGCATCACATGAACGTGTTCATAATTATTTCTAATGTAAATAAGAGAAATAAATTTGATAAAGTACAATTTTTTAATGACCACACGCCATTAAAAAATTGTTTTTATTTGGTGAGGTAAATGATACAAATATTGACAATTTGATTAATGGCTGAGTTGAAGATTTAAAAATAGACGAAATTAGTTAACATTAATTTGGTTTTAATACAATAAAAATGTTGTCTTTAGTAACAATAATAGAATTAACAACGAAAATAATTTTTACAAAGTAGGCAGTGTGTGCATTTAATTGTTGGCTTAACAACTGAATAATTTGTGCCATTCCGGCGTTGTATTATCAAATATTTATTGCATTATGTTAACAATAGAAAGTTATTTTAATAAATTAATTTTTAGCAATCAGTAAACGACTGTTTTGAAAACGTATTGTACAATTGTCTTGGTAAAAATCATTTAAACGTATAGTTTTAAATTTATACATTGCAATTGTTTTAAGTGTTACTGCCGGCATTAAGTGAGGATCCAAATTTATCTTGGTGAAAGGTCTACTTGCTAAAAAGTGTTTCCCGTAAAACAATAAAGCAGTAATAAGCTAAAAAACAATCGTTGAGGAAAGAAAAGTTTAGCCTATTTTAAACAAAGGCATTTAAAGCATTGGGTTCCCTTTATAATTCCAAACAAAAATAATAGAAAACGTAAACTGTGAGATGAATTCATTTCGTATATTCAGTTACAAACATATAAAGAATCAGTATATATATATATATATATATATATATATATATATATATATATATATATATATATATATATATATATATATATATATATATATATGGTGTAATTAACTTAACATTAATGACTACACATACATATATACACATACGCAACATGCATATGTTAAGTTTATGCTAAATTTAATAAAGTTATAAATTATCTTTGTGGGTTTTAATGTGTGAATGTAAACAGATTCAAGTGTTTTTAACATATTAGCAGTTTCAGCAGTTATTAACACTTTAAAACAATCATTAAAGTTAACATGGTGTTTTGTTTGAACCAGGTGGCGTAATATTAACGAAGTGTACAGACGTTCATTTGAGTTGGACTCTTTATCGATCCAATTGGCCCGTTTAGATAAGGACAAGTTGTCCGACCAATATATTTGTCACTGCAACTGCAAATGAGCTGGTATTTACAATGGGAGGTGGAGAACATTGCTATAGTCTGTTTTTACTTTGGGCAAAGGCAGACCTGTTGTGGTACATAACATTCTCAATTGGGTCAATGAGTATATCCTTTTAATCACACTTTTAAACCTCATTTTTAGGAGGTTCATGACATCATCTCCTTTAAAAGGCAGTTTTTTTGAAAACCGGCTTGCTTTCGTTTACAAGTTTTTCTTTAGATATATAAAGGATCTATTAAGCACTAGACATTATTTTTAATTCCCGATAGTTGTTTTTACGAAAAAACAATTGGACGTAACAAATTAATTTAGATTTAATACCTTTGAAATTTTTTGCGGTAATTGTTAAAATGGGTGTATATATATACAAAAAAGGGGGGTACAGATAATATTTAAATTAGTACAACTCACTACCATATACATACACAGTCATTACGACCAAGCTACGTGTAGTGACGATCTGTTTTTGTGCACACAAAGCAGGTTTCAATGTGTGAATATAAACGGATTCAAGAATTCTCAACATATTCGAAGCTGGAGAAGTAATTAGCACTTTAAAACAATTTTTAAAATTGATCTGATGTTTGGTTTGTAGTAAATGACGTAATATGGAGGATGTGCATGAGTGTTCACTTCCGTTTGACCTATTGTTGATCCAGTTTAGAATGTGTTCTTTAGCCTGGCTACCTAAGCGACACATTGTCCGACCAATGTACTTGTCACCGCAACTGCAAGTAAACTGATAAATGCAATATCCGTTATTGATTAGAGTTTGTTTTGTGGCTTCTAATTCTTTATCAATAGTATCACTTAAACAAATTTTTGTGCACGGTTGAATAATGTTTTAACTAGTGCAAATTTTTGTTGAATCAGTTGAAAATTTTTGAAATGGAGATAATGACCCGTCCAGGTAGGCTTAATCTTGAGTTGAATAGACCCGTCTAAGAAATTGATTGTATCATTTTTTTCAAGCTTCCATTTAATTTTGATATTGGGATAAATGTTGTTGAAGATTTGCAGTAATTGGTAAATGTCTTGTTTATTGTGGGCCGCAATAAATATGTCATCCACGTACCTTTTGTATACAACCATATTTTTTATTGTTCTTTTTACTAAATCTCCAATTTTTGATAGAAAAATGTTCGCCAATGTTAGTCCTAAAGGATTTCTCATGGTTCCCCCGTCTGTTTGAATATATGATTTACCATAAAAATTTAATCTAATATTTTACGTACAAAGTAGAGTCAATTCTTTCAAGTATTTAACGGTAGATGATAAAATTAACCAAGGGAAAAAGAAATTTAAAAAATCCTATTGGTCAACCTCCGTGAGTAAGTGTGAAGTACGTTGATGCATTCTTCTATCAAAAGGGGATTGTTTAACCTTGAAAATGTATATAAGCTGGAAAAATCAATATTGCGTCATCGTGCAAATTTTGTCACACTTTTTTGAAACTTTTCCATTTCCAACTGCCGAGTAATCACACACTCACGCAAAAGGCTGTGACTCTTATTGGCTCCTTCTTTCGCAACTTTTTCCCTTGGTTGGTTTTATCATCTACCTATTTAATAGGAATTTTGGTATTGATTTCGTTTGACCTAATGAATATTCTAATCCATATAAACAAAATAATGAAAAAAGCTTTTAAAGAGTTTTAAATAAAAAATTTAAAATAAATTCAATTATTTATTATTTACGTTTAACCTTGAGATTCCGATCATCTGCTCATTTTGCTTTCTGTTTGTGTTGTTTGTGAAATGGACAATAGTGATAAAAAATGTTTCCAGTTTACCGAAAATGAATATCGTGTCATCCAAGAAGTAAAAATAAAGGATTTTCACTGTAAAAGAATTGACGGAATTATACGGAATTAATTTTTTAGCAATTTGTCCGATTATTAACGGTCAAAAACCGCGAAATTATATTTAGTACCTTAAATAGTGAAAAATGTGTTTCAGTTATAAAGGATTTTTTTTATTATGAAATGCGGAACAATAACACTGGGGTTACTTCTGTTTTTCAGGACAATCCTCCATGTCATACGTTCAAAAAGATAACCTCATATTAATCTAGGCCCATTTTATTTGTTTTGTATTTACATTCAGACAGTAGATAGGCTGAAATCGAAAAAGCTTTCTTTCACTCAATTACCACCTAGTAGTGGGCTGTTAAAATGTTTTCAGTATGCTAAAGCGTAAGATCAATAAACATATTGAAATTGAAGATTTATGTAAACGCATTCGGTTTGTTGTTCAATATGAGATGAAACAGGAATATATTGACACTCTCATTGATAGTATTCCAAAACATCTGAATCAGGTTATTTAAAAGAAAGGCGATCACATAGAATATTAGATTCTTTAAATTTCGTAATGCCATTCGTCATTTGGTAACTAAAGTTATAAATTATATTAATTATTTTATTCTATTTTAGATTTTGCACTAGTTAATATTTTATATAATTTTTTATTACTTACAATATATATATAATTAAACATTTAAAAATTATTATATAGTATTGTATTATTATATATTATACAAAACCCTTTTGCTTTAAAAATAAGCATGGGGCAATAAGACAATTATAACAAAACAACAACAACAACAAAGTCTTGTTGACATTAAAGATTTTGCAAATCGAGGATTGAGCTATCTTTTGGCTTTTACTTAACTCTGTCATTCAGATACGTGCAATCACTTCTTTGTCGCTGTTTTCCGGAATGGCATCCTCTTGATTGTTTCTATAGCAGTATAAATGTTTTACAGAAACCCGGGTTGCTAACCTTGCGCCTAAACCCTCCTCCTTTATCCAGGCTTGGGACTTGTTAGATTAAATCATTTTTGATCCAAACTAGGCGGATGTATATATAATCAAAGTGACGTTTCTCTTGTACGTTATGTAGATGCTGGAGATGTTTTAGTTAAATATTCATTTTTTGCGGTAATTGTTGTGATTGCCGTTAAGTTTTATAGTTGTAAATATAAAACACTGGGTCACTTTTAATTTTTATTATATTTTTTTCTTCTAAATGTTTAGTTGAAAATATCAATAAACATTTAAACATTAAGTGAAGTTAATTATAAGTCTATATTTAGTGCTTGTAATAAGTTTTAAACCTTTGTTTACCTACTTTCAGGTCAAACGCTATAACCACTTCTGTCACCTAAATACAAATGTTTAATAATACAAGGGTCATATAAAATTAAATGTTTTTCTTAATTAGTTGTTTTTTAAAATGATAACTTGATAAGAGCCAATTAGTAAAAAACGGAGATTACTTCTAGTTTACATATTTAAAATATTTGTTTACATATATTTGTTAACAACAAAAATGTTATTTTTTTAAGCATACAATAAGACACAAATTCAGAAAGTCAATAAAATTGCTTATTTTTTAAACTTTTTTTATTAATATTGACTTCATTTTGTAAACATATTATTATTATTATTATTATTATTATTATTATTATTATTATTATTATTATTATTATTATTATTATTATTTTAAAAATGGTACTTAATTTCACCACCACCTTCAAAATGCTAACAAAAACTTAACATATAAAAAGGATTTAATGTTTTACAAATGTTGATTATGTATTTTTGTAAGTTTCCATTTCTATATGGGTTTTTAAAAATGACAATAAATATGCCTAGTTTGGATCAAAAATGATTCAATCTAGCCAGTCCCAAGCCTGGATAAAGGAGGAGGGTTTAGGCGCAAGGTTAGCAACCCGGGTTTCTGTAAAACATTTATACTGCTACGGAAACAATCAAGAGAACGCCATTCCGGCAAACAGCGGCAAAGAAGTGATCGCACGTATATGGATGACAGGGTTGAGTAAAAGCCGATAAAAAGGTCAATATTCGATTTGCAGAATCTTTAATACCAATAAGACTTTGTTGTTGTTGTTGTTTTGTTATAATTGTTTTATTGCCTCATGCTTATTCTTAAAGCAAAAGGGTTTTGTGTAATATATATATATATATATATATATATATATTTATATGTACAGAATGGACTAGTTTTTAAGCAAAAAACAATATAACAAAACGGAATTTGTTTTATGGAAAAATGTCCTATCATTGTTTTAAGGTCCGATTTTAACATTAATATTAATTAATATTTGTTTCTAAACAATGTTCTTTTTAAAAAGTAAAAAAAATTAATAAATTTAATGGTATGTACACTAATATTAGTAACCATGAAATTGTCACAACCGTAAACTCTTGCTTTTTCTTTAGCAATATAAATTTATACATAAAAAAGATTAAAAACAATTTATTTTAACCATCCTTCCCTCTTAACTCAACTTGCAACTGATTATTTAAAAAAATTGCAAAATAAACATAAATTTATGCACAATACAATTAATAATAAATGTCTAGTTTACATACACTCAATTGTAAATAAAAACTTTTATGTAATGCCGTTTGTATTTTCTAACTTTTTTACCTTCATTAATTTTTCTTTCAAAAACTGAATTTTCTGAATGATGTTTTACTATAAAGTATATTTGGCAATTAATAAAACGTATATATATATATATATATATACCTATGTACCTATTTACATATATAACATTATTCAAATTATTTAATTGTAAATGTAATAAACTACGTTTAATAATTAACGTTATTTGTCAAATTTAAACAAATTTTTTGCATTAATAATAAATGTCCTCTGGCAAAAGTTGTATGAATTTGGAAAAATTAAATTATCATGAATATTGTTGATATAATGTTTACAGTATAAATATTAAATACATTGTACATTGTTTGATAGAATTATGTTGTTTTAGAAAAAAGTAATTAAAAATGTTACTATTTATAGCAAACCGGCACAAATACTACAGTTACTAAATTTATATCACAGTAGACATGAAACTAAATGCAAATAATTATTAGGATTTTCTAAATGTTTACTTTTTAAAAATGTGTCCCACAAAGCACTTAAACGATGTTAGAAATTATGGAATTAATAAAATTTTATCATAAATGTTAATATTACATCAAAAATGTAAAAAAAATATTTATCGTGCTACTTTTTTTCATTTCAATAACACGGTCCAACATGTTTGATGTATACCAGGAAAAATTTGCTAATATGCACTAAAGATATTACGAAATATTTATTTGCAAATAGCTTTTTTGAGCAACAAACCAATTATTCACATTTATTGGATAATAAAAATAACACTTATTTAAAAAATTGTTTATTTCATTATAATGATTTTAAACAATAGACATAATCTACTTGGTTTTGTAATCTTAATATTTGTAATCGACTTATGTCAAGTTGTTATGAAAAATTTTCTAAAACATTGGCAATAGAAATGTTTACTAAATTACAACAAATATTTACCATCTTGTAAATTTTATTTGCATACAAGGGTACAAAAGGAAATATTTTAGATTTAAAGCAGATGAAATATTATATTTAAATTAGTTTTAGTCGGTAATAAACATTTTTTCAAGTATGGCATCAACAAAAGTATATTCTTTTCTTTTTTATTTATTCTTAAATGCATAAAAAGCCAACTAATTCAATAGGTTATTTACTAATTTTTATAAACGTAAAATGTTTTATGTTAGTGAGTTCCTGTTGTTTTTACAAAATAGCTGCAATTTTTACGCTTTAATCCTCTTTTTTGTTAACCGGGCTTAGAGTGATTGTTACGGATTTATTACAATTATTAATTGAGTTAAATTTAAAAATGCTTACAAATAGCTTTTCACCTAATCGTGAAATAAACTAATTATTTTTTAACATTCTATACATTATATTCAAATATTGCAACTAAAATGCGCATTTACAATTTTTAATTTTGTACTTAATTTTAACTATTAATATATTTGTATCCATTTTAAGAAAATGACGATTAATATGATAAGGTTTAAATTGGATCATCTGTATAGGAATATTGGGTAAGTAAGAAATTTTAAATTTCACAGTTGTCAATATTTTATTTTACATTTCCTATGTTGTCTGCATTTGTTTAACATTTTTGCATATGCTAATGTTATTATGTTTTAAAATTTAACTGTTGTATAGTACTTAGTCTAGTGTTTAATGTGCAAATGCCAATATACTTCACTTCTAAAATATTAATATTCTATTTCCACGTTTTTTCTTTATTGCTAATCAGTTAAGAATTCATATTAAAATGTTTATTTTTGTCTTTAAAATACATTATTTAGCATTTTTAAAATAATAAAATAATTTTACATTAAAAAAAAGTTGTTTTGTAAAAAAGTCTTTTTTTCAAATTTACTATAATAAAAACAAAAACAGCCTGTAATATTACAACTTAAATTACGTAAATTACTTCAAGGTAAAAAATTTTAATTGTTTTAATTTTTAACAAATTTAAAAAATTAATAAATAAAAAATTACATTTCATTAAATACATATTTTATGAAAAAAAATTGTTTTAAAAATTTGTGCCTACAGGTAAACAAAGAAATTTGGACCAAATATTTGATTAGTCAATTATTACTCCATTTTATTAAAAATCTAGTATAAATAATTTTAAAACGATTTTTTTCTCTTGATTATTTTCTAATAGTATGTACAATTAAATGTACAAAGTTAATAGTCTGACACCTGGTGTTTTTTTCAAAATTTGATTCCGTTATCATCAGTCATCACTTATCACTCAGTTTTATAATGCCTAAAACAGGTCAAAGTTAGTTTTTAAGGGATGCTTAATATAAAGAAATTCAGTCTATATAAAGATGATTTAAAACCTAAAATAATCGCTAAAGCATTTGGAATACACTTATCTACTGTCTGCAGAGTGATATACAATAAAACCGGTTTTAAAACGCATATAGGTAGAAACAAAGCATCGGTTAGTAAACAAGATGATTATTTTATTATCGCTATTCTAAAGTGACACAAAACAATGAATATAAGGGAAATAAATAGACGATATTTAAAAAATTTCTTTTATTCGGTTACAAAAAAATGTATGAAATTAGCAAAATTATTGTTAAAGAAAGCAATTGTGAAATCTTCTTCGAGTTGTATACATAGATCAAAACGAGTGGAGCTTGCTAAAAAGTACAAAAATAGATTATCCTGTTTTTAGAGGTCATTGCACGTCACAGACGAGTGTGCTATCACTTACAAACTATAGACAGAAAATTCAAGGATGATTTACGGTAAAAACGTTTTCGACAATAATACTTGCACTGCTTGTAAAGTTGCACACTCATTCTGTATTAAAGGAAATTTTGTTTTGAATTACAATCAACAACTTTGTATAACCAATAGCTTTAATAGCAGACAATTTATTAAAAGTTTCAAAAAAATTTTTACTAACAAATTGAGATAAAATGCTTCAGGGAAATTAACAATTTTTTAGAATAACGCGCCAGTTTATAAAATAAAAAAGATAATGTGTTTGTTAGCATAACTTTTAATTTACTATATTACTTGTATATTTAGACAGCAAAAGGTATAGCAAATAAAACGCTAACCTTTGCTCTCTACAGTCCAGATTTGAATATTATTGGAGATGTTCTTAGTGTTCTCAAACGCAAGGTTAACCGTTTGGATAATAACATGTTACTAGTGGAAAACATTAATTTTGTTATACACATTCGTATTACAAAGCATTATATTAATACCCAAGTTGACTTGTATCCATAAAAGTTACAAAAAGTAATTAAAAATCGAGGCTGAAGTTTGAAATACTGGAATAATAAGTCTGTAACATTTATTTTATATATTGATGTATTTTAATAATATATATATATATATATATATATATATATATATATATATATTAACAAATTGTGTTTTCTGTGAATAATGTTACTTAATGTGTATTGTTAAAGTATTATCTAAGGCATCTGTTAGTAAGAGTTAGAAATGTTTAAGATAAGTAATTAGAACACAATACTACACACTATTATAATGCTTTCATTTTTGCACGTTAATCGTCATTTATTGTAAATACATTATTTTTGCATTTGTTCCATGTTACAAATGTATGTTGGCAACCAGTTTACATAATAATAACATAAAGAAAAAAACAAATTATATACCAGTTTTTAAATTTTTATTTACATACAATTTGTTAGCTTTCTATTCAAAAGGAATAATTTTGTTTACAACAATTATTAAATTGACAATATTTTAAAATATATTTATAAAACAATTTTTAAAACAATTTTTAGCATCTGTTTTTCTTCCGTTCATCTTCTTTTGGGACAAACATTTATAATTTGTTAAAAAAAATCAAGCGAAATTTTATTTTTTTATAAAATAGTATAAATTGGCTTTAGTAAAACCTAAATTAATTTATATTTTAAGACAATGTTTTTATTATTTTATGTAACGTATTTATAAAAATGTAATAAAACTCTACTATGTGAGTTATAAATTAATAAAACTCTAGTTAATTAATCAAAGTTTACAAACAAAAGAATAAAGTAATAATTAAAAAACTAGAGATTATTTTAATATAATAAAATATGTCTTTGTTTGGTATTCAATTTTTTATCAGTAGTATCACAATTGCACATAATTTTACATTGTTTTTTTACTCTTTATCTATAAAAGACAATTTTATTGCAACAATAATATGCTATTTGACAATGTTTTACTAAAATGTAAGTTATTTTTTTATTGTTTCAATTTTAAAAATTAAAATATTTATAAAGGAATGTTAGACGACCAATAAACGCTTGTATTTGACACAATTTCTGGCGGTTTCCTTTGTATATCTGAACTAAATTAAAAAACTTTATTTTTCTACTTTTTCTGTAGCATTAATATATTTTTTACAAAAAACGATTGTTATTGATTCGTTTCAAACCTCCTTTTTTTAAATTGTAAATTATTTTAACATTTGTAATGTTATTATTTCTACATTTATATATTATTAATGTGCATTTTTAAAGTTTGAAAATTAATTTTATATGTAAATTAAGCATCATTGTTTCATTACGTATTAAAATAAAAATTAAACAAATGTCATTTATATTTTTGTGAAACGTGTTCATCTAGTTTTAACTAAAAAGAGCATTGCATAAATAAAAGTTAAACAGTAGCTTTATAAAAATGAGTATTACATTTTATTGTTTAATAATATTATTGTTAACGTAAGTGCTATAGTAAAAATCCAATTACCCTAAACGGGTATTGTAATATTTTTTAACCAACAAAAAATGATTGCTTAAGTAAACTTTTTTAGCTAGCTTCAATTTAGGGGTTTAAACACTAGCAGTTATTTTCTATCTGACGTTGGGTAAGTTTATTGCAATTTAGTATAATATCTTTTTAGTATATCTTTTATTTGTATTAACTTATAATTCATTCCCGTTTAAAAAGAACTGTTGGCAATTACACAAATTGTTTACTTTATATGTTTCCCCGTGTTACGTTTACAATGGATAGATTTAAATTTAACCGTTTAAGCAATTTATTTACATAATTATTTTTAATATATTTATGTATTTTTGTTACGCAATACTTTTATATGTCAATTAGAAAAAAATGTATTTACGCATATTAAAAATATAATTTTGTTTGAACATTTTTTAAGTAATATGAGATGAAATAAATATAATGTTGTGTAAATTGTTTGCAATAAAGTGTAATATAATTTTAATGTAAATAAAGATTATACGTTTTATTAAACATAAATGTAACTATCTAATAAATAAACTGTTTTTTTTTAAAAACACGTTCTATTTTTGTTAAATAACTTATTAATCATTTAACTATTAATATTTTTGCCAAAATTGATAAAGTAATACCACAGTGATTATAGAAAGAAATTAATTACTAATTTAATATGATTTATAGAACCTATGGCATCCGTATAAACAAGCATTAAACAAAGCAAAACGAAGTTTAATACCTATTTATCATTTTGTAATACATTTTCTTAATTTACCTATTTAATTAATTTTGTAATATAATTATAAAATTGTAGAAAAGACTTTATAGACATCCCAAACAACGAAAGCACAATATAAACTATTTTTTAAATAGTACTCATATGATTAAATTGCAAAATGAATGCGTATTGGAGATAGCAATGCAGTCGCTAGTAGTACAAACATATTTTTTATATAAACAGAAAGTTTATAAGGTCGTTTCAATCTGAATATAATATGTACAGAAATATATATTGTACAGAAATTAAATAATATTTATGCTTGCATATATTAACATGTTTACACACAGTAGTAATTAGCTTTTATTCATGTTTTTAGTGCTTATATAAATATATATAATAGCTTATAAATTATTTTTAGTAATCCAATTTAAATGGTTAAGATTACATTTTGAATAAATTTTTATGTTTAATAATTTTGATGCAATAATATTTTTTACCATATGCATTATTTGTTTTTGTACATTTTAATAATTGTTATTTTATTTTAAAAAATAAATAACTTTGCAATTTCTATCTAATCATAAATAAATTAAGCTTTAATTAAAAAAAACTGTTTTAAAGTTAAAACACAAAACGTTTTTTATATACAATAATTAAATAAATTAATAATAATAATAATAATAATAATAATAATAATAATTATTATTATTATTATTATTATTATTGTTGTTGTTGTTGTTGTTGTTGTTCTTTTTACTATTATTAATATTTTCCAATGTTTATTATAAACTTAAACAATGTTTAATTTATTACTTTATTATATATATTCTATAAGTTAAATTGACAATAATTCATTTCATATAACTATTAATTTTCTATCTATTTGCAATTAATAATAACGACAAAGATGAGTAATTAATTAGAAGAATAAAATTGGATTAAAATTTATATATATATATATATATATATATATCACAAAAATAATATTTAATAGAAACACAACATAAAATTTTAAAAATTTAAATACATAAGATTTAGTATATTTGAGTTTTTTAGGTAATGGTACGTAAAAAAACATTAAGTGTTGAATAGACATTGTTTATTTTAACAAATTTGTTTTTATTATTTTTGTTATTATTACAAGTACAAATGCCTTATCCTCTAAAATGCATAAAGAAACAAAATTGTATCATGTAACTGTACTTCTAATTTTGGAAAGCATAACCCTGCATATAAAAAATCGAGCGTTTTTCATTGTTTTTACTGAACCTTGTCAATTGAATTATGTTTTCACTATTTTGCAGTAGTTTACTCAAAGAGCGTTTTCGTGTTGTTTTTTAGCAGTATTTATTTTTAAACAAAGAAGATTGTTAATTTTGAATTTTAATTTTTTATCCGTTTTAAGAAAATCTACATTAAAATATTGCTAGTCTTGGTTTTTAAATTTTTTCTTTTATTAACACAAGCGTTAAAGTTAACTACAAAATGTTAAAAAAGAGGTAATTTTTTACTTTGTAATAGACTAAAAACCAGTCCATTCTTTTTTTTTTACAGCATTTCCCTCTTTTATGAGGAGTTACTGATTGAAAACAAGTCCATTATGTACTTTAAAACTAAATTATTGAAACATTTAAACCGGTTTACTGTATTTTTGTTAACTATTTGCATTATGTTTGGAAAAGTAGCAATGTTATTGAAAAATTCTGTTGTGGATACATTATATCAAATAGATAAATTATTTGTTTATATTACCGTATTTTTCAATTGTTTATTTTACTTTAATGTTTTATTATTAGTAAAAAACCCGTTTATAATGAAAAAATATTTAATAGATTTGTCTTACATATGAAATAAACTACATTTTTTTATAAAATATTTTTTACATACAATGAATTAAAATAAAGTAACATTTTAATATGCATATTCAAATTTTTTATAAATACAAATTCACAATAAACATATGTTCATAATGTAATTATATGTAATAAATTTTTTTTTATAACGGTTTTATTGCACAATAGAATTTGTTCCTTATTTTCTTTTGTGCTGGAATCCGTGTCCATTTGTCTAACTTGCAAAAGGGTTAAGAAACTGGACTTGCAGATGGGCAAAATAGTCGCAAAAACATGTACCTGAATTGCTTTGACATGGCGCAATACAAAATAAAATTCAAACTGTTGTTTAGTAATGTTAGAAAATCCAAAAAGTCACCGAGACGTTCGTACACGGATTTGCTAAAACATATTCCCCGAAAGTTGTTGAGTAGTAACAAAGCTGACTAGAATAAAAGAAAAATGTAAAAAAACATTTTTTATGCATATAAATTAAATGTAAAGTAAAAAATGCATATTTACCTATATATGGTATTAAGTAACCAAGATTACTACACACATACTATTCCGTATCGAAATTAATGCAGTGTTATTAATAAGTTTTTCGAACATTACTTAATAGTATTAAACATATTTGGGTTTTACTTAGACGTACTTCAAATATTACCTTAGTAGTATTAATAAAAAAAATAAACAAAGACTGACATTTTACCATTATTAATATAAAATTCTAATTTAGACTAAAAACGAAAATTTAAATATTTTTTCAAAAATAAAAATAGAGCAAATTGCGTGCTTAAAAATAAATTATATAATAAATTGTATACAAATATAAATGTAAATCATGAAAACTTTACCTTTTTATATTTTAGGTACTATTTATTGTTTTCCAGAATTATATTTAAACATTTAATATATATCCTTTTGTTTTTAACCCAATGTTGTAGAATTCAATTTCTCATTACATAATTCATTTTTCTAATTTAAATGTTGTATTTTTTAAGCTATTTGTATTATCTTTTTAAAAACTTAATACAATTACAATTTTATTAAATTTTGTGTTATCTGGAAGCAATTAAACAAATACAAGCTTTTTGCTAGTCAAGGATTTTACATTTTATAGAAATAAAAAATATTTATGTTATTATAATTATTAAAATTATGTTATTTTTTTAAACATGCATTAAATTATTACTTTAATTACTTTTAAGCATCAGATTGTAGTTTAAGATTAAATAATATATTAAAAATTTTGGCAATTTTAGTGCTATCTAAACAATTATTAAATATGCTATATTTTTATAAACTTTTACAATTAATTTTATTATATTTTTCAAAAAAAGTAGATTTAAAGTATTTTTTATAAAAAAAACCTTCATAACATATACGTTAGAAATAATCCTAAAAAATCACGGTTTAATATTTATACACTACGCAACTCACTTTTGTAAATAAATATTATATTCCACGTGTCAAACAATTTTTTACATGTTATTTTATTATATAATACTAGTAAAATCTTTATAAATGTTATCAACTCCAAATTAACTGATTTTATTCTTTTTCTAATTAAACAAATTAAATATTTAAAAATATTTCTTTAAATATTAACATTACATTAAACAATTATTAACATTTTGTTTTTGTAATCATAAAACTCTTATTTTTGCTACTAATTGATAATCTATATAAGGTCGTTATTCTTTTAATTTTATTTTTCTCTTAAAAATGGATACTTATTTTAGGTGTTTATTTTAAAAACATATGCATTTTACTAAAACTAATTTAGTTAGATTTATTACATTTTTATATGCTTTGCGATTTTTTATAATTAGAATTACTGTAATAAGGTTCTACAATTTAACACAACAAATTTAATATCATCTAAAAAAATTTGTAATTTAGTTATTCATTGATTACAACAAATTATTAATTTCTAAGTAGAAACAATTTTATTTATTTTCTTTAAAATAAATTATTTTGTACCGGGGTGGCCTAACGGTACGGCAGTCGAAATGGACCTCTGTAGATCATGCGCTCGAATTCCAACACTACTACTAAATGCGGGCTTTCTAAAATATCTAGTGCTAAAAGGTGTTTCACGTAAAACATTTAAAATAGTAAAAGTTAAAAAAATAACTAATAATATATATATATATATATATATATATATATATATATATATATATATATGATAAAAAATTTAAAATAAATTATTTTATTATAAATTAATGTTATCTGGCACATTTTTGTTTGTCTATATACTCACTCATATTTAAACAAAGAAATAATTATTGTTTAAAGTTATATGTGCGTAATTATTTCACTTAGTTTATTTAATTTTACGTAAATTTTATTTTACGTTTTTTTTTATTTGAATATAAAGACATAAATATTTTTTGTAAAAAATTGACTAATTAATTAAGTAAGGTGTAAACTATTGCAAAATAATTACTTTGTTAAAAGAAACCTTTATTGAGTTTATCTAAAACAAAAATAAAGCAATTGAAATATATTAACAGCGGTTTGTCCAAACTCTGTAATATATTGATTTGGGTTTGACTATTACTACTAATATTACACAATATTTGTTTAACTGCACAAACAATTAATATGTGCACCACTAAAGCAATAAAGTAAAAATTAAATTATTTAGTTTAATGATTAATAATTTAACTGCGGAATGTATTTTCATTTTTTATACTACTTCTGTTATAAGATTCCCTGGTGCGATCACATTTCAAATAATGAAATCATAAAAAAAACTAGCCCTTTCTTACTACAAAACATAATTACAAGTAGAGGAAAAAAATTACTTGGTAAAATTTTATTTTTACCGTCAAAAAACCAGCAAAACGGTAGAAAATGGTAAATAAAGGTTGATAAACCACAGAAAACGGTTTAAAACTTATCTTTTTGAATAATAGAACTTTGTTGTTGTTGTTTTCCTGTTATCTTATTGTCCTATACATAGTTTTTTAAAGCAACGAGTTTTGTAATAATAATAGTAATAATAATAATAATAATAATAATAATAATAATAATAATAATAATAATAATAATAATAATAAATAAGTTACACGTAAGTATTTAAAGTTTATAAAACAAGAACTTCAAATATTTAAATGCAAAAAATGAAATTTGCAAATGTTTATTAAAAAATAAAAGTTGAATATTGAAGTAATTAAATAAATAAGTAGACAATGTTTTAGGTTTATTTTGAATATTTTAAAAACAAAATTATTTTGTTATTTTAAAAATTGCATTTACATTTTGTCTGCATCTTTTAACTGAGACAAAAACAAATTTTGATCTAATAAAACAAATGTTAAAATGTAACATTGGATAATGTTGGCCTACTACAAATAATTTTAAAACATAATGATTATAAAATAATAAACACAACCATTTTTAATTTTTAATGAAAAAATTTAATTAAATTGTGAAATTATGCATGCAAATCAAATATAACTTTAAAAATAATATATGCAAATTTAATTGTTTTTGCATTTTTTAGGTGTACAATTTTCATTAATTAATAAATATAATTAGGTAACATGGGGACAACTTTAAATTATAGCATGCAATGCAAACAGTTTTGACAATAAGTATTTAACCTTGTTGTTTCTAAATTATAGAATCCAAAACTTGGGTAATTTAACATATTTACAGTATTGTTATGCTAAATTATATATAGTTTACAATGCATTATTCTTTAACTATTGTTCCTTTAACCAAAGTATAAAAATGGTGTCTATATATGTGCATAATATGCTAAAATAACAACAATAATATATTTTAGCGTAAAAATATAATTTGGATTTATCCAATTTATAAACGTTTTTTGTCAGTTTATATATATATTTTAAAATAAATCAACTTTAAGTAAATAAACTGTAATACACTCTAAATAATTAAATTCCTCTAAGCAATTTCTAGCTCTCACTATAAAAGATATTATCTAAAATAAGGTCAAATGTATACATTACAAAATTTTATTTTTCCTTGAGAATTACTAAGAAAATTTTTAAACAAAATTGTATTATATTTAATTTTTTTTGAATAGCTTAAAAAACAGTACAAAATGTTTTATTTTTAATGTTTTATTATTTATAAATATTTTAGTTTTTAAATATAATCGCAGTGTAAAATTATATATTTTAATTAAAAAAACGAGATTATTAATTGCAACTAACATTAATGTTTAAAACATAATTTGTCTATTATTAATTAAAATTTTTAGCATTACTAGGTAAAACATCGTCTAATAGCTAAAATGCGGTAGTCTTGCGGTAGAGCGCTTGACTTGCACCTATTAGACATGGGTTTGAATCCTACCACCAACACTAAATGTAGCCCCACGTTTGGCTTTAATAACATTTCTGCTGTTGATAAGTGTTTCTAGCAAAAAATTCAAAGTATTAAAATAAATAAATAATTCCAAACAAAAATAATAAAAGACGTAAACTGTGAGACGAATTCATTTCGTTTATTCTCTTCAGTTACAAATATGTAAAGAATTAGTATATATATATATATACACCCATTTTAACAATTACCGCAAAAAATTACAAAGGTATTAAATCTAAATTAATTTGTTATGTCCAATTGTTTTTTCGTAAAAACAATTATCGGGAATTAAAAATAATGTCTAGTGCTTAATAGATCCTTTATATATACTTAGAAATATTTATTTAAGAAGGCTGAGTCGGCCAAAATAGCATATTTTAAAAGCTACTTCTATATTAACGTGGATAATAAGTTAAAATTACATAATTTTTATAATAATTAGCCTATTATTATTTTGTGTGCTTAATTTCATTAAAAATGAACAATAACTAATTCTTAAAATTGATGTTAAGCGAACATTCAAATCTGTTCTGATTGTGATGTCATAATAATTATCAAAATAAACATTTAATTATTCTAATCTATATAAATAAAAATAACAAAAATTTTTTTTTCTTAATTTTAAATAAAAATTTTAAAATAAATCTAATAATTTATTATTTACGTTTAACCTTGAGATTCCGCTCAGCCGCTAATTCTGCTTTCTGATTGCATTGTTTTTGAAATGGAGAATAGTAATAAAAAATGCTTTCATCTTACTGAAAATGAACACCGTGTTATTAAAGAATTAAAAAATGAAGGATTTTCACCAAAAAGATTAGCAGATTTATATAGAGTTAACCTTTCAACAATTTATCGGATTATCAACGGTCAAAAACCCCGAAATTATGATAATGTTGGAAGAAAACGTGCAACAACAAGTACAGATGATCAAAAAATTATTATAGAGTTAAAAAAATTATAATAAACCTATTTCAGAAACTAAAAGAAATAGTTTAAACAGTTTTACTTATTCCACTATAAGAAACAGAGCAATCGAATCTGGTTTAACTCTACAATCACCAAAGATCAAGCCATTTATTACCAAAAAACAAAAGGATGACCGATTAGCCTTTTGTAAACTATGGAGTGAACGACACTTATGTTATTGGCGTTCCGTATACTTTGCTGATGAAACAATGATTCGGGATGAACCATTTGGCTTTAAAAACAAAGTGTTGTGTGGGACAAGTTTTCAAAAACATTCACTCCCGGTTGTTAGAAAGAAAGCCCACCCTCGACAAGTAATGTGTTGGTTCGGTATTAAGTATAATCAACCTATCAAATGGAGAATTATATCTGGTACCTTAACTAGTGAAAAATTTGTTTCAGTTATGAAGGATGTTTTTCATTATGAAATGCAGCACACTTACACGGGGGTTACTACTGTTTTTCAGGACAATGCTCCATGTCATACGTCCAAAAAGGTAACGTCATATTCATCTAAGTTCACTATATTTGCTTTATATTTACATTTAGACAGTAGAGGGGCTAAAATCAAAAAAGCTATCTTTCGCTCAATTGCCACCTAACAGCCCGGATATCAATGTTATTGAAAATTTTTTTAGTATGCTAAAGCGCAATATCAATAAGCATACCGAAATTGAGGATTTATGTGAACGCATTCGGTTTGTTGTTCAATATGAGATGAAACAAGAATATATCAACACTCTCATTGACAGCATTCCAAAACGCCTGGATCAGGTTGTTCAAAAGAAAGGCGATCACATAGATTATTGAATTCTTTAAACGTTGTAATGTCCTTAATCATTTGGTAACTGAAAAAATTGCGTGCAATCTGTATTTTTATTGATAGTTGACGTTATAAATCATGTTAATCATTTTACTTCATTTCTGATTTTGCACTCGTTGATATTTTATATAATTTTTTTTTTACTTACAATATATATGTATATATAATTATAGTTTTTTTTTCAATTATTATATAGTATTGTATATTTTATAATTGAAGTGACGTTTCTCTTGTATACTATGTAGATGCTAGAGAGGTTTCAGTTAAATAATCACTTTTTTGCAGTAATTGTTGTGAGGGCTGTATATAGTTATTAATGTTATGATAATTACATTATATATATATATATATATATATATATATATATATATATATATATATACTGATTCTTTATATGTTTGTAACTAAAGAGAATATACAAAATGAATTCATCTCATAATTTACGTCTTCTTTTATTTTTGTTTGGAATTATAAATGGAACCCAATGTTTTAAATAAATAATCAAATAATAATGTTAAGTACAGCAAAAACCTGAAAATGACCTCACAATGTTATTTTAAACTGAAACGTTAAAATAAAGTAATCAGTAAAAAAATTGATTAAGTTTTGAAAATTCTAATTGTCATAAGTATTATACATTAATAAAAGAATTTGTCAATTTGACCTAATTACAAATATAAAAACATAAATTAACTAATGTTCTTTTGTAAAATGATACAGTTAAAATCTTAAATATATTACTAGTAGGTAGAAATATATATATATATATATATATATAAACATATAGCAAAATATAGCTTTTGTTAATTTTAAAAATTGTTGTATTAATTTAGAATAAAATTAAGCTGTTTTTAAATAAAAAAATGCTATTTACATTAACTCAGTTGGCTACAAGTAAAAAGCAAAAAACAAAACTTTAGCTTAAAATTTTAATTAACATAGTTCAAAATATTTATTAACAAGAACTAAAAATTCTAAAATAGCGTTTTGTATCAAAAAGATTGAATAACCACAGTGTTTCTGGCGCTCTATACTTTGTTTTGCATATAAAACAATTATGTAACATTATTGATTTAATTGTAAAGAATTTCTATTAAAAGGGAACACTTTATGTTAAAAATAGATAATATTTAACATGTTAAAATGCCATACTCCTACACGACCGTCACATTAACAAATTGTGACAATTTACTAGGTTATATCTAAAAAACGTAACGTCACAATATTCATTTTTACTATACTTATGTAAACGTTAACACAACACTAAAGTTTTTACAAATTATTTACCTACCAGTCTTACAACAAATGGTATTATAAATAGTTTTTTTTACATTAAAAACAATATACATAATTGAAATAAAATTAAAAATAAATGTGTAAAAAATCAATTATTAAGATACGCAAGTCTAGTTAAAATACCTAACAAATACCATAACGGGTTAGATTGAAGTGGTCACATAAAAATGACTATATTAAATATTAAGTATTTGTTATGTATTATGAAATCATTTTTCGGTAACAAAAAAAGTATATAATTTTTATTTTATTCAATATTTGACGTCGTACTTAATAATTTTGCTAAACCTTTTATTCAAAACCAATTGATATTTAATGCACATTGAATAAATTGTAATTGTATTTTATTCGTAATCTAGTACTGAATATTGTACAAAAAACTGAGTTTTTATTTTTAATTTTATGGTTACGTTTATGGAACGTTAAAAATTAATTAATTGTTATACCTTTAAGATAAATGTTTTCTAACGTAAATTTTAGTAAAACATAATGTTTTAAATGTTTATTTTTGGCAGAAATAAAAAATAAATTTAAAAAGTAACCTATTTTTTGCACCTAAAATTAATTACCTTATTTTTATAAATATTTTTGTTTGGATTATTTTTTACTTTTTATATAATAAAATATAATCTATTAAAAAATTAATTATATTTTTAATCAAGCATTTATGATTTTATTTAATTTTTATATGTTAAATTTTACTGTAGTTAATTATTAAAATGAATACTATTTACATTGGTAAATATAATTGTTTTAGTAATATTTATTAAACAAAACTTTGTTTTAGCTGAAAATTAAAGCAGTTGAAACGTAAAACTATTAACTTTATTTTTGTAGAACGTGTATTATTGTTAAAATAATAACAAAAATAAATTAAAAAAATGTATTCTAAATATAAAATGAACAAACAAATAGTATGTAAGTTACAAAACGTCCCTTGTTTGCCAATGTTTCCCTGAATTTAATTAAGGTAAACTATTTACATAAACCTCTCAGCATATGATACAATTACCCATGTACTATTACTAATAATATTACTAAAAAATTTAACACAGATACAAAGTTGTTAAAATTATTTGGTATTAAAAGAATTAAGTTTTAACTATGTACACATGCATAATTAGTTAAAAACATAGTATTATTAATTTGGTTCTAACTAATTGAATGTGTTGCAAAAAATACTTTTTAGCAAACTACAAAAGTACTAGCAATTGGTATCTGTAGTGCAAATCAGACCTATACCCACCTAGTTTTTAGTCTAGAACTGTACCAAATTAGCTACCCACAGTTAATTGTTTTAAATAAAATAAATAATAAAAAATAAAAATAAAAATGTATCAATAAAATTATTCAAGCTCCACAATTTATTTTTAGGATTTAATGTTGATAGTTTACGCAGATATTGACAATGATAACCGAACAATATTACAATATTTAAAAACAAATACTGATTTTAATTTAAAATTACCAATGTTAGTTATTTTATAAGCTAAAATTGTTTTTGTATATGTTAACACAGCAAATAATAATAAAGATAACAACCGCTATTTTATAGTCTATTTTTGTTTTCATTCAAACACATATTTTCTATACTTGTATTAAATTCATATTCTCGTGCAAAAAGGTTCAATTTTACTGAGCTTTAGTTGCACACACATCTCTCGAACAGTGGTTAATGTAAACTTTAAACAATCTCTTGCCAGTAAAATAAACAACTAATGCATTATGGTAAAACCAATTATAAACATAAAGCATATGCAATATTATACAATAAAAGCATTGAATAATAATTGAACTTGGTGCAATTTTTAAAAATGCATATTAGTCTGTATTGTTGGTAAAATCTTTTGTTTGACATTTATCATAATATTTTAGGATAAAATATGTTAATTAAAATTGCTAAAATGACTAATTTAAAAATATTTTATTGCGCTGAATGTAACTCTAGTGAGATATTAAAGTTTAATGTAATAATAATAATAATAATAATAATAATTATTATTATTATTATTTATGGTTATTGGCTTGGATACTTCAGTAGAAGTAGCTTTCAGCACAATAATAATTTTTGTAGAGTGAAACTTTACACGGTAAAATAATTGTTGTTTTTTAAAAAACCGTGTACATAATTTTTATCAAAAAAACTAAAATATACAATTTTGTATTTAAAAAAATATATTAACAGTCATCAGAAGATGAAATCAACAATTAACTTATTTTAAATTTATTAACAAATGAGCTAACACCATTTTTTAATGTGTTATATGTTAAATGTTTAATATAATTAATATTTTGTGTAATGTAAAAAAAAATTGTTTACAACCTTAAAAGATTTTTTTTAAATCTGCAAGCATAATTTTTATTCAAAAATGTTTAATATAAAACAATTTAAAACACTGTTTACAGTTGTATGAATATAAAATCTACAATTGGTTTATTTTAAATTTACTAAAATTAACGAAACAACATTTTTAATGTATGTTGTATATTAACTGAAAGGTGTTTAATATAAATAATATTTTATTTAGTGTAAAAAACTATTTAAAAAATATTAATTATTTACGATTATTTTACTAATTATAATAAAATAATAAATACTAAACATATAAAAATTAAACTGTTATCAAAAAATTCAACCCGAGTTATAAAAACGTTTTAGCAAAAGTCCTACCTTGTAAAAGAAAAATTAACGATTCATAAAAACGTTATTTTAGAGAAATAAGACTATTAAAACCTACACGCATTTAAAACATTTTTATGTCACCCCAATGCATTAAAATTGAGCATTTTTTGCTCTGTTTCATATTTTATGTTAAATGTCTGTTTTCTTATTAACCTAATAAGTAACCAAATAAACTTTTTATAACAAAATAATTAAAAATTGTTTTTACTTGGTCTAGTTTAAGTTAACCATGGTTTATGTCTATCAACATAAACAGCTGTTATTAATAATCATTGTAGTTATGCTAAATCTTTCGATAAAAAACAAGTATTGTTTAAGCAGTTGTTCAACTCCAATTTTGATATTTATTCATATTTTAGATATTCATTTATTTATTTTTATTTTAATTTAATTTTAACAAAACAACTTTTTACTGATAATTTATTTATTTATCTGTAATAATTTTATAATATATTAAACGTTTATTAAAACAAAATTGTACAAATGTTAGGTTAATTAATTAATGCACGATATTTTCTTTCTTCCAATTCATACATAAGTAAATATTATTTTAAATTTTTTTATAGATGTATTGATTGAATATTGTATATAACATTTATTGATATATAAACAACTAGTAAAAACGCTTAAAATTGTTGATTGTGTCAGTGATTAAACTTAAATCTATTCCTATCTAAGTACGAGTCTTACGTTTTAACAACTTTTAATTCTCTAATAATTAAAATATTAAATGCAAATAACATTTTACTATTAGTATTATTATTTTAAACAATTTATGTTACAGATACTAACTATTAATGCAATTAATTATAAAAAATACAAACAATTTAATATTTGCATTATTTATAGTTTTATTTTTAATATACCAGTTTAAAATATTAATTTACTTTCAATTAATTATACTATTAACACGTACATTATTCAAAATTAAAAGGTATATTGTTCTTAAAGTTTGTTGCCAGAATATATATATATATATAATTATATTAATTATATAATTAATTACTAATATAACATTAATTTATATAATAATGCATTTCTATTCGCGTTGCATTTTCAAGAATAAAGTGATAGTTACAAGGTCTAGCAGTTGACATGAATTTTGACTTTAAAAATACAATGTTATACTGTAAACATTTAAGAGTAGAATTTACAACTTAAGTATAATTGATTTATTGGCTTTGTTTTTGTTACAGTCATTTAATGTGAAACTTCAAGTTTTTAATAAAATTGTGTTTAAATGATATATATTCAGTATTCTAAGCATTGCCTAAATAAAAATTTACTATTTTTTTACACAATATGTACACAAACATTTACAATAATTAAGAATTTATTTCAAACGTAATATATCTTCTTTTGTTGTTGCGTTTATTCCAAACTACAAGCAAATTAAAATAGTGTACATGTAACGCAGATAGTAAATTTCTAATATGTAAATAACAATTTTAATTAATAAATGTTTGAGAATACTGTCAATTAACAAAATTTGACCCAATAGTAACTAAAAATAAATAAATTAAAAAAAATTAAAAAAAAAATTAAAAATTCAATTGTTTAAACAACTTATCAATTTTTTATTCTTTTTAAACGGTTTTTACGCCCTGCTTGAAACATTATAAGTCAATTATAAGTCAATTTACTTAACATATAATAACAAATAATAATATTTCGTGATTTATTATTTTTATAAGTTTAAATTAATAATAATAATATACTCTTTCCATTATATTAATGTATATTTTTCTTAGTTATATAAAACAATGAAAATGTAAATAAAAATCATTTCTAAATGTATACAAATAAAAACAAAAACACTCAATTTTAATAAAAAAACATAATACATTATAGGCTTTATAAGTATTTTTAGTAGCATAAAATATTTCAATTTTTATATAAAAAACATTTTTTAATTAACTTTGTTTTTTCTTAATTAAAATTATGTTGTAATTGCTAATAATTTAGTAATCCATTTATTTAAAATGGTTGCGTAATAATTATTATTACTAATATTCTCCCTTTTATGCCTGACGTTTATTTACAATCTTAATTAATGCACAGTTCAGTAAGTTTGATTTTGATAAATTTGTTTTAGGAAAGCAACAAGTAAAATTGGAAATAATATTTTCTAAAAGTAAAATTTTAAAAATCTGTCAAGCATTATTAAAGAGGTAAATAACAAAACTAATGAGTTTATTAAACGTATAACGTTACTATAATTATTACAAAATTCTATAGCCCTAAAAACATGGAATAACAAAATGTTTTTACATAATTGTAATTTTGATTAGTTATATAAAGTATTTATCTTAATTATATTTAAAAAAATTGTAGTCAGGTTTTCTGTAGTTAAAACTAATTTTTACTGTACCATTATTAACTGTCAATTTTAAAGCCGTTTATTTATATTATATTTTATTTTATTTATGTTTTTCTTTTAAATGTTTTACGGAAAATATTTTTTGGCAGTGAAAATTTTAGCGAATCTGAATGTGCGTTTATATTTAGTGCTGGTAGTGGGTTTCGAACCCAGGCACATCTATGTCCAAATCGAAAGCTGTATCGCTAGACCACCCCGGTACATTGCTATTTTGCTCAACAATGAACGTACAATTTGGGCAAGCAATTTTCTGCTAAAATTATATTATGCAATTAAAATGTTAGTTATTTTTATGATATTTTCGCTTAAAATGTAATAGCAATAAAATAAATTAGAATAATAATTAATATTTACAAAACTGGTTTTGTTTTTAAAAAAATGGTTTAACTTATTAAAATATTGTTATATATTTTTTAAATATCGCTTTAACATAAATTTAGATTTTCCGTTTTTACCTATAATGCCATACAGATAAGTAAGAAAATAGACAATTTACTTTTTTGTTTATTAATATTAACGTGCATATAATTACAGAAATTTATTTTTTAACAATACGTAATTTATTTCAAGAATTTATGGCACAGATGTGTTATTATGTATCACCTTTAATATTCTACTAAGTAAACTAATGTTATGCAAAAACTTAAAATTAGCTAGCTTGTCACACTTTCTATCGGTTGGAAATTTAAAATTAATTCTTTAAAAAATTAAAAAATTACTTTGTCATATCTAGCTGTTTACAATAATTACATTTTATTTTACAGATAATATTCCATATAATCTAAATATTTGTTGTTCTAAATTATTGTGATTAAAACCAAAATTTATATCACAATATACAGGTACATCTTTTAATAAATAACATTATTTTATGTCAATGCGAATGTAATTAAAATTCGTTTGTTGTGTTTCTGTTTAGAGAAATTTAGGTTATCTTGTGTATATTTTTGTGACCAAATATGTGTTTTAAATAATTAGTTTACAATAACAGCCTAGTAACTTTATTTTTTATGCTATTAGCATAGCAACGTAGTCCAAAATTTGAAAATTATTTACTCCTGTTTTTATTTAATTTTGGATTAAATCGTTTAACTAATATTTTAAAATCTTTTATTGGTACACTTTTTAACAAATTTAATTAATTAGAAAAAAATTAGTTGTTTTTGTAGACTTGCACAACTATTACTTTTACAAATATAAAACCTTTTTTAAAGAATTATATTGAATTAAACTTTTTAGAGCCTTTTTTTATTTATACTAACTTTACACGTATGTTGCACTTTTTTAGATAAAATAACTACTTATAAAATATTCTTGACTTGTCAATCGCGTTTCAATTATTTTTAAAATATTTTAATTATATTTTTTATTTGTGAAATACTTGTTTTACTGTCTTTTTTAGTAACATGCACGCATATTGCATTTCCCAAAAAATTAATTTTTTTGGCATAAAATATTTTATATATCAAAGATAGCGTTATCTTTACTTTCAATTAAACTTGTCACCAAATTTGAGTTATTACTTCGTTGTTTGTCGTTTTATCAATACTAATTTCTTTTTAATACAACTAATTTGCTAAAACGTTTTCTAACACACACACACACACACACACATATATATATATATATATATATATATATATATGATAGTGTAGCAAAAATGACTAGACCGATTAACTTCTAAGTGGATTCGTATGGGTTAAAGTTCCACTATTCAAAGTCTATTTGCGTTTGGCTTAACATACTATGCACAGTACCATAGGTTAGCTTTTGCAGCTTTACCTAATTGTAATAAATTTTATAATACTTTTTAAGAAGAAACATGCTTTAAATTTTTTTAATAAAAATAAGAAGGCTTAACATATTTAAATTAGAAAGAAACTTAAAATACACTGTTTAATATTTATGCACTACGCATCACACTTTTGTAAACAAACCTTACCTTCTATAACGCGTTAAACAATTTGTATATCTGATAAAAATGTAACATATTGTTATTTTATTTTACATTATTATTAAAACCTTTATAAATGCTGTTATTAAATTCAAATTAATTAATTTTTTCTTTTACTAATCATACAATTTAAATAATTTTAAATATTAAAAAAATATTAATACTAAATTTAAAAATTAACAATATGTTATATTTGCAATAATAAAACAATTATTTTCTTTACAAATTGATAGTCAATATAAAGTGCTAATTGTTTTAAACTTATTTTACTTTTAGAAATATATACTTATTTTAATTTTTTATTTTAAAAACATATCCACTTAAAAATATAATTTAATTAGATTTATTGCATTTTTAGTTGGTTTGTTACTTTTAATTAGAATTACATTAATTCGGTTGTACAATTTAACTCGGTAAATGTCATATCATTTAAAAAGTCTTGTAACACTATGTTGCAAATATTTAGCAATATGATAGTTAAAAGAAACTTTAAGTTGTTAAGTATGAACCGTTTCTTTTTAACTATTTACATAATGTATTATTTAAAATTTTATATATAATATTTATTATAATGTTATCAAGCACGTATTTTATAAAATAATAATAAAAATTATAATTTTGTTTAAAATTATAATTTTATAATTATTTTACTTAATTCATTTCAGTTATAATTGACGTTTTTTTTGTATTTAAATACTATTTATTTAGTAACCCCAAAGACATCATTTTTTTCGTTTTGTACAAAATTAATTAATTAATTAATTAATTAATTATAATTAATCAAAGCGTAAATTATTGTAAAATAAACTACTTTGCTAAAACTTTTATTAAGTTCAATTTGAACAAATTGACGCGTTTGAGATTTATTGACAGCGGCGTATCCCAAGACTATATATATTTGGAGACAGTTAAAACAACACAAAAAATTAAGAACATTATAATCACTTTATTACCTGAGGTATTACTCTAATAAAACATTTCATTTTGGTTGGTGACGTGGCGTCACCTCTTTATTATTTCCCATATTTATACAACATAGCAAACGATCGATTTCAATAACTTGATAAGCGTAACACAAACATAGAAGAATAACAAAGTTTCTTGGCTGGTAGACGGCATCCTTGTGATGTCGCCACTGTCCGCAAAGATTGACGAAGCCGCCTGATTTTTTGTCAGGGTTATCTCCCTTAGCCCAAGAGCTATATATGGTATACATATGCCTTTAGATATCTTTTAAGTATCCTGGGTGTATGTTTGCACCCACCCGCCGTAGCGGAAGCCCAGTTATACCACTGTGTACTCGGACCCTGCTGTTATTAGTCTAGATGCCTAGGAGCATTTAGTCCAGGATGAACCACGTAGAGGACTAACAGTCAGGAATATCACCATTATTGGAAATTGAGACTTTATAAGCATTACTCAAATCCTCAGGATTATTAGCATCCAAATTTTCAGGATCATTAGCATCCCTATCCTCAGGATCATTAGCATCCCAATCCTCAGGATCATTAGCATCCCATCCTCAGGATCATTAGCATCCAAATTTTAAGTAATAGCAATAATAAAGTTTTAAAGCAAAATTAATTTAACAAAAAAAAAGATTAATTTGGTATGTGATTTAATATTAAACAATTATCAAAACTTTTGTTTACTAACAAATAATAAAACAAAACTTATTTTAAAATATTTATTCGCAAATTTGTTAATAAAAATATCTTTGTTTTTAAAAATTTTAGAATGACCTTTAATAAAATGTTTTTTGTAATAAACAAAATTCTTGGATAATTGTATCTTTCTTATTTATAATTTAAAAAATAAAATTTAGTTTTAAGTTATTTTTCAAACAGAAAAGTTTAAAATTTGAGAAAATAATCCAACTTATATAAAAAACAATGACTAAAAAAGTACTAAAATTTGTTTACAATTCCTGAAAATATTATTGTTAAATTTTAAAAAATTTAAAATTAATTTATTTTCTATTGTTTTTTCGTAAAAATAAATATTAAGAATTTAAAATAATTTAAGGTGCTTAATAGTTCCTTTATATTTACCTAGAAATATTTATTCAACATGTCGAGTTAGTCAATAAAGCGACATCCATATAAACATAGATATTAAGGTAAAGTTTTATAATTTTAAAAATAAACATTGTTTAATGGTTAAACTTTTTACGTTTAACGTTGATCTAATCGTAACGTTATAGTGCAAATCAAAATCAAAATTCAAATTTAATTTCTTAAAAATTATTTTTTTATTACTAATCTGGATGTCTTCAAACATTATTAATCGCATTTGAACTTGAGGATCCGTTTAAATGGCTTATCTGTTTCTGTTCTGTAAAATAAAAACCAACAGCAGAATAGATTATCCTTTCAATGACAATAAACATTATGTTATAAAAAATTTTTAAAATTGTGTATTTTCACCTAAACAACTGGCAGAATTATATGGAGTAAGTCTTAGAACAATGTACCAAAATCACGAAACTGTGGTAATGTTGAAAGAAAAAGGTTAACAACTGATATCAGCCATTAAACTTGTTATGGAATTAAAGAAAAATTAAAACAAATCTATTTCTAATATTGGAAAAGACAATTTACAAGACTTTAGATTTTTGAAGGTGCAAAGCCGTGTCAAAGAATTTGGTTTAATTTGTCAATCACAAAAGTTAAACTATTTATTAATAAAAAACAAAAAGAATGTAGATTTATGTTTTGTAACATTGTGTTATTGGCACTCTGTCTACTTTGCTGATTAAACAATAATTCGGGACAAACCATTTGGCTGCAAAAAACGTGTAAAATGAATAATAAAAAACAAAATTAGTTACACGCACTCCGATGTACAACAGTGACCACAAATTGTAAAATTTAAAAATATTTACTACTTAAAAACAAATAGACTTAAATTAAACAAATTGAAATTTATAAAAGATATGCTTAGCTTTAAGTTTTACTTAATTAAATAAACTGTATTTTTATAATTAAAAGCCACTTCTACTGAAGTATCGAAGCCAATAAGCATAATATTATTATTAATATTAATAATAATAATAATATTATTAATAATAATAATAAATTATATAACTTTTAACTTATATTAAATATGCTTTATTTTAATTTCTATATTTTTAAAATTAAATGACATTTTCAATTAGCAAAATGATATATATTTAGTTTTATATATTTATTCCAAATTTTCGTTAAAACAATACGAAATGTACTACTTTTTTATTAAAAACATTATTATTTATAACATTATTGACATTTAGCACGTTTCTTGAAAAAAATATTTGTTAATTTAAAAACACATTTTGCACATTTTAACAAAGATTAAAAATATTAAAGTAAATCTATATTTTTATAAATAACTTGATATATGTTTTGTGTGCGTATATAATTTATTACCTTTGTAATGTTTAAGTTATTTTTTGAATTGATCAAATTTAGATAACATTTTTAAAAATAAAAATAAAATTTTTCATTAATTGTAATTTTGCATATTAATGTATTTAGAGTATAAAAAACATTCTTGTATATTAAACTAAAACCAACTGCATTAGAGATTTTATATAATTAGTTTAATAATTATTATTGTATACTATACCAATCAAGTTTTACTCAAATATAAACCTTTCTTTAACGGTTTGCATTAAAGTTAGCTGTACACCGTATTTTATTTTAGTAATAAAAATGTAATTTAGTTTAATTACATTTGCAATAAAAATATTAAATAACCAAACAATAACTTAACATAATTTTTATAAAACAAAACTAGTTTTTACATTTTATAAATTGGCTTAATTTTTATCAATTAAAAAAAGTAATATTTTTGTTTTTCTTTTTACGATAAAATAAGTTCATTTTTGTAAATTTTATCTTACAACTTAAAACAAATAGTTTATTGTAATTTTTAGGTTGAACAATATGTTTAGAAATATGAAAAACAGAATTTTTTATTTTTAACAAATAATCGTTGTTTTAATATACCTCAAAATGTAAAATTACTTTAACATTTTTTAACAACATATGTTAAATTTTAGTTTTTATAATTTACAAAAACACTACATACTTAATTATTATTAAATAAAAATGTACTTTATTTTTGGTAAAAATATTTAATTTTTTTACAATTTTATGGCAATTATAATAACGCTACAGAATAACACATAGTTTTAAAATTTACTCATTAAAATAAATATTATAAAAATAATTAACTAATCAATTATTTTATATTTATTATGTTAAAAAACGTTTTTTAAAAATGTATGACAATAAATACAATAATATCGTGTTTAGTAATTGCAAGAATGGGGTATTAAAAACATGTCTTAAAAGTGAGGTAAAAAATTGAGAGTAACTTAAGGATTATATTACTTGTGTAATTTTGTAATTAGTATTTTTAGATGGCTTTTATTTGTGACCTATTTACATTTTGTATCTCTTAAAAGCTGTACCTCTAGATCACCCCGGTATACTTTGACTCTTTTCTGTACCCTTATTAAGAGCATAGGCTTGCGCGATTGTTACTTTTAAAAATATAATGTGAATTTGACTTTAAAAAATACTGGCATTTAAAAACGTCTATCACAATTAGCAGCAGTTTTCTTTAATATATTATCCAATTTATAATTATAGTAAGTAATGTATTTGAATCAATCTAATTTCTTTAAAATTATCTTCGTTTTTTAAATAATTTATTTTATATTTTTATAATAAATTAGTTAAAACGTTTTATAAAAGGGCACGAAATTTAAAATAATTGTCGAATGTTTAAAAGTAGACGTATCAATTGTATACATAATTGTCAGCACTAGAACAACTCCAAATTATACAAAGGTGAAAAAACCGTAAACTGGCAAGTAAATTAAAGGACATTATAATATAAATGTAAAAACAAATCAATAAACAATATTTCAATAATTTTTATATTCGGCTTTAAGAAGAAGGATGAAATCTGCAGATTAAACTTTTGAAGCTGTTATTAAAAAAGGTTTACCCAGCCGTACACATTGATCAAAACGAGTGAGGTTTGTTCATTTGTTTAAGATAATACCCTACTGCATACTTTAAATATGGTAGTGTGTATTTTAATGTAACTTACAATTTACTATACATTTTACTTATTTAGACTACACAACATTAAAAAGTAAAAAAATCACTTTTATGTAATTGCAACCGTACAGTTCAGACCTCAACATAATCGAAAAAGTTTTTAATATTTCAAAATGTGAGGTGAAACTAACGTATTATTAGATTAAAAATAAACCATGTAAAAATTGTCTTTTAAAAAATTATATTGGTACGTTAATAGTATCAAATTTTAAGCAATCAATAAAAGTTAAGAATAAAAATGGATATCATTTTAATTATTGTTGTTAAAAAGTTTGTAATCTTTATCTTGTATATTTATGTATTTTAGTCGATAAAATTATGTTTGTTTTTAAGTTTTAATAAATAATGATATTATGCTTTATATATATATATATATATATATATATTAGTAAAGCATTATCTAAGATATGCGATAACAAGTTTTATTTATGTCCAAAATAAATAACAAGTACTGAGTATTTTTAAAGATTATGGTAAATAAATATAGAATTCGGTTTTGTTTTTGACAATATAATATACGTGATTCCACATATGGAATTAACGCATCATTAGTTGTAAAATGTTTTTAACTTTTCTAATACATGCTAATAATACCTAAATTACTTAAATTATATGTTATTATATTTTAAAATTTTGTGTAACTGCATGATTAAAATTTGTAACAATGGTGTATGTAAAAATTAAGTTCTTTTGGGTTATAATTAACTTAATATTCAGAATTATACTTTAATTTGTGAACCGTTGTATGGTATCCTCTTATTGTATTATTATTATGTTTCAAAAATAATTTAAAAAAATAACAAACCAACAATTATAATTAAAATAAATTAAATAATTTAGACACTAAACATTAATACTTAGAAATTCTAAAATAAAAAAATACATTTGGTTACATTTGAATGTTCAGTGCACAATAACAAATATAACATAATAAAACAGTAAAAATAAAATAAATTTTTTAATTAAATCAGTTAAGAAATGATGATGCTACATACTACTAATTTTATTGTATTTTTATAATTTTACATTTTTGTGTATACTGAAAACTACTTTTACTAAAGTATCTAAGCCAATAACCTTAATAATAATAATAATAATAGTAATAACCGTAATAATAGTAATAATAAACTTAAACAAGAATACATATATATATTACTTAACAATGATTAGTTTTACAAATATTGAACATAAAAAATAAATATTTTTAGTAATTAACATAAATAACTTGTATTAAATCTAATAAATTTAAATTATGCGTATTAAAAATGTTTATAAGACAAAAATTAGTTTTATTTCCTTAGTGGTTTACAGTAAATTTAATTTTAACTTGTATAGCATTTTGTATTTTAAATAAATTAATTGTAAACATTTTTTTATAAAAATATAATTATAGAAATAGTAATAAATAAAACAATATAATTATATGTCTGTTTATAAGTATTATTTTAAAATAAACTTGTGTAACTTGGAAAAAAAACTTTATTTAGTTGCATTTAAATATATATATATATATATTGTATTTACAATTATAATTAGTAAACTAGTGGTGTATTTAACATATCTAATATAATTTGCTGTTTGCAAAATATATACTTGTTTTAAAATAAGTAACAAAATTTTGTATTTTTATTAAAGTGTTTTCTGTTTGTGGATTTATACAATTACACAATGTTATGGGCAGTATAGATAGATAGTTTAATTCGTTACACTTGTAATCTACTGAAGTAAAGTTAACATTTATTATCACACAATGTAAACCCGTGTTTGTCCGCGCTACATGTCAAATTGTTTCTAGTAAATTATTTAAACAGCAAACGTGTACCAAGAGGACAAAAAACATTTAAAAAAATATATATATATATTTAATTATTTTTATTTCTTTTTATGCTTGCTACTTTTAATGTTTTGTGAGTAACATCTTTCAGTGGTGGTCATTTTAGCGAAGCCAAACGTGAGCCCGCATTTTAGTGCCAGTGGTGGGATTTCAATCTATGACCACCCACGCTAGACTACCCCGGCATATATATATATATATATATATATATACTGAAAATTAAATTAATTCACTTGTAAAAAAAATAATTAATATTTTAAATAAAAAACATTAAATACTAATTTATTTTAAAAGTGTATAGAGTTAACAAAAGCACTTACTTGAGGCAAATATGTTACAATATACAATATTATAATTATTAAAAGCATCAGTGTTGTTTGGTTTGCACTGCGTCCCCCGCTATTTAATTCATTGTTTGACTTTGTTTTGTTTTGTTTGGAAATTATAAAATTAGATATGGGTTGACTTGTTAAGCATTCTTTAGGATTGTTTTGTTCATTTATGGCTACATGAAACTTGGTTCCTCCGTTGCAATATTGTCGCAAGATGCGATAACGTTTTTCGGATTCTCTAATTGAAACAATTAATGCTACACTAATGGCGGACATAATAAGAATAGGCAAAGCTTTGACCAAAATAGCCGAATTCCAGAAAAGAATTTTTCTTAAAAATTTGTTACTAGTATAATCGACTTCGTACAAATTAGATACTGTCGCATTGTTCATTTTGTATTGATTAATATCGGGCACAAATTGCAATTTCATGCTGCTTACTTTATGTGCAATAATAAAGGGAATTGTAAGTAAAACGGAACTGCAAGAAATTAGGCAAATAGCAAACCAGGCTCGTTGAACGCTGCAATAAACTGCTGCTCGTACTCCCGTTTTAATGTAAATAATGCGAAATATAGCCAAAGCTACAATAATCCAGGCAGAAAATGTATGAAACAAATTTTGCAAAATAATATTCACAAGTAGCAATTGGGCATATGGTTTACTCATGCCCTGAACAAGTCGGGGAGTTAGTAAATAAAAGAAATCATACATAATGTAAAAAAACATGACTAGTCCGTCACTAAACGCCAACACGGACAAGAGCAAATTGGTAGAACTTCGCAGATGGGGCTGACACAGCACAACAACATTTAGCGTATTGGCAATAACACCGATGGGACATAGGATCAAGCAAAGGTAGACATGAATTTGTTGATAATTTATATAAAAAATATTTAACCATGGATAATTATCTTCACAATTAACATTAGCCATTTTTAACATTGTTTCATTCATTTTAGAGTGTTTAAATAATATATTTATGTAAAAAGATATTTAAATAAATTATATAATAAACATATTGAACAATATTTTGCTAATTTATTTATAATGTATTTTTATTTTCAATAATCAAATACAAAGTAGATTTATAGTGTTTTAGATACAATTTTGATTGGTTGATTAATGCAGTAATTTGATTGAATAGGCATATAATTGTTTTTTTCCAATAATACCAATAAAAACCAAAATAATAATCAAAAACAATATTTTTTTCTACTAAGCAATAATAATTGAAAATTGAAAATGTTTACATTATTTAAAAAATAATTTGAAGTTAAATTTTATATATTTATATATATTTCAACAAACAAATTTATTGTAAATAGTTTACTACTTTTATATTGTAATATTTTATTCTGATTATTGATAAATAATTTTTTTCAAATTGATTTTCTTTTATTCAATTCATGCGTTAATGTTTGTTTTTTTGTAGTAAATTTGTGTAAAATGTTTTAGCATTAATTATAACAATTGTTAATTAAAAATGTTATTTTTAGTTTTAAGAGTATAATTTATTTTCTATATATATATATATATATATATATATATATATATATATATGTATTAATATCAAATGCCAATTTTACCTATCTAAATATTTAAATATTACGTTTTACTAAATGCACCTTATTTAATGTTTAATTAATATTGAACAGTATGTATGTCTTGTTTACTTTTTAACTAATTTTGTTGCTTAAATGTTTTACAAGAAATATTTTAAGCAAGTGGACATTAAGAGAAGCCAAACTTGGCTTTTGGTCTAGTGCTCCATGTAGTCACCCAAAACATTCCGACGGTACCGGAGTGACAGAATTTGTATAACAACGGACAAGATTATTACATATGTGTACTGTGACAAATAAAACGTGGTCATATAATTTATTAAAATAATAAAATGAGCTAAAACAATTAATAATTAAAAATGTAATTACGTTTTATTTTGTATACAAACTTTTGTTTTAACAATAACGGTTTAAACTGTTGTTTTTGTAAAAAATATTTAACTTTTTACAATTAATTAACGTATTTACGTAAGTTTCGTTTTCTACAGGTATCCTATTTTAACATTTACTACAATGTTTAATTTTAATAAACAATTTAAAATAGTATTAATGTAATTAATAAACTCTATTGTAACGTTTTCTATACCAGTGATAATTAAGAAAAATTGGGAATTCTACAAATGCAAATAAAATAAACTGATATATAAATTACAGTATACCGTAAAAACTGTGCAAGTTAAAAAAACGTTTTTACAAAGAATTAAATTTTGCGTTTAATGTTTTATTGATAAATTGCAACATGTTAATGATAATCATAATAATAATAACAATAATTATAACAATAATAATAATAATAATAATAATAATAATAATAATAATAATAATAATAATAATAATAATAAACGACACCGCACGTTTGTACAACATGTTTCAGAATTAGAAAATTTTTAAAAATAAACATTAATGTTGATATTTAATTTTTTTAACGTTTTAATGCTGTATAAATATGCTTTTGGGAAATGGACATTCTGCTATGATTATGCGTTTTGAAATAAGTGCAAAAATATAATTTTAAACAAGTATTTTTGACAAATACCAATTGTTTTAATATATTTTATTTTATTAAAATTACAGTTTTTTTTAAAAGAAAACATTTATAATAATATTTTGTTTTAACACAGGTAAACATTATTTACTTTTGGCTTAATATTTGAAAAATATATTAATATAGTCATTTTAGGTTGATAGATTAAATATAAATAATATGAACCTTGACATTTGTTTTTTACGGTATCAAACCCTTTGGTATTTGCATGATACTACGTAAAAATAAAAATGTACAGCTAAACGATTAATAGTTTAGTTAGATTTAAAAAATGTGTTTAAGTAAGAATAAAAAAAATAACGTTTAAATGTTTAACAAAATGTTATAAAAAGTTATAAATTAATTAAAAATTTGCAAAACTACAGAGGGAATAAATTTTTTAAATATTTAACAAAGATTTTAAGTTATTTTAATGCTACAATCAGAAATACAAAAATAATGTCAATTTTTTAATTTTTTTCAATTTTTTTTTGTAATGACTAATTTATTATTCGTAATGTAAACAAATTAAAATAAATTAAAGTTTGAACACTTTATAAATAAATCAAATTAATTGATTATAAGTAACTAATTTTTTTAATATAAGTATTTTTGTTATAAATATAGATATTATAAACAGAACATTATAACTCATTAAAATAAAAAATTAAAAGTTAATAATTAAATTAAAAGCTTAAGATACTTGAAACAAATAGTGACGATTTACAATTTACATTATTAAAAACAATTTTTTTTTGTTAATTGAGTAATCAAATTTAATTATGTTTTTTTAAATTAAGAATGAATTACTATTTAAAATACAGTATTGTTTATAAGTTAAAAAATGAGCATTTAAAATTTATTTAATTGTTTTTCACGTTTATTTACACAGTTTAATTTAATTTAAATTTTTTTAAATGTATTTATAATATTCTTTTTAAGAATAAAATTTGCTAAATTTAATACTACATGCAAGTTGTTGCTAAAATCGCATTTTAATAAAAAGGACTTTTAATATAACAATCGATGCAAAATAAGGATTCTCAAATGACTATATTAAAAATTTAATTGCTAAAAAATTATGTTTGCAAAACAATAAAGTAATAAATGAAAACAATTAAAACCAAAATTAAAATAGGTTTATTTAATTTTTTATTATAATTATTTTTAAAAACTTGAGTTTTTTTAAAAAATATGTCGATATTAATGCAAAGAGTTAGTTATATTAACAAGACATTTATTATTCTAAGTTTTGTTAGTTAAGTGTCATACAATAAAAAAAATTATTTAAAAAATAGACAGTTTGGTAAAAAAAACAGTCTTTATTTATTGCAGATTAAAAAACTTTAAGTTTAGATGAAAGTCTAATTTCTTATATCAACAACTTACAATAATTTTTGTAACAAACTAAAATGCTTACAATTTAATAAATTTATTAAAATATACAATTCTTTTATGAAAAATATTTTTATTATTTTTATTTATTTATAACTTAATTTTTAAATCAAGGGTTAAATTTTAAGATTAAAAGTTACACCTTTTTTATTTTATTAAACTATATATTAAATGCTGAAAATAAGTACCTAAAATAAAAAAAATTATATAGTGTTTTTAAACAAAACATGTCATTGTTATTTAAATTAAAGAAAACATTTATTATAATATTTACGTTAATTTAAACTTAATTTTTGCTTTCAAATACAACTTATGTCTAAAAGCCATCACTTTTAATTTGCACTATTTTTAATGTTTCTTTTACAATTATGTGCAATTTCTATTTTTTCTTTAGCTACCTATTATTTATTTATATAAGTGCTAGTTTTTAGTTTTAATTAACGTCCTTATTTAAAATAATTGTAAAAATAGTTAAAAAGCAGTTCATATTGCTTATTGTTATTATGAGATGCTAATCATTCTGAGAATTTGAGTAATAATTATAAAATCTTAATTTTTATTGATGATGATATTCTTGACTGTTCCTCTTCTACGTGGTGCATCATAAACTAGATGTTAATATACATTTAGATTAATGACAGCAGAGACCGATTGCACAGCGGTATAACTGGGCTTCCTCTTTGGCGGGTAGGTGTAAGCATACATCCATAATACTTAAAAAGTATTTTAAGTTATACGTATATCATATGTAGCCCTTGGGCTAAGGGAGATAATCCTGACAAAACGTCAAGCGGTCTCGTCAATCTCTGCAAACAGTGACGACGTCACAAAGATGCTGTCCACCACCCATAAAATGTTTTTATTTATTAAGCCATGGAAATAGGTCGTATATATGCTGTATAAATATAGAAAATAATAAAGAGGTGATCACACCACTAAGCAAAATAAATAAATTATTATTATTATTTCTTTGTTATTACATTAAGATTTATTACCTTACTAAAGAAACATTCAGCACAAAAATACATTTTCACTACCAATGAAAATAAATAAATAAAATAACAACATTACAAAAAAGTGGAAGTACAAATAATGGGAACAAAATGAAATATATATAGTGGTACATGTGGTACAAAAATAATCAAAATTATTATTACATTTGTAAGTTTATAAACACATTAAAAAATTTACTTTTATATTAAAAACTTTAATTAATTTACCAAATAATTGTTAATTAATTATTTTTTACACTGAAATAAATACCAAATTTTTGCCTTTATAGCTAGTATAATAATAGTTGAGATAAATATTAGTTAGTATTTAGTACTGATTGAATCCATAACTTCTATGTAATGCGTTTATTTGTAAAGTCATGTGCACAACTAAAACAGTCAAATTTTTACTATAATACTTTTTAATTTTAATCAAAACATTAAAAACGTCGTTAAAACACATCAAAATAATGTGGTAAAGGGTGATGGGTTTTAGTAGTATTATTATTACTAAATGGGAATATACGTTTAGCATTACTAATAAATATACTTTATAAAATTGCGAATAAAAAACCTTTTAAATGCAATCTAACCTGTTGTATAATTATTTATTGTACAATTTAATTATCTATATTTTAACTATTAAAAAACTGTTTAGTTTGTATGTGTAAACTAATAAAATCGTTTATATTTTTTCCATTACAGCTTAAATAATATAGCAAAACATTAATCTAATAATTTAAATAATATACGTGCAACAATAATTGTAAGTAATATACTATTATTTTAACATTTAATGGCATACTAATATTATGCTAATAAATAAAACGTTTTAGAACAATTTGTACTACAGTGGGTAACGAAATTGAATCCTATATTGACCTATATTGATATTTAAGAATATTTAGCACTTTTTAACTATTTCTGACATATCTAACCCTTACTAATGAATACCTTAAATAAAACGTTATCAAAAATCATATAAAATATTATTTGCAATATAAGATTAAAACTATGATATACAACAGCAGGCGTTTTAGCAATAAATACCTTCTTTTACTAAAACTTAAAAACAAACATATAATTTGTTATAAAAAGCATTTTATTGACCAAAATACATTAAAATATAAAAAGTTACAAACTAATTTTAACAATTCAAGTAACATTCACTTTTATTTATAACTTTTTCAGCAATTTTACAGGGGCTAAAATGGAACCTGTCAAAATTAACGCATTGAAATTGATTGACTTTCCTTACATTACTTAAGCATATTAGGCACATCAACATTACACTAAAATAAGCATTAAACATCACATTAGCAATACCAATATTCAAAACACTAAAAATATTTCTTTTTTGCAAATAGCATTACCAAATTTCCTTATAGATCAAAAACCCAGAATTTACACGTTTTGACAACATAAAAATACTACTACATTATTTGCTTAAAAATAAATTATATTATGAAATATGTACATATATACAAAACAGACATCACCAATTGTCCAAAGTTAATAGTTTAGAGGATAGCCATGCTTTTCAATAACATCCTTTAACCGTTTTGGATAAGAATCGACCAAATTATTGATAAAATCTTGGGGAATTTGATTTTTCAAAACATAATCGATTTTTTTTGGAGCGTGCATTAATTTTCTCTCTGATTAACCTCTCATTTAAGATAACTAAAAAATGTTTCTATTACATTGAGGTTCGGGCTGTATGGAGGCAATTAAACAAAGCTCAGCTTTTTGCTATTTAAAGAATCCTTAGTCTAAACAATAAAAAAATGCGTTAATTTTTAGATTATGCTAAAAACCAAGTTACCTTTTTCGATGTATTATTTTGAACAACCACCAAATGCCCTGAAGCATTTTGTTGTAGTTCAGACTTGAAAATTTTTTTGAAAATAGCTACAAATTCTGAGCTGTTTAGATGACTACTTGTTTCGCTCCATTTTGGTAGTTGCCCGTACTTAATTCCAAAATATCCATGAAGACATGATGGATGCACAACCTTTTTAACAATGCAATTGTTGTTTTGAGGAAAATCGGGACCACAGATAACCGTGGACTGCACTGCCCATAGTTCAAATTTTAAAACACACTCGTCTGTAAAAAACATTAATCTCAAAAAACATAATAGACGGTTTTCATATGTTTTGGCACATTCCACGCGTTTCCTTCTATGTTCTGCAGTTAAGAGAACCTTTTTTAGCATTTTCCTTCACTGCAGATTGGCTGATTTCATCCGATTACGGATAAGTGAATATGAAAAAATTGGGCAATTCTTTTTTTTGTATTTGTTGGATAGGCTTTATTCTGTTTTTTTTTAGTTTGGTGATAATAAAAGTATCATCTCGTTTACTCGTTAATGGTGCAGGTCCTATTCCTGCTGTTCTTGGACGTGTTTAATCCTTTAACACACAGTATACAGTTCTTGTACTTATATAAAATAAATCCACTATTTGTTCAATAGTCAAACCCATATTATGACTTTTTTTTATTTGTTCGTAATTTATAACACTTAAAAACTAGCTTCCAGTATTTAAACTCATTGTAATCACACTAGATAAATGTTTAAAATTGTGCCAAGGTCAAAAGTTCAAATTAGAATGTTGGATAGGTTAATAAAACAAAAATGAGAGGTCAAGTAATTAAAAATATTCTTTGATATTTTTACAGCATAATTAATGTTAAATTTTCTATACATACAAAATTTGAAAACTGATTAAATTTCTTTATATATAGGGTATGCAGTGACGTGTGCTGGGTTATGTAAACACTTATAAAATAATGTTAAAAAAAATTTTCTTTTTGAAATTTGTGTTGTGTAATCGTTTTGTTATTAACTTAATATGTATAAAATTTTTAAGTGTAACTATTACTATTTACCCACTTGAATGCCATTTATCCAAAAATTCCAAGATACTCAACTATTTATAATTATAAAAAAGTTAAAAAGCAATTGACTTTAAGTATTGATAGTCCATATTATTTTAGCATAATTACTTTGTTGAAAAAAATATAACTTTCAAGTTGAAACAGCAAAAATTGAAAACTAAGAGTTCACTGACAAGTACCATTCTAATACTATTAAGGTACCAATAAAATCCTTTAAAACTCAATGTTTTATAACATAAATGATATTCATTATAAGTAATACTCTATTTTATAACTTGTTAATCTAGCTTTTAAAAATACCCAAAACAAAATTATCAACGTTTAAATCCGGGCTGTAGATAATTAGAATGTACAAAAGTAGGGTTTTTGGTCTACAAGGGTTTTGCAGTTTAAATAAATTAGGATGCACTTAAGAATTGGTAGTGTGTATTTACCATTTAATAATAATTGCTTGCTGCAAAATATGTGTCTATAAACGTATTAAACAATTAACAAAATAAGTTTAATCATATTTCTAAAGTTAATTGTGATAAGTTAATTTTGAGTATTAATAGCAGAATTGATGTACTAGTTGTCTGGTGTTTTCAGCCTCTTTGTCATATTGTTATATTGATTTATTCAATTGAAAAAATAAAAGATCAATTAGTATAACTTTAACTCCAAAATTAAAACATTTTGTGAATGTAATATGTTTCTTGTATATATGCAATAAATATTTAAAGATAAAAAATGGCATTTTTGTTTAATTAAATATTTTCTATTTGAAATCAACATGACGTTTTTAAATACATTTACTATCCATGTTATGTTACTTAAAACAAGCACTTAATTAATAGTTATATTTATTTTTAACCAAACAAGCAATAACAAAATTTTGCAAACAAACAATAATAAAATGCATTTGTAATTTTACTTACATATGTTAAAAATATTACTACTATAGTATCAATTAAACAATAATAAAAACAATAATAACAATATGCTTATTTCAAAATAAAAAAATATCCTTAGTATTCCATGTATTTTTGTCTATTTATAACCAATTTTGATTTTCTTTATTTTTAATTATATATATATATATGCAATATTTTAATAATTAGGTTAATTTTTGTTTAGATTATATTTATTAATTCTTTTGGGTCAATTCCTTAATGCAGCTTAAAAACGTATGTATCAACAGACTTTTATATTTAAATTTAAAATTAAATTCTGCAATTTGGGTTACACTTAGTTTAATTAAAGTAAAAAACCTCAACAGACCAATTTTGTTTGTCTAATTGCAACAATGCTTTTTAATAAAAAATAGTTAATTTTATTTAGAATCTCATTATTTGATGTATAATTAATTTAAATAATTTTTTAATTTTTTATAATACTCTAATAATACGATTAATACCCTATTTTTTACTGGTATAAGAGAACTTTGCTTAACGGCATAATTTATTTTTGGACAAACATGTTTGGATCCAATAATCGACAAAAAATTCGAGCTACGTTGGACGTTCCTAACTGTCACTTTACTAAAAAATGATTTTTGTAAACCTTTCAAGCAATAAAATATAAGTAGATTACAATAAAAATACAATTTATTTCTAATTATTATTTGCATATAGAGCTGTATAATAGTAATAATAATAATTTTATTGTTGAATTAATACTTATTTATGTCAAAACATTACTGTTATTAATTTATGTATTTCCTAGATTACCAAAAAATAATAAAACGTACTAAACATTTTAATAAAAAAATGTATTTATTCATGTTTAGTTGTTAATACATATTTAATTAAATGCAATTATTTGGTAAAAGCTATAGTTTTTAAATAATTTTCTGCATTTAGTAACTATAAAAATGACCCAAAACAACAGCTTGTAAACAAAAAACAAAAAATAGATAATAATATTAAATGCATAAGCACATCATTTTTGTTTAATTACTCAAAAATAAAATTATTTAAAAGTTATACATTGTTATTAAAAACATTTTATTTTATGAAACAATCATGAAATATGTCACTATAATTTTATTGTTTTTAATTATTATATTTATATAACAAACTGGATATAAATAAACAATAACAATATAACTCCTTTAAAATTATTAATTTTTAAATAATTATCATGTATTTTGAAAATAAAAAATGCTATTATTAAATAAAAGTAAAACGTTGTATGAAAAAATTAAACACAATTTAAAATTTTGAAACTTCGTTATACTTTGATTATAATTGTAAGGCTGTAATTATCAAAACAATATATTAGATGTAAATGTAAAATAGGAAATGTTACACTAGTGTTTAAATTGTTTTGTTCCTAACAAAGCACTGCATAATAGACAATATTTTTAATTTGCAGCTTGTTAACATTTTTACATAAAATTACATTGTTAAAATTATTTCTGTTATTTTTTCACAAAATTAGCATTGCTAGTGATAGCATTAAGCTCTCTTCTTATTCACAATTTGGATTCGACCAAGACTAAGTAATAATGTATTTACATTATTTTTTATTATTATTATTATTATTATTATTATGGTTTTTGTGTTTATTTATTTAATAAAGTTAAATAACAATAATCGTAACATTTATAACATTTTAAATGTAAAATGTTTGTTTATAGAAAAATAGTTACAAAAACTTAGAACTTATTTGAATGTATAAAATAGCATTTTTTAAATTACGCAATTAAAATTTATAATACTTTTTTTATAATTTTAAAAAACATTTATTTTATTACCGTTTATTAGTAATAATAATATTATTATTACTAATTGTAATAAATAACACAAATAATTATTAATATATACAAAAAAAACCTTTTTAAATTTATTTATTAATTTAAATTTTTTTGTTTTTAAAAGCGTAGGGTAATGATATTGTTTTATAGGATTGTACGATAAATGTTTTTCTTTAAAGATTGTACATATTAAAGATTAAAATTCTATTCGAATTTTGTCAAACCCCTTTATCAGAATCATGCTGGTTTCACTTCTTTTTTGTAATTTAATAAAATGTTATCTTTTTGTTGTTTTTTTAGCAATTTTGATTAACAAATGGCAGGTTGTTTACCCTGCGCTTAAACCCTCCTGTTTTCTCAATTAGAGTTGGGACAGAATATAGCAAAACTTTTAATTATAATTAAACATATAATTACAAATGTATTTTAATAATACCATAGTGGCAATAATGCTTAAATAGTGCTAAATTTGAGTTCCACTACCAACACTAAATGTTGACTTGCTGTAAATTGTCTTCTATAATAAACATCAATTAAAACTTGGAAAAACAAATCAAATAAAGGTTTATATAATGAAAAAATTTACTTAATTAATTTGTCTATTATCCGTTAATTTTTTAACCCATGTTTTAAACAATATTAATTATTTTAAAAAATGACATTTTAAACATTTGTAACTTAAATCCTTTGTTATAAAAAATAATTTTGTTAAAGAACATTAAAAAACCATTGTTTTATTAAAAGCTATATATTACATAAATGCATACATGCACAATTAAATAACTTTTAAAGTAATTGTTACTTTCATAGTTTTATAAAAGAAACATTTTTGTTTATTTTTTGGCAAATCGTTTTACATTAAATGCGTTTTAAACTGTCAATAATTAAATAAAAATTGTTCAAAAGCAAAAATGCAATTTAATTTAAAAACAAAATTTCATTTATACTGCAATATTTATTCTATACTAATGTTAATTGCATTAACATTATAAAACAGTTCCATTTATGCTGGCCCTCAAATGGTTGCTCTACTCTACTTTACCATGTCTACATATATAAATTATTTTTATTTGCCATTATCTTAAAATTCAACAAAATAAACTTGGAAATTATATAAACGTATAATTTTATATTTATATATTTATTTTGCATATTTTGTGCAATCAATAATTATTATTAGCATTTGATAGTAAAAGTGATTTTTCTTTCGTACCTTTTTTTAGAAATGTATTGAAAAAATATTTTATACGTAAAAAATTATCATCAAAATTGATTTTAATGTGTTTTAAAATCAGCTTTACCAGAAAATATGTCGCTGTCATTAATACAACCTTTGAATGCAAAATCTATTGTTGATAAATTTAATGATTTCCGTTTACTAATGCAAACTTTTATGTCAACAATTGTTTTATATTTATTCAATAATATTAATTCAACAAATACATTAATGATAACCTTACGTCATTTGATAATTACATTAATTAATTAATTTGGCTAATTATTTAGTTTGTAGTTTTATTTTGTATTGTTTTGCTATTGTTTGATGGTCCTACAAGTCTCACAACAATTATTGCAAAAATGTGATTATTTAGTTAAAATCTTTCTAGCAAATACATAGTATACATGAGAAACGTCAATTTGATTATACAATATACAATACTATATAAAAATTTTAAAAAAAACTATAATTATATATACATATAGTTTGTAAGTAAAAAAATTGTATAAAATATCAACTGGTGCAAAATCGAAAAAGGAGTAAAATGATTAACATGATTTATAACAACAATTACTAACAAAAATACAGATAACATGCAATTTTTTAGTTACCAAATGATTGAAGACATTAGAAAGTTCAAAAAATTTAATAATTTATGTGATTGCCTTTCTTTTATACAACCTAATCCAGGCGTTTTGGAATGCTGTTGATGAGAGTGTTGATATATTCTTGTTTTATCTCATATTGAACAACAAACCGAATACATTCACATAAATCCTCAATTTTAGTATGCTTATTGATGTTGCGCTTTAGCATACTAAAAAAAGTTTCAATAACGTTGATATCCGAGCTGTTAGGTGGTAATTGAACAAAAGAAAGCTTTTTTGATTCTAGCCCTTCTACTGTCTAAATGTAAATATAAAACAAATAAAGTAAATTTAGATAAACATGATGTTACCCTTTTGGACGTATTACATGGAGTTTTGTCCTAAAAAACAGTAGTAACCCCCGTATAAGTTTGCTGCATTTTATAACTGAAACAAATTTTTAACTATTTAAAGTACCAAATAAAATTCTCTATTTAATAGGATGACTATACAAAATACCAAACCAACACATTACTTGTCGAGGGTGAGCTTTCCTTCTAACATCCGGGAGTAAATGTTTTTGAAACCTTGATCCACACAGCACTTTGTTTTTATAGCCAAATGGTTTGTCCCGAAGCATTGTTTCATTGACAAAGTATGCAGAACGCCAATAACACAAG
>JAKXYG010000506.1:0-132847 GCA_025895645.1 Cardicola forsteri | reverse complement strand
AACAACTAATGTTATATAATAATAACAATAAACACAATGTTAATAGAAAACAGCTTACAGCGAACTGTTCCACGTTATTGCAGTCAAAATTCAAACAAGTGCCAAATTGACACACAGTCACAAACAACCAAATAAGCACAAATAAACAAACATTTATAAGTTAATTTATTGGTGCTTTTTAAGCAATAATTAGGATTTTACAAGTATCACTGGGTCAATCTTGACTTGGATCTTTGACTTTCTTACCAATTACTCCTTTAGGATTCGAATAAGCTCTGACTTATTCCTTCCTAGCCAAATTAGTTTGGGAGTGCCACAAGGGTCGGTGTTAGGACCTCTATTGTTTATTTTGTTTATTAATGATCTACTTGATGTAGTCCAATCCAACATTTTGTTGTATACTAATGACGTTAAGATCTGGGGGGCTAATCCAATACAACTCCAGATTGATATTAACAACATTTATAACTGGACTGTCAACAACTCTCTCCCTTTGAATTTAGCCAAATGTAAGCACATATCCTTTGGTAAACCAACCAGAAATGCCTTCACAATGCCTAACCATGACACTCAATTGATAAATTCGGTAATTTTCATAAATTACCTAGGAGTGGTTGTAGATTCTGCTCTTAAGTTCACAGGTCATCATTCTAAAGCAACTCAAACTTGCTATCAATTAATCAAATTATTTAAAAGAAATTTAGGTTGTCTCTCCCGGAGGAGTGCTCGTTTACTTTATATGTTTTATATTAGGCTTCATTTAGAATACTGTGCACAGGTCACTGCTCCCATTTAAAAAATTCAAAAGGCGATTTCTAAATTACTAAGGTTTCTAAGGCGTTTGCTTTATCAAAATAGGCTCTTTTTATTAAAATTATTTCCCCTAAGGGATAGACGGCTCTGGGGTGATCTTATTCTGGTATATCAATATTTAACATCAGGTTCCCACCCTTTTTCCTTCTCACTAACAAAGAACTCTTGCAGAGGGCACAATCTTAAATTGAGTAAATCTAGAGTTAACTCTAAGCTAAGACTCCATCATTTCTCCCAGAAAGTTGTCAATGATTGGAACAGTCTACCTACAAAGGTAGTTAATGCTAAGTCTGTATCGGCTTTTAAGGCTGCTTACGATAGTTATGCCTTAGCTAATTTTAAGTGAATTTAACTTATTGTCTCTATCTGGTCGATTTTTATTTTATTTTTAACTTTTAATTTTATTTTCTTAATACGATATTAATAATAAATTTGAACCGAGGATCAAAAGGAGATTATCTCCTACTCAACTCATGTATTAACCTGTAACTCTATACGTCCATTGGAGCGTTACAAGATACAGGTCGGTTCACTATTTATTAATGATATCAGTAAGATTTGGGGGGAAATATGAAATGAATAGTGAGGTAAAGGGGGATTAGTCACAGAAAAAAGTATTTGAGGTGAGGCGCGCGTCACGCTACACGTCCATTGGAGCGTTATTAATCCTTTTCTCTTTTCTTTTTTTTTGTAGATTATTGCAGTGTTTTTGCATTGTAATAGGCACTTGTTTTTTTTAATATTTATAATTTTTACTCGTTTTCTATAATTGTTAACTTTCACTATCTACCTTGATTTTATCTTGATTTTAAATATTTTTTCCTGTGGTTAATCCCCCTTTACCTCACCATCCATTTCATTTCCCCCCCCAAATTTTACTGATCTAATCGATAATTAGAACCGAGGATCAAAAGGAGTTTTACTTCTACTCAACTCGTGTATTAACCTGTAAATCAAGATAAAATCAAGGTAGATAGTGGAACTTAACAATTATAGAAAACGAGCAAAAATTATAAATATAAAAAATAATAATAAAACAAATGCCTATTACAATGCAAAAACACTGCAATAATCTTCAAGAAAAAAGAAAGGCGAAAAGGATGAATAACTTTTGAATCTGTGGGATACGCTTGCGTGACGTTACGGATCAAAAGTTGCTTGCTTATTGTTGCTATTTGTTACCCGCTCATTTGTGCCATTTTTCGTTTTTTGTTTTTTTGGTGTAAAAGTTGTGTGTATCTATTTTTGGTGTATTTTTGGTGTATTCTGTGTTTTTGTACGTGTTGCTTGGCATCGTGCTTAAACATTAATATTTTTATCTTCGTTAAAAGATTATCACTGGTCTTTTTCCAGCAATAGATTTTGTTATTTAATTTTTTTTTTCTCAGTTTGTTTTTGTATTTAAAGCTGATTCTATTCAGGCATGGTGTCCACTAGTGCATCTATTTGTGGTCTCCAACGGTGCAAGAGATCTGTGAAGGTTGGCATTTTCTGCGCAGTTTGCAAAAATTGGTTTTATGAGGCGTGTTCCGGACTGTCTTCGGCACACTATTCGCAGTTAGCAGATAGTCCTTTGAATTATATTTGCATGGATTGCAGATATGAAACTGAGTTGCAGGAGTCGCAGGAAGCATCTTCCAGAATTGAGCACAGGAGTGATAAGTTAGACAAAATTTTACATTTAGTTAGTGACAATCCCTCTTTGTTTACTAAAATTGAAGAGCTTGACACTAAAATAAACAAGGTTACTAATCTTATAACTATCTTGGTAGATACGGTCTCTAATTCTTTTTCAAAAACCGAGGAAGCCATCTCTTCTTTTTCCAAGCTATCCAACTCTGTAACCAATGACATCTCTTCTCTCAAAACGTTAACCTCTGATATCAACTCCTCTTCTGCACGTAATCTTATAGTTAGGGAGTCAGCTCTGACATAACCAACTATATAGAAATTGTGTCAGATATAGTTAAAAAATGTCATCCTGAAGCAGATAATTTTTTAATAGGTAGATTATCATGTAAGAGAAAACACACATCTCCTCCAATCCTTGTTTCTTGCTCCTCCTCTACTGACAAGGATATAGTTCTTAATAACTGGACTAATGTCAAATTTCAATTCGAAGGTATAAAAGTTACAAAAGATCTTCCCTTAGCTGAACGGATAGCTAGACAATCCAAGCCTCTCATTCCTGCCCATCATGCCTTGCCTATAATAAAACTCACCCCACTTAGACAGGAGATTGATATTAATTGTCAGGATTTTTGACAAGCACCCCGGAGTCATCCCCGCCCCCCAATCCTTTATCGACTAAAACAATGCTCCCCATTGCTGCCACACCCACTTCTTTAAAAATTTACTTCACAAACAGTCTCAGCCTCTACAATAAATTAGATGAAATTCGGCAGATACTCTCCTCTTCCTCTCCCCCTTATCTCTTTGGTATCACGGAATCCTGGCTCACAGAGGATGTTCTTGATTCTGAACTCTCTATGGATGGGTACTGTGTTGTACGACAAGATTCTAGGAGGGATAAGCAAGGTGGTTGTCTTTTCTATGTAAAAAAAGATTTAGCTTTTTCATTAATCTCTGTCCATCCAATAACCCATAAAGCTGACTATGATTTTCTTCACTTAGCAGTTGGGTCTTCCACTTCTAAGACTCTATTCTCCCTGTTATATCGCTCCCCTACGCTTACCCATCAATCTAATATAGCACTTATTGATGATATTAAACACATCCTCACCTTACCATATAAGCACTTTGTAATGATGGGCGATTTTAATTGCCCTTCTATAAATTGGGCCTTCCGTCTGCTTCTAGTAATTTTTTTGACTCACATCTTCTGGAGCTTAGTGCTTCATATGGATTAAAACAACACGTGAGATTTCCCACTAGATATAGGATTGGTTATACTCCTTCATGTCTAGATCTCATTTTCTCTAACGAACCCGCTAACATCAATATGTTACCTTATCTACCTCCCCTTGGTAAGAGTGATTATATTATTTTGGCATTTGAAGTACACGTCCCATGCAATGTCCCTTCTACCTGTGATTCCAATCTTAAACCTATACCAGATTTTAGGAAAGCCGATTTTAGAGGTCTCAGGTCTTTTTATTTAATATAAACTGGGAACATTTATATTCTAATGATGTTGACACATCTTACTCTTATTTCATGAATGTCTTAGAGGAGGGGTTAAATCATTTGTTCCTTTTAGGATCCCAAAACACACTAACCCCAGACTTCCAAGGTATATATGTAAATTAATTCAAAAGAGGAATAAAGCTTTTTATCTGTGGAAAACCTCTAAGCTTCCCTGTTTTCGGTACTCATATATTGACATCCGTAATAAAAGCAATAGGCTCATTAGAAGGCACAAAGCTAAATTACTTTATAAGCTTTTAAATAGAGCTATGCTTAATAAAAATCTATTATTTAAGTTCATTAAAAATAAGCGTAACTCCTCTAATTCTCAACCTAGCCTAAAAGATCAACATAGTTCCTTGCTTTCAGGACCTTCTACTTGTGATCTCTTTAGGAAATATTTTAACTCTGTCTTTCAATCTCCACAATCTATCAGGCACCATTACAGCTCAGAAATTCCGTCTATTCAGCCCCTAATAATTAAAACTTCTACAGTCTATACTGGTCTCTTAAATCTTAAGTCTATGTCTTGTGGAGCTGATGGGTTATATCCAAGGGTGTTGAAAAAATGTGCCGATATTCTTGCCCCTCACCTTGCCCATATTTTTAATCTTTTGATAACCATAGGGCAAATTTCCCTATATGGAAGGTAGCCTTCATAAGACCTATTCACAAGTCTGGGTGTAGATTCAATCCTGATAGTTATAGACCTATCAGTATTCTTTCCTCTCCTAGCAAAATCATGAAAAGGTTTGTAAGATCTCATCTACTTGAACACCTTATCAGACTTAACATAGTTAATCCTGCGCAACATGGCTTTATGCCTAAAAAGTCGTGTTTAACTAATTTAATTACCTACACGAATAGCATTACTGATCTACTTGATAAACATAGGTCAGTAAATGCTATTTATTTCGATTTCGCAAAAGCTTTTGATAAGATTTCGCATGAACTCCTCATCTCTAAGCTCATCCGTATAGGGATAGTGGACCCAATCTTAGCTTGGATTAGAGATTTTCTTTCAAATCGTACATTTAAGGTTAAGGTTGGATCTAATTATTCTACATCTTGTACTATCTCTTCTGGGGTACCACAAGGGTCAGTTTTAGGTCCTTTATTATTTATTCTCTTTATCAATGATTTGCCAACATTAGTTCATTTTAAGATATTGCTTTATGCTGATGATGTAAAAATCTGGGGTACTAACCCAGATTTAATTCAAGCTGACATCACCAGTATATTTAATTGGTCAGTATCCAATCATCTTCCACTCAATAAGACTAAATATAAGCACATATCATTCGGTAAATGTTCAGGCAGTGTTTTTTCCTTAAATTCTCAGACTATCATTTCAGTAAAAGCAATCAAGGATCTTGGGGTCATTCTTGATTCTTCTCTCACATTCTCTGAACATCATCATATGGCCACCCAAAAGTGTTATAGACTAGTTAAGTTTTTTAGAAGAAATTTGGGGACCATTTCTCCTCAATGCCTTTGTTTACTTTATATGCTATACTTAAGACCTTATCTAGAATACTGTGCCCAAGTTACAGCCCCAGTCCTTAAATCAGATGGCTATAGACTTGAAAAGGTTCAAAGGGCAATCACCAGATTACCTCGCGGCTTCAAAAATCTATCCTACCCTCAAAGACTTGAATCCTTAAAACTGTTTCCTTTAAGTGATAGGCGTCTCCGGGGTGACATGATCTTGACATATCAATTATTTAATTCTGGCTCCTATTTGCCCTTCTTTGCATTAGCACAAAACTCACTTAGGGGGCACAATCTTAAGTTGACTAAGCCCAGGGCTGACTCTAAACTGAGGTGTCATCATTATTCTCATAAAACAGTTACTCCATGGAATAGACTACCTACCAAAGTAATATCCACATCATCACTTCCATCATTCAGAAGGGCATACAATAACTATAGGCTTTCTAAATTCACATAAACCCATCTTTCTGTTTTCAGCTATCCATTTGTTTCCATTTATTGTTATTGTTCTTTTGATATAATTCCGATAATTAGAACCAAGGATCAAAAAGAGTTTTACTCCTACTTAACTCGTGTATTCAACCTGTAACTTGTAACCTGTAACGCTTCAATGGACGTGTAGCGTGACGCGCGTTCCGCGCATAACTGTTATAAACTTTAATAAAAAATAATTAATTAATAATTACAAAAAATACATTGTTTTAAACAAATAGATAATAATAATTCAATAAATATTAAAATTTGTTTTCAAAGTTATGGTTTTGACCAATCATCCAAAAAGGTATTGTTCGCAAGTAATACAGGTATCAACATGCCTTTCGGTACTATTAAGAAGCATTTAATCAGGAGCAACCAAGTACTGCTATTATTTTAATTTTTTTAGTATTTATCGGAGAAAATAAGTGGTACTAAAGGAACAGATAAAGGTTCTGAGTACAAACAATTGGCACAGGTAAAGTAGTTCTATTGTTGGTATTGTGTAAGGGTACAATTAAGTTTCAATGTTAAAACATTTTTTTTTTTAGTTTATTGATGCGTATAAGTCGTACTATGAAAATGTTTACAAGAGAGTTATAGAATGTTTAGAACCAAATCCAACTTTGCGTACACGTATGAGAGCCAATCATGCCGTTAACAAACTCCAGGGAACAAATAAAGATGAAAATTATCCTCATCCTGAGAAACTATTAGCAGATTGTTTGTTGGAATATGGAAAGCAACTAAATAATCAACAAGATTTTGGTAAGAATATATATATATATATATATATATACTGATGTCACCTTGTTATATATGTAATTTTATAAGTTGAAAATTAAACGTTGAGAACTATAATACTGCATTTAGAATTTTATTAACTGAAGTGCGGTAGGTATTTGTTTGAAGATAACTCGAGTATATTATAATTATTTTAATGGTGTGGGTTTTATGTATATTATTGTACTAAAAATACATTTTTATCAAAGTTGTAATCAATGTGGATAACTAATTAATAAGAAAACATGCAAGATTTTATCTTTTACTTTAAATCCCTTTTAGACAAATTGGTTATTCCATAAAATCTGTTATTTGGATGCTAATGATCCTGACGCTTTGAGTAATGTTTATAAAGTTTTATTTTCCAATAATGGTGATAATCTTAACTGTTCCTCCATATGGTGCATCTTGGACTAGATACCCCTACATATCTAGACCAATAACAGCAGGGATCAAATGTGGAGTTGTATAACTGGGCTGAACAAGAGCCCTCAACCGATTTTTGTTTGTTACAGGTACCCGATTTTTTAGTGTAATTGAACGTGTATACCTATCAAACAATTTTTGCATTTTTTTGCCAAGACGGAACCTTATTTATACAGTTTTGCACTTGGTTCTTGCTATTAGTTTAAGTATTTACGTATAATGCCATGAAATGCATTTTTATAACAATTTTCCATACAAGTAATATGTTATTTTTTAGTTGATTAAACTGCCGTTTGAGAAAACCAAAAAACATTTAGTAATTTTTAAACCCACTCTATAGAGAGGCAGATGTACATAGGTCCGTTTGCTGCTTATAACAGTTTTTGTGGTTTAAATAGGTTAAATAATAAATGTTTTAATGCTCTGATACATCTTGTTACAGCTATAACTAGAATAAGAGTTTTGATAAACTTCTTACGGTTTAAATTTTTAGTATAGATTCATTTCTGTAGCTCTAGATACTTGCTATCAAAATAACTATATACACAAGATGGGTATGCAATTTTTAATGTAAAAAATTTGTATACAATAACAATAATAAAAGTTAGTGGCAATGCCACATCTTCATTAATTCCAAATTTGCATAGCATCTCGAATAATCCCTTTCCATTGTTCACGATTTTTGGAGGCGTGTACGGATATGTCAGTCTATCGACTTAGCCATTGTTTCCATGATAAAGTACTGGCCAAAATAGGGTGAAGATCGTCCCTAACAGCATCTATTCAATTACGTTTCTGACCACCTTTCCTCTTCTTCAAATCGGTATTTGGACTAGCCAGGGTTACGATACGTGAGATTGCATCAGGATTTCTACAAAGAACGTGTCCAAATCAGCGCAAACTTCGTTGTCGCGATACCAATGAAGGAAGATTATGAAATTGAAGGTCATTTCGAATTTGGCGGTTACTGATCTTTTTCATCCAATCCCTTGATACAAAGGATACAAAATGGGTGTTGTGCCAAATGTATCCGAGACATCTTGCTTTAAATTTGTCAAGCTTCTTGATCTCTGACCAAGTAAGGGTCCAAATTTCAGCTTCGTACAGAAGTACTGTGCGAACCAATGAAGAGAAAATGTTCATCTTTGTCAAAACAGGAGGCTTTATTGCTTTGAGATTTTTGTAGATGCGCATAACATTGATAGAGGGATTTTACAGAGATTGGATAAATTGCCAAAGGAACGGTGTCAAGCACGGATTAGTCTTGCAGTCACCTTGTCGTGATTTCAGCAGTAACACAATTCTGTGGATCCAGTGTTGGACAGTGAGCGCACGTTCCGTGAACTAACATTAAGCGGACATTTTGGATTTAATGGGCAAATCACAGATTTATTAACCGGTGCATTATGGTGAGTAATATTCACAGAGCAGGCAATAGGGTGGCGAGTTACATTCTGCCTTGTTTCAGCTCTGAGAATGGTGTTTTCTGAGCAATTTTTAAACCATCTTTTCTAGACCCCTCTCCGGGTGGAGCAATCAGTGCTGTTCCTAAATAGGGCAGCTTGGTGATAATATTCAGGGTGACACCGATAACCGTTGTCACCTTGTCAACGCGTGAACGACCTTAACGCCTGAGTATCCGCTTGGTCCACGGCTGTTTATTTGGCATAGCATTATTCACAGCTAACCTTTATTGCTAAAGGGATGATAGTGATTTTGAGGACTTCAGTAATGCTTATAAAGTCTCACTTTTTAATGATGGTGATATTCCTGACTGTTCATCCACGTGGTGCATTCTGAACTATGTGGTGAAAGGCATCTAGACTAATAACAACAGGGACCGAGTGCACAGCAATATAACTAGGTTACCGCTTCGGCGGGTGGGTTCAAGCATACACCCAGGATACTTAAAATGTATTTTGAGGTATACGTATATCATATGTAGCTTTTGGGCTAAGGGAGATAAACCTGACAAAAAATCAGATGGCCTTATCAATCTTTGCGAACAGTGGCGACGTCACAAGGATGCCGTCTACCAGCCAAAAAACGTTCTTATTCTTCTACGTTTGTTACGCTTATCAAGCCATCGAAATCGATCGTTTTATATACCGTATAAATATGGAAAATAATGAAGAGGTGATCAGGTCACCAATTAAAATGAAATGTTTTATTATCCGCCATCTGTGGAGGCTCTAAGCAGGGGTCGTTCATTGAGTGCACATAGCAAAAGCTGGTGTTTTTGCAGAATTTTTGGAATTCGATTACTCTAGGCGCTAATAACCGATGGGAAATGTTTATCCCCGATGATGATGATAATGACAATGTGATTTCAGGATGGTTTGAAGTCTGATTAAAATGGAGTAATCAGCCGTCATTTGAAATACCAGATGATTCAACTTTAACTTAGTTACTATGGCGTAGCTGATTTAATTTCTTGTAAACGTTTCCATTGTTGTTATGGAGAGTAGAAACCTGTAGGTCATCTACTACAGAATCCCAATGTCTTTGCTCATCCTCCTCATAACAATAATAATAACTCTTTCTAAATTCCACACGCAATTATCTTACTTCACATTTTCTCAAAACTATCTTTTTTGTGCATAAAGATATTGAAAATTGGTCGATAACCGGTCATATCCTTTTAAGTTGAGGGAGCACCAAACTAGATGTATCGATTTTTGTTTCACAATGTTCCTAGACTGATTTATTCCCATGCCGTAATTTGTGTCTGCAACTGAAGCTGATAAGTAGGTTTTAGAAAACATACCAGTTTAGTTTCTGTGTAAGCAGGTAGTATCCCAAAGCAGAAATACCGGGTTTAACCTTGTCTATTTTAAGATGTACTTTGGGATGATGCTATTGTTAACAAGAATTAATGAGGCGATATCCTTTATGGAGTGGAATTGATCTCACATATTTGGCTGCTTATGTTTCTCACGAAAATGGGAGTTATTTTTTGTGGTTTCTATCCTCTTTAATTTTAAACGAAAATTCTCAACATCCAGATTGTGGTCAGAAGCAATATCTGCACCGGTTTCTCACGGGCTTCCATCCAGTCATAGTAGCGCCTTTTCTCAACATGATATCAACTCCATGAATATGATGAATCTTCATATTCAGAATATAAGATCGATGTATCTCCACTCTTATAATGTCCTTGACCTTTCCATTGCATTTTGCTAATAGCCAATATATATAAGTTGTACCTTTTTGGAATTAAAGATTCTTCAAATCAAAGATTGAGCTCCCTTTCGGCTTTTGCTCAACCCTGTTATCTAGGTACGTGTGGTCACTTTGCCGTTCTTTGCCAGAATGGCCTCTTATGGTTTCGGTAGTAATATAGATTTTTTGCAACAACAACAACAAAAGTTAGTGGCAATGCCACATCTTCATTAATTCCAAATTCGCATAGCATCTCGAACAATCCCTTTCCATTGTTCACGATTTTCGAGGCGTGTAAGGATATGTCAGTCCATCGACTTAGCCATTGTTTCCAAGATAAAGTGCCGGCCAAGATTGTGTTAAGATCATCCCGAACAGCATACATCCAAGTATGTTTTTGACCTTTCCTCTTCTTCCAGTCGGTATTTGGACAAGCCAGGGTTACGATACGTGAGATTGCATCAGGATTTCTACGAAGAACATGTCCAAACCAGCGCAATCTTCGTTGTCGCGATACCAATGAAGGAAGATCATGAAGTTGAAGGTCATTTCGATTTTGGTGGTTACTGATCTTTTTCGTCCAATCCCTTGATACGGAGGATACAAAATGGGTGTTGTGCCAAATGTATCCGAGACATCTTGCTTCAAATTTATCAAGCTGCTTGATCTCTGACCCTGTAAGAGTCCATGTTTCAGCTGCGTACAAAAGTACTGTGCGAACTATTGAAGAGAAAATGTTCATCTTTGTTTTTGGGTTGATGGATTTACGTCTCCATAGTGGATCGACAAGCTTTTCAAACGCAGCAGCAGCTAAACAAATTCGACGATTTACTTCATTGGATGAACCACCGTCAGAAGTAATTGAGGAGCCCAGATACGTAAATTCCTTTACATTGGGGAGAACAACATCATTTAATACAATCCTTGCATCAGAGCTTGGGACGACATGATGACTGATTTTTTTGGGTTGATCTTCAAACCATATTCACCGGAAACAGTCACGAGGAAATCTAATGCATGCTGCAACTGAGTTTTGTTCTCAGCTAGAAGTACAGCATCATCAGCGTATTCTAAGTCCGTAATGGGCCTAGTAGCAACAAACACCTTCCATTTGTACAGAGATCTTGGCAAATATAGCATCAATTGCATAGTTGAACAAAAGTGGAGCAGCCACACAGCCTTGACGGACACCACTGCAAATTTTGAATGGCTTTGTAGTAGATCTGTTGCAATTGCGGATTACAGCAGTTGAGTTCTTGTACAAAGCACGTAGAAGATTCACCACTTTCAGAAGTGTTCCATCACGTAACATAGCGATCCAAAGTGCTTTTCTGTTCAGCGAATCAAAAGCTGAAGAGTAGTCAATGAAGGCTACATACGTAGGACGCTGAAACTTTGCCCGAAATTCAAGAATGCGTCGAAGCGTATGAATTTGATCGATGCATCCCATACCAGGACGAAAACCAGTTTGATTAGGACGAGTGGTTTTCTCCTCTCCGGGCGGATCCGTCCAACTATTGCTGAGGTGGCAATTTTGGCAGCTATGCAAAGTAAGCTGATGCCTCTGTAGTTAGCAGGTATTTGCTTATCTCCTTTTTTGTGAACAGGAACAATAGTAGCACGGTGCCAGTCTTCAGGGCACTGCTCGTTTGTCCAGAAATCCGTTATGATGCCATACAAATTTTCAACAAGTCTTGAGGGACCATATTTGAAGATATATGAAGGAATTTCGTCAAAACCGGCTGCTTTCTTAGCTTTAAGTTTTCTACAAGTGTGCATAATATCATCGATAGTGGGGGTTCAACAGATATTGGATAAATTGCCGAAGAAACTGTGTCAAGCGTGGATTAGTCTTGCAGCCATCCTGTAGTGATTTCAGGGTGGTTTAAAGTCTGATTAAAGTGGAGTAACCAGTCTTCGTCAGAAATGCCAGACGATCCAACTTTAACTTTGTTACCACGGCATAGCTGATTCAATTTTTTGTAAACTTTTCCACAATCGTTATGGCGGGCAGAAACCTCTAGCTCATCTGCTACAGAGTCCCAATGTTTTTGCTCATCCTCTTCATAACTCTTTCGAAATTCCGCACGCAATGTCTTTCCTTCACTTTTTCTCTGAGCTTTCTTTGCTTGTGCATTGAGATCATGAGAATTGGTGGACAACCAGTTTGGGCCTTTGACATTGATTGAACGAGGAAGTACCAAACTAGCTGTATCAATCTTCTGCTTTAGACTGTTCCAAGACTGATTTATTCCCATATCACAGTTCGGGACAGCATTTGAAGCCGCTAAGTAGGCTTTGGCAAACTTGGTAGCATAGTTGCTGTTTGTGAGCAGGGAATAATCCGGAGTTAAAATATCAGGTTTAATATTGGCAGTTCTTAGAACAAGAGACAAATGCATGATCAGAGTCATTCTCATTACCCGTTCGGCAGCCTCTGTATGCACGGGGAATTTGTAATTGCACTGAACCAGCGTTTACTAACCAAAACATAATCGATTTGGGAGGAATATCTACCACAACTTGAACGAAATGTTGTCAAGTGTTTCACAGGGTGTTGAAAAAATGTGTTCGTGAGAACCATATTGCACCTTGCCACGAATTCACTTAACCTTCTACCGTTCTCGCATTGTTCGCGCGATTTTGTCTAAGGGCCAACGCAGGGCTGGTTGACATAATTTCTGCAGACTCTGCCATTAAAATCTCCTCCAATAACAACGATTTGTGATGAGGTCTTGAGGCAAGAATATAGATCTTCAAGTTGCTCATAAAACTCATCAATTTCTTTTTCGCAGTGATTATTGGTGGGAGCATAGGCATTAATCACGGCCATTGTATACTTGGAAACTTTAAAGCGCGAAAAAGCCAATCGTGGGGATATACCTTTCCAGTCAATTAACGCACTGGTAGCTAATGGGGATAAGCAAAATGATACCTCATGATGTGCTGGATTTTGTGCACAAGTTGATGGGAGGAATAATGCAGATGTTGATTGGGAAGCTGTAGGAAGACTAAACGGCTTTGAACAATTCAGTCTTGTTTTCTGGAGACAAGCAATGTCAATCTTGTAACGATTTAGCTCTGTGGCAGTATACGCTTGGGTCGAAACAGACGACAGTGACCGTACATTCCATGTTCCTATGCGAAGAGGTTGTCGGATGCGAATTGGATTTGGGGGGTAAATGAAGTTTCTTGGCTAGAAGATTGCTTCCTTGCGACGGCGCCAGTGTTCACAGGAGTTACCAAGGCAATCTTCTTCGGGGAAGAGAGGGATGACGCCGGTTAATGGATCTATGGGGGCCATCAGAAGCTGACCGTTCACACCTTGGTGACTTTAAGTCAGGCTCGTCATTATTAGTTAACAAGGGTAAATTTTTGTTAACTCTCCCATGCAAATCCATCAACTTCGGTCCTTCCCCAGACGCGTTTAGGAGATCAGATGCCCTGGGGGTCTCGGCTGCTGATTCCATCACATATTTTCTGGTTAATCGAAGTTTCATGATTGTTTGCACAGGATAAGGACCTGAGGCCTGATTTTCTGTCAGGGTGAACTCCCTTAGCCTTGCCGGCTACATATGGTAAACGAATACCTTAAGATACTTTTTTGCATCTAGGGTGTATGCTAACACCCCTTCACTGAGCAGGAGTCCAGTGAGAACAGATATACCGCTGTGGACTCGGTCCCTGCTGTTATTGGTCCAGAATGCCTACAGGCCTATAGGCACTTAGTCCAGGATGCACCACGTGGAGGAATAACAGTCAGGAGTATACTATCATTGGAGTTTGAGACTTTATAAGCATTACTCAAATCCTCAGGATTATTAGTATCCCAGGTTGTTAACCTTGCGCTTAAACTCGGACTAGATTGGATCATTTCGGGTCCAAACTAGATGGAGTTGTTATGATAGTAATTATTCCACATTAGCTTTTATTTTTACAGAAGGAAAATATTTGGTTTTGGGGTTGTCGAACAAATAGTATTTTAATGAATAATTAACGTCAATTATAATTAAAGTTTATATGAAAATCAGATAAACTAAGTAAAATGATAATATAACTGACTTTACAATTCCGCCAAAAATACTTCCGAAAATGTGACTAATTAACTAAAACGTTTCTAGCACCTATATAACTTTAAAAATAAACTCAGTTTCATTATTCAATATAAAATAATAAATAAAATCCTATTATAATTTTTACCATTATGTTGTTATTAATAAAAAAGTTTTCATAAATTTTACCTGGCTTATAATCTAAGATTGAGTAAAATTATCCACATAAATTATAACGTCACATATTTTTTAAAATGCGAACCGCATTTAATTGTTTGCGTCACTAAATTGATTTTTGTATAATTTACTCCAAAATATTAAATAATAAATGAGATGGCTCGTGTTTGTAACCACTTGGCCTAGGTGTTTTGGTATACTCTTAGTTAAAATATTTATTTAGTTTTATATAATCTAGATTTTAACAAAGAATTGATTTGGACAAATGATTTTTGATTTCAATATGTTTATATATGATTTGATTATTATACAAAAAAGAAAACAAAATAAATATCACTAATATTAGTACTATTAAATAGCAATTTTCAAAACTGCAACTTTTCATTTTAGCTCGTGTTATGTTTAAGTTTTTTATCCAAATTTTGTAAAGTTATAATAAATTATTATTTTTATAAACAATTGTGAACCTGGCACAAATAAATTACATTTTAGCTAAAAATATATTTTTTACTATAATATCTCTGCTTAGGCTGATTAATAATTTTCTGTATAATGGTTATTTTATACTTGTTTATAATTATATTAATAACGATAAAATTATTTTGCTTGTTATAAATAACTTTTTTATAAGAACTTTTTTTAACTGATATCTTTTGATAAATTTCGGTCTTTCATTAACATGACTACTTTTAAGATTTTTGTATATTAAAACAAATAACTTAAAGAATATGTTTATTTATTAAAAATAATCAATTAATTTTTTAGCTAAAATCTGTTTATAAAAATTTTAGTTTTGTACTTTTATTATAAACTAATTACAACATTAAATTTTGTGTTTGATAAACTTAGATTTAAAGAATTTAAAAATGATTTTAAGCATATGAATAAATAATTTAATAATTCCGTTCATATAATTGTTATTAAATTGACTTCTTCTATTTCTAAACTTTTTAAACAGTTGTTTCTCATTCAGTTCAAAACAAAAGGCGGAATATTTTATATTATTTTGTTATTGGTTTTAGTTTTTAATATTTCAGTAAAAATGATTTAGAATGAACTAGAAATTAAACAAAAATACAAATTTGTTTGCAGTATTTTGTGTCGAAGTTGTAAACAAAATTATTATTTCTTTATTTAAATATGAGTGTGTATATAAACAAAGAAACGTGTGCCAGATAACATTAATTTATAATAAAATAATTCATTGTGTAAAATAATTAAAAGAGAACGGTTTGTACCTTAAGATAATACCTTGTTTTACTAATCTAATAAAATTTAGTTATCTTATGTTAAAAGCAAATTTAAAATGTTATTTTGCGGTTATCGAGTTAAAGTGTACAACCGCATTATTGTAATTCTAATTATTAAAAATGACAAAACAAATAAGAAATGTAATAAATTTAACTAAAGTATTTTTTAAAATGCATATTAAAAAAACTTTAAATAAATGTACATTTTTAAGAGCAAAATAAATTTCAAACAATTACGACTGGATTATCGACAAGTGAACAAAATAATAGTTTTATTATTAAAAAAAACTGATGATTGTTTAATGTAATATTAATATTTAAAGGAATATTTTAAAATATATTATTTGTATGATTGGAAAAAGAAGAAAATTATTTAATTTGCAGTTGGTAAGAGTGTTTTGTAAAGGTTTTACTAATATGGTCAAATAATTGTTAAACACATCGTGGAAGGTTTATTTACAAAAGTTGCGTAGTGTATAAATATTAAACCATTTGTATTAGGATTATTTTAATGTAAATTTTATTAAGGTTTACATTTTTTATAGAAAATATTTAAAATCTATTTTTTCCTAAGAAAAATAGATAATTAAACGTAGAAATTTATGAAAAAAATCATCATGATAATTGGGAAGAAACTTCCTCCACTGGTTACAATTCCTAAAACAATTACTGATAAAAACGTAGTTATTAAACTAAATCATCTCTGGCGAGCACATAACTTAGGAAAATAACTAATTTAAATTATACTATACACAGTAAATAAAATTATAATTTTATTAATGTTAATTATAAAAGATATATCAATGTACAACTGGTTCATAATCAAAGGTTGGGTAAAATCGGGAACATAGTATATAAAGCAAAATATTACATAAAATACAAAGCATATCTTATTTTTGATTACTAAATAATTTGTTGCATAATACAGTACAAAATATCAAATAATGAATGCCATCGCCTCTTTTTGTAGATATTTGGCTTAGATGCTTTGATAAGCTATTGGTTAGAATCTTCATAAAGCATAATTTTGTTATATAATGGTTATTTTATAGTTTTTACAAAACCAATATAACGTTTTTTACATAAAAAGATTTTTAAAGTACAATGTTCACCGTACAAGCACCTTATTTTGGTATACAAAATATTATTTTTTTCAAATCATCGTTTTATTAACAAAATACCATACATTTTTTAATATGTTTAATTGTATTATTATAAAACATTCTGAACATTTTCTTTGAGTAATAAAAGTTCAGCTAAACTTTTTGTGATTAAATAGTTAAAACATTTTTTCTGCTCCTTACTAGCATATAACTAAATTCGTGTTAATGATATTTTATAATTTAAAAAACTAGTGTTTTATTGTTTTTAAGCTACAATTTTTTAAATAAAAGTTTTTAATATTTTTTTAGAAAATGCTCAAAATATTTTAAAAAGCATTAATGTAATTTTTAAATTGTTTTAACAGGATATACGGAATTTTTAATTTCTAACAAATTTAAAAACAAATCGATATTTTTAAGTAAAAAACAGCAACTTTTTATTAGGTAAAATCGGTTTTTGAAATAGAAAATATTTACTTTTATGGTAACATTTCATAATGCTAATGATCCTGAGAATTTGAGTAATGCTTATAAAGTCTCAATTTCCAATGATGGTGATATTCCTGACTGTTAGTCCTCCACGTGGTGCATCCTGGACTAGGTGCCCCTAGGGATCTAGACTAATAACAGCAGAGTCCGAGTGCACAGCGGTATAACTGGGCTTCCGTTACGGCGGGTGGGTGCGAACATACACCCAGGATACTTAAAAGGTATCTAAAGGTATACATATATCATATGTAGCCCTTGGGCTAAGGGAGATAACCCTGACAAAAAATCAGGCGGCCTCGTCAATCTTTGCGAACAGTCAAAAAACTTTGTTATTTTTCCACGTTTGTCAACGCTTGTCAAGCCATCGAAATCGATCGTTCTACATGTCGTATAAATATGGGAAATAATGAAGAGGTGACCACGTCACCAACCAAAATGAATGACATTTCAATGACATTATTTATTTAATAACTAAATATTAAAAACAATTAGTTAACTAATTTTTTAACAAATTCTTTTTTTTAAATTTTTATTATGAGGTAACAACAACATTGAATTTTGTATTGTAGAAACATAAACCTAAAGTATTAAAATACATTTTTGAATAAATTAACAATGTATTAATTATTTTAAAATGCGTAAATTACATTTAGTAATTCCGTTTATATGGAAGTTGGATTTAAAATACTATTTTTTTCTCTGACTCGACATTTAAAATAATTATTTTTATTCTTAATAGTTATGTTTACGAAAAAACAATTGGAGACTACCAATTAATTTTTTTGAAATTTTACCCTATTTTTTAATGGATTGTATTATCGCTGAAAGTAGTCGAAATTACCAAAAGTCCTCACAACGTGCGCTATCCGTAGCTCAGTGACACCAGATAGGGCGTGGGTTCAAGTTTATCTGAGATTTGAAAGGTATGAATTGCTGATGATTCCAAACGAAAATGGAAACAGCTGTACAATGTTCCTTGTTGACTGTGACTTAGTAGATGTAATTAGTAATCATTAAGGTAGCACTAAAACTACCAAAATCTTCAATATATTATTTAATCTCAAATTACAATTTTAATAATCATTTATTTCATTCATTTTGGTTGGTGACGTGGTCACCTCTTCATTATTTCCCATATTTATATGACATAGCAAACGTCGATTTCGATGGCTTGATAAGCGTAACACAAATGTAGAAGAATAACAAAGTTTCTTGGCTGGTAGACGGCATCCTTGTGACGTCGCCACTGTTCGCAAAGATTGACGAGGCCGTCTGATTTTTTGTCAGGGTTATCTCCCTTAGCCCAAGGGCTACATATGATATACGTATACCTTTAGATACCTTTTAAGTATCCTGGGTGTATGTTCGCACCCACCCGCCGTAACGGAAGCCCAGTTATACCGCTGTGCACTCGGACCCTGCTGTTATTAGTCTAGATGCCTAGGGGCACCTAGTCCAGGATGCACCACGTGGAGGACTAACAGTCAGGAATATCACCATCATTGGTCATTAGCATCCCAATTTTAATAATAATAATTTAAAATTAAATATTTTTATTTATATAAAACACAAAATCCTTGACTAGCAAAAAGCGTACATTTGTTCAATTGCTTTCAGACAACGCAAACCTTAATATAATTGTAATTTTCTTACTTTTAAAGAAAATATAATGCAACTGGCTTAGGAAATAATAATTTTAAATTAATAAAATGGATTATGTAATGCAATATTAGGTTAAAAAATGGAAGAATCCATATCTTGAAGCTTAGAGGAAATTATGGAAAACGATGATTATTTAAAATGTATAGCTTTTAATATCTTTTTTATATGTATAGATATTTTATATTTTAATTTATTTCTAAACAAGTAATTTGCTCTTTTTTACTTTTTTAAAAATGTCCAAATTAGAATTGTATGATAATATTGGTAGAAAAATGTTTATTTTTATTTAATTTTTATTAATACTGCTAATGTAATATTTCAAGAATGTTTAAGTAATAACGTAGATGTGCTTAATAATGTTACCAAAGCTAATTAATGACACTGATTTTGATACATGACCGTTCACATATAACAACAAAAATTCCAAGTTTGCATAGTATCTCAAATAATACTACAAATTAAGGTAAATGTATATCATAGTAGCTGTTGGATTGATGGAGATGACTGGCAAAATTCCAGACGGCCTTGCCAAAAGTGGGATCGTCACAAGGATGCTGTTTATTAGCCCATGAACTTGTTTATTCTCCTATGTTAGTCACTTAAATGAAACTGTTGGATATGATTGTTTGATATGTTGTTTATTATGAAGTCATTGATGTTTGGAACATAAAATTTACAATTTTTATTTTCCTATTGTAGGTGAAGCTCTTACTCGGAGTGGTGAAGCGTTTAGTAGAATTTATGAGGCCAAAAATCAAGCTCTTGATGAATCGAGATCTGGATTTTTAGCTCCAATTTCAGATACTTTGAATCAAGATATTAAGGAAATAAATGTAAGTGAGATCTGATTCTATTGTTTAACTTGTGTATAAAATAAAAAATACATTTTAAATCAAATCAATCAAAAGTTGGTAGAGAACTACCTTTTTATTAGTTCCAAGTTCGCATAGCATTCCGAACTCCTATGCAAGGAGATTGTCAGATGTTAATTGAACTTGAGCAGATAAATAAATTTTCTTGATTAGAAGACAGGTTCCTTGCAACGACGCTCGGAATTGACAAGGCGATCTTTCTTGGTGGAAGTGATCACGGGTTATTAAAGTGCATACTCACTTAAATTTCGATCTAAACGAAAGCACGTTAATCGTCCAGACTACAAATCTATCAAAAGTACGTCTCGTATTTAGGACTCTTGAAAAAGAATATTTAAATATCGATCCTTCCATTAACTATATTAATAAAGTAGAACATAATTGGAAGTTAATCACATTTAAACTAAATGCGGCCTCTAGGTTATTACCCAAGAAATTCAACATACGACCAACATTCCAAATTTCCAACTCCACAAAAATTTTAGGAAATTAATTTTTGAACAAAAATCAGCACAGAAAATTGGATGGAGACAAGAAGATACAGGAATATATAACGAATTTCAATAATGATCAAGAGAAATATTGGTCGCATGTAGGTGAGGAATTAGAGGATGCTGCAATACGTAACAATACTCGAACCTTATTCAAGAAGATCAATGAACTTTGCAAACGACATTCCTTCCAAAATCAACGCTCATCGGCGATCTCTGCAGATCAATGGACATCACACTTTGCGAAATTACTTAATCCCATCAAACACGAGGCGGCGAAGGTTTCCAATCAACTCCATACACAACCCCCTGATCCCCCATACGTAGTTTCGACGGAGTCCCCCTCGCACGAAGAAATTATCTTAGCATGCCATCAACTGAAAGATGGGAAGGCTACAGGAGTAGACGGCATACCAATAGAAGTTTTTAAGTATGCCGGGATACATATTATACAAGATTTATACTCCTTGATAAACTATATTTGAAAAGAAGAGAAAATTCTAGAAGCATGGACACAAGCTATTATAATCCCAATCTATAAGAAAGGAGACACAACAGACCCCGCTAATTATAGAGGAATCAGCTTACTTTGTGGGGCTTCAAAAATCTTGGCAAATATTATTTTACGTAGGATCCATGGCAAACGGGAGTGTCGTACACGAACAAACCAGGCTGGATTTCACCCTGGGATGGAGTGCATCGATCAAATCCTCACTGTTTGTAGAACGTTAGAACTGCGATCGCGATACCAATAGCCTACAAACTGTGCAGCCTGCTGTAGAATTTTTTCGTTACCAAAGGAATTCCTGCTAAAACTGTCAACATTATTAAATCGTTATACACGTAGTCAAACGCAGTAATACGAAATGGAGATTTTTTAACTGATGCAATCTACATAAACTGAGTAGCCTGCCAAGGATGTGTTTTAGCATCCACACTCTTTAATTTTGTAGTTGATATCATCTTTGATAAAGTTTGCCGGTCATTTGAAGGCTGTATAACTCATGATGTTCCCAAGATAACGGATTTTCAATATGCAGACGATGCGGTTCTTATGGCAGAAACCGAAGAAGATTTGCAAAATGCACTTAAACTTACTCAAAAAGCTTCAAAGACATACGGTTTATATATTAATACTAAAAAAACAGTGGTTTTAGCAAACGTTCACTTTAGAAATCTAATCACTGTTAATGGTAACCCGCTCCAGGTGGTTGAAGAATTTACATACCTAGACTCAGTCATAGCTAATAAAGGATCCAGCTCTTCAGAGATTTGGCGTTGTATTCGCTTCTCTGTTGCAGTATTTGGGCTTTTAAGTAAACCTTTATGGAACAAAAGTAATATTTATATTAAAACCAAGATGAGAATATTTAAGAGTTTAATGTGTTCCATTCTACTTTATGCTTGCAAAACTTGGACTCTCATCCAAGTGGATATACAAAGCTTGTTTGTCCATTTTGAGCAAAGCTGTTTAAAATTTATATGGTTTCGCTTGCTGTCCTTTATTGAACACAAGCATTCAATAACTAATAAAATATTTCAACCATTCCCAGATATTTGTAAGATACATTCATTGGCCATGTATCTCTAGCACAATAAGAAAAAGACGATTAAAATGGATTGACTATGTTTTACGTAGATTGCCTACTCATCCAGCCAAAATAGCTATGGAATCCCATCCATTACCCGGATAGAAAAAAGGCTAGCCGCCAATGGAAAATTTGGACGGACATTGCAGCACGCAAACTCAATCCTTTTATTTATGTTAAGCCCCTCGTCCAAATGAATTACTTAATTAGGCGTATGTTTGCTTACCGTTTGTAGCTAATAGAGATCACTTGAGGAGTTTAACTCGGGATGTAATTAAAGTTTAAAGTCAGCACAATTCAAGTGTCGTTCATTAAGTGCAGATTGCAAAAGTTGATGTTTTTGCAGACGGTTTTGCAATTTGGACTAACCTTGGCGATAACCGATGGTGATGGTGATGATGGATCCACAAACCTATTCGGCTGCATACCTTGAAATACCTTTTAGACATCTTGGGTGTATGCTAGCACCCATTCACTGAGCAGGAGTTCAGTGAAAGTTGATTTATACAGCTGTGCACTCGGTCACTGTAGATATTAGTCTAGATGCTTGTGGGCACTTGGCCCAGGATGCATCATGTGGAGGAAGATTTGTCAGGAATATCATTATTATTGGAATTTGGGACTGAACATTTAAAGCATTGGGTTCTCTTTATAATTCCAAACAAAAATAATAGAAGACGTTAACTGTGAGATGAATTCATTTTGTATATTCGCTTTAGTTACAAATATATAAAGAATCAGTATATATATATATATATATACATAAAAATATATGATGTAATTAAGTTAACATTAGTAACTACACATACATATACATACGCAACATACATATGTTACATATGTAAGTCCACGCTAAATTTAATGAGTTAATAAATTGTTTTTGTGCACATAAAATGGGTTTTAATGTGTGAATGTAAGCAGATTCAAGTGTTTTAAACATATTAGCAGTTTTAGCAGTTATCAACACTTTAAAACAATCATTAAAGTTACAACCCTCACAACAATTACTGCAAAAAAGTGATTATTAAACTAAAACCTCTCTAGCAACTACATACCATACAAGAGAAACGTCACTTCAATTATAAAATATACAATACTATATAATAATTTAAAAAAAACTATAATTATATATACATATATATTGTAAGTAAAAAAAATTATATAAAATATCAACGGGTGCAAAATCGGAAATGGAGCAAAATGATTAACATAATTTATAACGTCAACTATTAATAAAAATACAGATTACACGCAATTTGTTCAGTTACCAAATGATTAAGGACATTACAAAGTTCAAAAAATTCAATAATCTATGTGATCGCCTTTCTTTTGAACAACCTGATCCATGCGTTTTGGAATGCTGTCGATGAGAGTGTTGATATATTCTTGTTTCATCTCATATTGAACAACAAACCGAATGCGTTTACATAAATCCTCAATTTCGGTATGCTTATTGATATTGCGCTTTAGCATACTGAAAAAAATTTCAATAACATTGATATCCGGGCTGTTAGGTGGCAATTGAGCGAAAGATAGTTTTTTCGATTTTAGCCCCTCTACTGTCTAAATGTAAATATAAAGCAAATATAGTGAACTTAGATGAATATGACGTTACCTTTTTGGACGTATGACATGGAGCATTGTTTTGAAAAACAGTAGTAACCCCCGTGTAAGTGTGCTGCATTTCATAATGAAAAACATCCTTCATAACTGAAATAAAATTTTCACTATTTAAGGTACCAGATATAATTCTCCATTTGATAAGTTGATTATACTTAATACCAAACCAACACATTACTAGTCGAGGGTGGGCTTTCTTTCTAACAACCGGGAGTGAATGTTTTTGAAAACTTGTCCCACACAACACTTTGTTTTTAAAGCCAAATGGTTTATCCCGAATCATTGTTTCATCAGCAAAGTATACGGAACGCCAGTAACATAAGTGTCGTTCACTCCATAGTTTACAAAAGCCTAATCTGTCATCCTTTTGTTTTTTGGTAATAAATGGCTTAATCTTCGGTGATTGTAAAGCTAAACCGGATTCAATTGCTCTGTTTCTTATAGTGGAATATGTAAAATTGTTTAAACTATTTCTTTTAGTTTCTGAAATAGGTTTATTATAATTTTTTTTAACTCTATAATAATTTTTTGATCATCTGTACTTGTTGCACGTTTTCTTCCAACATTATCATAATTTTGTGGTTTTTGACCGTTGATAATCCGATAAATTGTTGAAAGGCTAACTCTATATAAATCTGCTAATCTTTTTGGTGAAAATCGTTCATTTTTTAATTCTTTAATAACACGGTATTCATTTTCGGTAAGATGAAAACATTTTTTATCACTATTCTCCATTTCAAAAACAATACAATCAGAAAGCAAAATTAGCGGATGAGCGGAATCTCAAGGTTAAACGTAAATAATTTATTAGATTTATTTTTAAATTTTTATTTAAAATTAAAAATAAATATTTTTTATTTTTTTATTTATATAGATTAGAATAATTAAATGTTTATTTTGATAATTATTATGACATCACAATCAGAGCAGATTTGAATGTGTTTAACATCAATTTTAAGAATTAGTTCTTGTTCATTTTTAATGAAATTAAGTATACAAAATAATAATAATTTAATTATTATAAAAATTGTGTAATTTTAACTTATTATCCACGTTAATATAGAAGTAGCTTTTAAAATATGCTATTTTGGCCGACTCAGCCTTCTTAAATAAATATTACTAAGTATATATAAAGGATCTATGAAGCACTAGACATTATTTTTAATTCCCGATATTTATTTTTACGAAAAAACAATTGGACATAACAAATTAATTTATATTTAATACCTTTGTAATTTTTTGCGTTAATTGTTAAAATGGGTGTAACTTGGTGTTTTGTTTGAACCAAGTGACGTAATATTGACGAAGTGTGCAGATGTTCATTTGAGTTGGACTTTTTATCGATTTAGTTGGGAATGTGTTCTTTGGCCCGTTCAGATAAGTGACGAGTTGTTCGACCAATATATTTATCACTGCAACTGCAAGTGAACTGGTAGATACAATGGGAGGTGGAGAACATTGCTTTAGCTGTTTTTACGTTGGGTAAAGGCAGATCTGTTGTGGTGCATAACATTCTCAATGGGGTCAACGAGTATGTCCTTTTAATCGCACTTTTAAGCCTAATTTTTAAGAGTTTCATGACATCATCTTTAAAAGGAAGTTTTATAAAAACCGGTTTGTTTTCGTTTACAACTTTTTCTTTAGTTGTGAGTGACTTTGAATAGAAATTGATAAATTCTTCAGAATATTCGTTGTTGATTAGAGTTTATCTTGTGGCTTTTAATTCTTTATCAATAGTGTCACTTGAACATATTCTTTGTGCACGGTTAAATAATGTTTTAACTAGTGCATGTTTTTGTTGAACCGGTTGGAAACTTTTGAAATGGAGGTAGGCTTACGATAAATTTTGCGTTGAATAGATTTGTCATTTCTTCGTATCAGTGTTACGTCCAAAAAATTGATTGTATCATTTTTTTTAAGCTCACATTTGATGTTGATATTGGGATGAATATTGAAGAGTTGCAGTAATTGATAAATGTCTTGTTTATTGTGGGCTACAATAAATATGTCATGAACGTACCGTTTGTATACAACCATATTTTTTATTGCTCCTTTTATTAAATCTTCAATTTTTGATAGAAAAATGTTCGTCAATGTTGTTCCTATCGGACTTCTCATGGCTACCCTATCCGTTTGAATAAATGATTTACCACAAAAATTGAATATAATATTTTGTGTACAAAGTAGAATCAATTCTTGCAAGTATTCAACTGGAATTTTGTTATTAATTTCGTTTGACTTAATGTAGTCACATTTGTGAATAGTGACTCAATGTCAATTGAGGCCATTGCTTTGTTCCGAACATTTAATGTATCCACGTGATCAATAAATTCAAATGTGTCTTTCAGATTATTTACATTCATGTTTTTCAACATTACTAAAATCCCAAAAAAATCATTTGAAATTATGATCAAAACTACTACTTTTTTACATATAAACTAGTTCATTGTTTTTATTAATTGTTATATGTTCAAAAGCACCAGGGAATTCAGGGGGGAAATAATTTATTTAAAACTTTAACAATGTTAGTGGTACCCAAACGATTGCTACTTATACTATATTTTTCTACGAATTTCTGCACTTTTATAATATAAAAAAATCGATTGAGAATATTTTTTTGAATAAATACTAACACTAGAAGCAGTCTTAAAATATACAGTTCAATTTTAATACATTAAATAACACATCTGTAAATAAACCGGATTTTCCATAACAATTTTTATACTTAAAAATATTCTACCTATTATTTTATATTTTATAACGTTAGCAAAACGTTTTAGATTCTATCACCGACTTATAATTAACTAATTCTCTTTTTACAATTATACGAAGTGAATATTTAAAAATATTTTCTAGTATTGATAATACATTAAACATTAATGAAAAATAAGACTACTATTTAGTTTAATATTTGATAGTGTACATAAAGTTGCATATCTTTTAATTTATTTCACTCGTAAAAATGCATACTTAATTTAAGTGTCTATTTTAATAACAGAATTTTTTGAAATGATTAAATTAGATTTATTATATTTTTTGCTTCGTTATTTTTAATTATTAAAAACTATTATGCAATGGTACATTTTGTTTTAGTAACTGTAAACATATTGAAAAATATATTCAACATTAAATTTGCAAAAAGATGAAACGTTATTGAGCCGATAGTGTGGGAAATATTAATAAATGTATTATTTCCATTGTTGAAAGAAATTGTAGCGCAGCTGAGAGCTTAACCCCCCTATTTTTTGTCTTCAATTAAAACGAAAATTGAAATATTAAAGCTTTATCGACAGTGCACTTATTGTATTTTCTAAAAGATTTACGTTTATTTGTTTTTCATTTGGTTCCATTAAATATCTTATCCATTTGACAAATTTATTATGGATAAAATTGATGTTTTGATACTGGGCGTTTTTCTGTGTTGACTATGTGGGAACACTTACCCGGTCTAGGGATAATAATAAATTTTTTGTTTGACTTTGTTGAACGTGTCAATATGTATTTGTTGTAGTAGTGATGAGCCAAATCAAGAAGTTTGGTTTTAAACTAATTATACTGAGTTAGTTGGATTGTATTATTTCATTCAATTATTTAAAAACCTTTACATTTTATTTTATTTAACTATAATCCGTAGAGCATATAGTGGCGTCGCATGTCACATTTCGCCCCCTTTAGTTTTAAGGATGATGTTTCTGTGTGATTGGCCATTAAAAAATGTTCCGTTTACCACAAAATTTAATTGGTTCATGTAAGAGTTTCATTTATTGAGAATAATTAAGATTTGAATTATAATATCAGTTTCTGTAACATATGTTTTTGAAATATTTTGAATAGATATTCTCCGTTTTTGAGGTAACTTATGTTTCCTTAGTATTTTATGGGATGAATTAAAATAAAACTCGTTATATTTTAGTGTTCATTTCAACTGAAAGCAATTTTTACTTGAAAACTGGGAATGATGATTTAATGGCATTGTTTCATCACAAATTCTATCATTCATTTCCATTTTTAATGTTATTATGATTTCAAAGTTGGATATGAAGCTATCACTATTGGTCTTTTGGTGTTGAATTTTATTCTATATCTTTTGCTAGTATATGTAATCTGAACACCTTGTTTACAAAAGCCAGTTTGATTTGATTGTATTATAAAGAAAATGCATAATTAATAAATAGTGATTTATTGATTTATACTGTTTTTTTTGAAAAGCTTCTTCGAAAAAAGACTGAGCATAAGCGGTTGACCTATGACGCAAAGAAAAATTCACTTGCTAAAGGTAAGTTTAAAATCACAAATTTTACTGTGTGTTATACAAATATCTGTCGTTCTTTATGAAATTGTTTAAGCTAAGTCTCAAGTAAAATGCACATAGATTATTTAAAGAGAATTTGAATTATTTTATTTTAAAGTTGAAAAATTACAACAGGTGGTAAAATGTTAACCATAATAACATATGGGATTTCAATGCTAGAAAATAATTTTTTACTTTAAAAAATTGAGCTAACATTTTGTATTTGTCATTTATTTATGTTATTTATTCTGGGATGCTAATGATTCTGAGGATTTGAGTAATGCTTATAAAGTCTCAATTTCCAATTATGGTGATATTCCTGACTGTTAGTCCTCCACGTGGTGCATCCTGGACTAGGTGCCCCTAGGCATCTAGACTAATAACAGCAGGGTCCGAGTGCACAGCGGTATAACTGGGCTTCCGCTACGGCGGGTGGGTGCGAACATACACCCAGGATACTTAAAAGGTATCTAAAGGTATACGTATACCATATGTAGTACTTGGGCTAAGGGAGATAACCCTGACAAAAAATCAGGCGGTCTCGTCAGTCTTTGCGAACAGTGGCGACATCACAAGGATGCCGTCTATCAGCCAAGAAACTTTGTTATTTTTCCACGTTTGTCTACGCTTGTCAAGCCATCGAAATCGATCGTTCTACATGTTGTATAAATATGGGAAATAATGAAGAGGTGACCACGTCACTAACCAAAATGAAGTGAATGAAATGTTGTTGGCAGATGAAATTAGCACTCCGGTACACAATATGTTTTATTAACTATCACAATTAAAGAATTAAGATTGTAGTATTTTTACGTTATACAAACAAATAGAAATGAAACATTTTCAAATTCGTTTTTTGTAATTATTTATTCACTCATTTATTTTAATTAGTGACGTGGTCACTTCTTCATTATTTTCCATATTTATACGGCATATAAAACGATCAACTTCGATGGCTTAATAAGCGTAACAAACGTAAAAGAATAACGAAGTTTCTTGGCTGATAGACGGCATCCTTGCGACGTCACCACTGTTCGCAAAGATTGATAAGGCGGTTTGATTTTTTTGTCATGGTTATCTCCATTAGTCGAACGGTAACATATGGTATAGGTATACTTTAAGATACCTTTTGAGTATCGTATAGGATGCTACTGATTCTGACGAATTGAGTAATGCTTATAAAGTCTCAATTTCCAATGATTGGATACTCCTCACTGTTCGTCTTCCACGTGCTGCATTCTGGACTAGGTTCTGAAAGGTATAACTGGACTATCACTTCGGCGGGTGAGTGCAAATATCTACCCAGGGTATTTTAAAGGTATCCGTATATCATACGTAGCCATTGGGTTGAAAGAGATAACCCTGACAAAAAAGCAGGCGGCCTCGTCAATCTTTGCAAATAGTGGCAACGTCACAAGGATACCGTCTACTATCTAAGAAACTTCGTTATTCTTCTACGCTTGTTGCGCTTATCAACCCATTCAATTCAATCGTTTTATATGCCGTATAAGTATGGAAAATAATGAGCAAGTGATTACGTTACCAACCAAAATGAATGAGTATCCTAGGTCTGTGCTTGCACCCACCCACCGCAGCGGAAACCCAGTTATACCGCTGTGCACTCAGACCCTGTTGTAACGTGCACTTTAATTAGAAAATATACAACACTATATGACAATTAAAAAAACGGTCTTTTTTACTCTATCCGTACGTTTAGTTTTACTGATCGTCATTATCTGAACTCTGTAATTCAAAAAATAATTTTTTTTATATAAATGGTAAAAACGTCTATTGAATTTCAAAAAATATCTAAAATAAATGTGTGGTGTGTAGAAACATTTTGTGAATGAAACATTTTCCACAATCATGTAAAAGTGGATTGTATAGATCCACAAGGAAAAAGTATGATTATTTTATTTTTATAAAATTAAATAAAATTTAAAATAGATTTAAAGGTAGTAAACAAAAATGTAGAAAATGTGTGATATTTGATTTTTGATAAATCTGGTTTTAAAGTCTGCCGTATGACTTATTCGATTTTGCTGTAAACAAAGATTAAGATTACTTTAGTTTTATAAAAGTGCGAAAGTATCTATAATTTTAGAAGACGCGAAAATGTGTACTGTTTTGTATGGATTTTGTATTTAACAATTCAGAGGCATCTATGATGTGTATTTTGCTAGAGATCATAAACATTTTTGCAAAATAAATTGCACAACACAAGATTTAGGCCAAAATCAAATATTGTAGAAAATTCAGACAAATTCATGGATTTGTTAATAAATAGTAATATGATGAATAATCATTAATTCATTTAAAGTATGATACAAATTTTCTACTATTATTAATAACATTTTTATCTTGATAAGATGTACGCAAATTTTGTTTCTTTTAAAAGTTAAAAAAGAATATTTGACATTTTTTTGTCGGTCATATGACTAATATATTGATTAACAAATGTGTTTTTTAAATTTACTGAGTTTTGTGGTTGTTTATAATTATTGATTTATCATTTCTTACACTGTGTTTTAGATACAATAGAAGCAGTATGTTTTGTTTATCTGTATAGAATTTTAACTAAATTATAAGAGATAATTTATATATTTCAATAATAAAAACATGGTTACTTTATTATCAAGGAGAAGCGGGAAAGATTAGTTTTTATGATTAACTCAAAAATTAATTTGACGGATTAAGCAGTATTTCAAAGTTATTTGGTTAGTAAGTTTATACCCAGTATTTATTAACAAGTAAAACTTTGAAGATTGGGTATTATAGATTAAATGTTTGTTTACACTGTGTTTGTACTTTAATGTTTTAGTTTTCGTCAAATACTCAAAATATTTAGTTCGAAACTCACCACCGGCACTAAAAAGATTTTATTTTATCGTTATTAGTAAATGCTATTTGAGTGACGTTATAAAGCTTATTTTTGTCAGTTTATAATAGATTATTACTGTGATAGTAAAGTTTGTATCTGTAGATTATGAACAAATTGTACATATTAAAAAACGATAAGGATGAAATTGTAAATGAAACAGATATAATTGTAAAAGTTTAATCAGTAAAGAAATATGATCAAATACACCACTGTAAACGACATTCTGCCATATCTTTTAACGTCTTCAACCGATTAAGCGGTTCCTCCTTTAATCCTCATTCACTAAGCAGACAGTTATATACTTTTGCTTAGCTTTTGTAAACGTTCATTTTACGTAGAATTTACTGCAAATAGCGTAGATAACAATGTTAAACTCCTTTAATAACCATATTATTGAAAAACAGAACTTAATTCTATTGTACAATATATAACACTAAATTACTTATAAAATATAATTTTATCAATATATATTATAATTATTAAAATAATGAGAAAGAAGCAAATTATAAAAAAACTGCATTCAAAGTAGTAAACATTAAAAAAATGAAATTTCGATTTTTTACATTGTGAAATATAAGCGCATCATAAGCATCAGTTACAAATGCTTGCAACAGACAAAAATGTACAATTAACCTACGCTCGCCTAAAAACAATTGTAATCGTAATTCTTTTAAAAACACTTGTAGGTACTAAAAACAATGTCGTTTTAAAAAATGTATACAATTTATGACGATTGACGTGGGAAAATGGAAGCACTGTGACACTTTGTAGCACCCTGCTCTAGTTACTTATCTTAGACATATTTAACTTTTACTAATACGTACCTAAGTTAATACTTTAACAATGCACATTAAGTAACATTATTCGCAAAAAAAATTCTAATTATAATATACAACATCTATTCTTGCAATAAAGCATAATAATACCATTTACTAAAACTTAAATAAAAAGCACATAAGTCGTTAAATAAATAATTTTCTTAACTAAAATACATGAATATGTAAAGAAAAAGTTACAAATTGTATAATGTCAACAATTTAGGGAACATTTACCGTATTTTATAACTTCTGCTAATGATCCTGAGGATTTGAGTAATGCTTATAAAGTCTCAATTTCCAATGATGGTGATATTCCTGACTGTTAGTCCTCCACGTGGTGCATCCTGGACTAGGTGCCCCTAGGCATCTAGACTAATAACAGCAGGGTCCGAGTGCACAGCGGTATAACTGGGCTTCCGTTACGGCGGGTGGGTGCGAACATACACCCAGGATACTTAAAAGGTATCTAAAGGTATACGTATACCATATGTAGTACTTGGGCTAAGGGAGATAACCCTGACAAAAAATCAGGCGGTCTCGTCAATCTTTGCGAACAGTGGCGACGTCACAAGGATGCCGTCTACCAGCCAAGAAACTTTGTTATTCTTCTACATTTGTGTTACGCTTATCAAGCCATCGAAATCGATCGTTCTACATGTCGTATAAATATGGGAAATAATGAAGAGGTGACCACGTCACCAACCAGAATGAAAATTTTACAACTTGTTAACCTACCTTTTAAAAAACCAAACATAAAATTAATAACACTTAATTCCGGGATGCTGAGGATCAAATGTACAAAGGTCCGTTTTTTGTTTAACAAGGTTTTTGCAATCTAAATAGGTCAAACGAATAGTTAAGTGTAAATTATAGTGAAAAACAAATTACCATTTTGTTAACGTGCAGCGGAGCATTATTTTGAACATGTTTTAAATCCTTTGAGACATCTTGCTAAAATTATGACTGCAATAATTATAAAGAAAAATTCATTAATTTCTTACTGTTTTAGATTTGGTTTGTACAGAACCCTTTTTGTAACTCCAAACACTTAATAGCACGTTATCTATGTAGATAACACACGAAAGCAACTTATTTTGCAAAAAATTGTAACCTTTAGCAAAATACACACTACACATGATTTTGGAATGTTGAGTGCGAAATCCGTAAATAACAGCAAACACATTTTCAATTCCATCTTCTAAAATCATTTAAGATAAATTTCATACTTTTTGGTAAACTCAATCTGAATCTTTGTATACAGCTAAATAGAACATAAAATATTTTTTGGTAATTTTATGCAGTTTTTGAAAATCCAGTATAAAAATTTTCTAAATTTTCTTTGTTTACTTGCTTCAATTTTATTATTCAATTTCTTTTAATTTTATAATAATAAAGTGAACATAGTTTTCGCTTGTAGATCCATTTAGTCCATTAATGCATAGTTGGTTGGATGTTTTATTCACAAAAAATTTTCTACACACTAAACACGTTTATTTTACGAATTTTCAAGATTTACTAGACGTCACTCCGTTTTTAACATAAAATTTGACCTGATTTAATTTCATTAGCTAAGAAAAATTTAGTGTGATGTTATGTAAATTGATAGAATAAACCAGACAAAATTATCACCAAATTTACCAAAATTTTCAAACTGGCCACATTGACCTTATTAAATTAGATATTTTTTTATTGTACCAATTATTATCAAAGGATTTTTAAAATTATATTAAACTGTTTTCATTTGACCAATCAAATGTTAGCTGCAAAATTTTTTGCTTATATGAGGCATGTATTTTTAGAAAAAATAATATTTTTCAAAAAAAATTATAAATTTTTTATTAATTAATTTAATAGATATATTGCAAATTAAAACAATTTAAATTTTCCATTATGAAATAATTTCAGTTTAAATATTGCAATCAGTCATTGTTTTTATTATAGTAAATTAAAAAAATAACTTTTATTTACCAAACACATTTTATAAAATGCAAATTTATTTATTATTTTAAAAAATGCTAAATAATGTATTTTAAAGACAAAAATAAAACCTTTTATATGAATATGCAAATGGATAGCTCTCTATTGTATATATAAATTACGCAGGCTATTAAAGAATATGAAAAACGTCAAGTAACAGTAAACAACTAGATCTATAAATAACGTTGAAAGTTACATATATTTATATTGAACGATTGCGACTGTACACATCCATCATTTAGTGATTAGAAAAACATAAATGTGTGTCATTTGCTCTACTAACCAATGTGCTTCAATTTTAGCCATAACACTGCACAGTCCTCAAAGTAATTACTTTTCATGTCAATCTAGAATCATTTGATTATTTTTGTGCTTAATAAACTTCCAACAAAAGTTTTTAACTGTACATTAAATTAATTATAAACGACATTTTTTAAATAACCCTTATCAAATGCGATAAGCCAAATTATTAATTCTTCTGTTTAAATATACAGAGAAATTGTGGTTTTTAAATAGAACAGATTTCGGGAATGTTTAGAAATGGCATCTACTTTTTGTCGAACAACTTCGCTTTTTTAAATCTCGTACAACAATTTCCACCTACTCTTAGTCACTGTAGCAAGCAATCAGGAAAATCCTGGTTGAAATATGTGCTTCACCCACAAATTTACATGTTATATACATGAATCAAACTTTTTTACGGGAAACATTTTTTAGCAGTGGACATTTTAACGAAGCCGAGGTGTTTTTTTTAATTTTTATTGGAATTGTTAACTAAAAATTAAAATATTTCATTAAAATTAAGCCAACTTGCCCGATGATCAGGTGTTCACAGATGTCAAGCAACAGTTTGAAGAATCATTGGCTGTTAGCTTGCATGCTATGAAAAATTTTCTTGGATCCGAGGTACTTTTAATTATATATTTCTTGTTTATTTGTTATATAATATATATATATATATATATATATATATATATATATATATATATATATATATATATATATATATATATATATATGCTAAAAGGCATTCATTTGATTGATGATGTGGTCACCTCTTTATTATTAAACGATTGACTTCTATGACCTGATGAGCATAAAAAAATAGAAGTGTAATAAAGTTTTTGGCTAGTAGACGGCATCTTTGTAACGGTGCCACTGTTCACAGAGATTGACTAGACTTCTTCATTTATCTCCTTTAGGCCAACGGCTACAGATAGTATATGTATACCTAAAGATATTTTTAAGTATCCTAAGTGTATGCTTTCACCCACCCTGCGAAGCAGAAGCTCAGTTATACCGTTGTACAGTCAGTCCATACTGTGCTAGTTTATGTACTTGCGTGCATCTACTTTACGATGCACTACGTGGAGTATAATCATGGATATCACTATTACTAGAAACTGAGACTTTATAATTATAACTTAAATCGTCAAGATTATTAGCATTCTATATATATATATAGTATAGTTTACATGTGTTGTATGGTGTTTGTGTTTTTGTTATTTCATTTGTGCATATATAATAATTTTTTAAATGTTTATCGAATAAAGATAGAACAAATAGAAGCATTAAACAATTTTGTAAGTGCTCAGCTGAGTTTCCATCAAGATTCCGCCCGAGTTTTGTCAGATTTGCATACAGAATTCAAAACAGGTAAAAATATATATATATATATATATATATATATATATATATATATATATATAACTGAAGATTGTTGTTATAATATTGTTACTAGCTTGTTACCATATGTACTTTTGTCATCAGATTCAATATGATTGAATATTTTGCTTATTTTTTTAACTCAGTTTAAGTGTATTTGTTATTAGACATCTGAATACTTTAATGCTTTTAAAATTTTGTTATTCTAATTATATGTAAATATTTTTGATTTTTTAAATTAGATGGTTATGATCTACTTAGATAATCAACATTTTAATTTAATTATAACTAACTATTTATTGTTTTTATAGATTGCAAAGCGCGTAAGTTCGTTTTTGCAATGTTTTATGATTAACAATTTTTGTTTTTATTACTGAAGTAACTTATTAGAATTTTTATATTGCTTGTTTTAAAATGTTGCATATATTATAATAACAGACGTGATAGAAAAAGCCGACAAGCTTCTTATCAATATAATGGAAAGGTTGGTGTTATCGGTGATACTGGGTTAAGCGAATATTCAACTCCATCTATTCAAGTTAAAAGTAAATATGAAAGTAAGTTTATACAGTTACATTATCTTTTGTTTCTTATTAATAATATAACATAATTTTAATACTGTTTATTTTTGTTAGATCAAATTAAGCAAACGCCGACTTGTCAAGCGCTTTATGATTTTCAAGCTGAGAGTCCATTTGAATTAACATTTTGTGAGGGTGATATATTACGTTTAATTGAACAGGTAATATATATAATATATATATATATATATATATATATATATATATATATATATATATATATATATATATATATATATATATATATCGTATTAATTTTTACAGAACAAAAGTATTTACGTTTTTGAGGTTATCGTATATATAATATTCAAATGCTAAATTAACGTCAACCATAATTGAAATTTATATAAAAAATAAAGAAACTAAGCAAAATAATAATGCAACTATAATTTCTTTAAATATGAGTGTGTGTATATAAACAAAGAAACGTGTGCCAAATAACTTTTATTTATAATAAAATAATTTATTGTGTAAAATCATTAATTAAGTTTGTACTTTATAATATACCTTGTTTCATTAATCCTATAAAATTAGTTAATTTAATAGTATAATTATTTGAATGCTTTTTATACAGTTATTGGGGTAAATTGTACGGCCACATTCCTGTAATTATAATTATTAAAAATGACAAACAAAACATGTAATAAATCTAACTAAATTATTTTTATGGGATGCTAATGATCCTGAGGATTTGAGTAATGCTTAGAAAGTCTCAAGTTCTAATGATAATCTTGAATGTTCCTCCTCCATGTGGTGCATCCTGGAGGTGCCCAGATGCCTAGAGGCATCTAATAAAAGCAGGGACTGAATACACAGCGGTAAAACTGGGCTCCCGTTACGGCGGATGGGTCCAAACATACACTAGGGTACTTAAAATATATATATATTATATATATATATATATATATATATATATATACCATATGTAGCCCCTTGAGCTAAGGGAGATAACAAAATATAAGGTGACCCCATCAATCTTTGCGAACAGTGACGTCGCCACAATAATTTCATTTACTAGCCGAGAAAAGTTATTCTACATTAGTTACGCTGATGAAGCTATAGAAATCGATTCTTTAATATGCCTTTCAAGTATAGGAATAATGCAGAGATGACTATGTGACGAACCATTCATTCATTTTATTTTGGTTGGTGACGTGGTTACCTCTTCATTATTTCCCATATTTATACAACATGTAGAACGATCGATTTCGATGGCTTGACAAGCGTAGACAAACGTGGAAAAATAACAAAGTTTCTTGGCTGATAGACGGCATCCTTGTGATGTCGCCACTGTTCGCAAAGACTGACGAGACCGCCTGATTTTTTGTCAGGGTTATCTCCTTAGCCCAAGTACTACATATGGTATACGTATACCTTTAGATACCTTTTAAGTATCCTGGGTGTATGTTCGCACCCACCCGCCGTAGCGGAAGCCCAGTTATACCGCTGTGCACTCGGACCCTGCTGTTATTAGTCTAGATGCCTAGGGGCACCTAGTCCAGGATGCACCACGTGGAGGACTAACAGTCAGGAATATCACCATAATTGGAAATTGAGACTTTGTAAGCATTACTCAAATCCTCAGGATCATTAGTATTCCATGTGACGAACCATAATGAAATATCTGTTGATGACATCTGTAACTTAAGTGATGCAGTTCAAAAGTTGAAAAACGATAAAATACGAGGACCTGAGGTAACAAGTGATGTAGTAGCATGCAATTTTGCTTATTTATTTAATGGTGTAATGAACAAGTTCCAAAGGATTGGCGACAAGGGGTAATTGTAATTCTTTCCAAAAATGGAAGTCTCAACGATTGCAATAATTGGCGCTTAATAACCTTATTGTTTGTTCCTAGTAAGATGTTTTGCAAAGTAATTTTAAACGGTTTATGTAATACGGTAGATAAACATCTTCAAGAACAACAAGCAGGTTTTCGTCAAGATAGAAGTTGTATTGAACAAATGCTCACCCTCCGTAACATTATTGAGCAATGTCAAGAATTTCAGCAATCACAATAAATTTGATTGATTTCACGAAAGCTTTTGACAATGTTCAACGAGAATTTCTATGGAAAATCATTAAGTTTTACGGAATACCGTTAAAATATGTAAATATTATGCGTTCGCTATACCAAAATTCAAGTTGTGTTTGAACAAAAAGTGGTCATACTGCTATGTTCGAAATCGTCACGGGAGTACATCAAGGATGTATTTTGTCACCGTTTTTATTTCTTCTTGTAATTGATTTCTTTATGACTCGATCCAGGAATAACTTGTCTTATGGTATCAAATGGAACCATGGGAGATTAACAGATTTGGATTTTACAGATGATATCGGTCTACTCAGTAAAACTCCAGAAATGATGCAAAATATGACAACACGTCTCAGTGATATCAGTTCTCGTATTGGCTTACGGATTAATTGTTCAAAAACAAAAGTGTTGTAGACTAAGTCAAACAATTATTTGCCCATCAAAATTAGTGGACAAAACATTTTTACTGTTGATTCGTTTATATATCTGGGAATCATCATTGGTAAAGACGGAAAAACCGAAATTGATGTTAAAGTCAGACTTGGAAAGGCAATGTCAATCTTTCATAGACTTAAATTAATGTGGTCATGTTATTCCATCCGCCTGAAAATCAAAACTTTGTTTGCATGCATCAATAATCATTCCTACGGTAATATATGGGAGTGAATTGTGGAAGCGAACCGACAAGATTTATACGATGGTGTCTTAGAAGTATTTTAAAGATTACCTGGCTCGATAACATTTCAAATAATGAGATTATGAAAAAAAGAATTTTCGTTCACTACATAATATCATTACAATTAAACGAAGAAAATTACTTGGTTAAATTCTACGTTTACCACCCGAAAGACAAGCAAGAACGGTTTTGGAATGGAAGATCGAAAACTTGGTTAAGAACTATTGGGGAGGATTTAATTGTAATGAATGGTTCATGGGGTCCAACAAAACGTTCTTGAATTATGAGACTTTGTTGGTATTTTTGCTATAATTGTTATCTTATTGCCCCATGCTTATTTTTAAAATAAAAGGATTTTGTAATAATAACAAAAATTATATTTTAAAGAAACAACAACATAAGTCGGGATTACAGTGCCACTTTTTTATAAATTCCGAGTTTGTATAGCTTCTCAAATTCCTATACGAAATGCTTATTGGATGCGAATTTAAATTGGAGGGATTAATGAAGTTTCTTGGTTAGAAGATCGCTTCCATGCGATGACGTCAGTGTTCGCGGGAATTGACAAAGCAATCTTTTTTAGTGTTGACGGATCCACAAGTCTAACCGGTTGCATATGGTAAATAGATGTCTTGAGATACCTTTTAAGCATTTTGGGTGTTTGTTAGTACCGATTCACTGAACAGGAATTCCAGTGAAACCCCAGTTATACCATTGTGCACGGTTATATTGCTAGGTTGTATAAATTTAAAGAGGCGAAATAAAGTTTTTAGATTGATCCAACTTGTCATTTTGTAATTAATCTGATTGTTGATTTTTTTGTAATAAAATAAATGAAAAAATCACATAATCAAATATCTAGGATAATCAACATTCATATTTAATTATTTTAGATAATTGTTTTGTTACTGAGTACTTCTAAGTAGTATATTTATTTTTATGACGGAATAAGCTATAATTTTTTAATTTACTTTTTTGTGATAGGTTGATGAAAATTGGTTTTTAGGTGAACTAAATGGTCGTGAGGGTCATTTTCCGACGTCTTATGTGCGCGTATTGGTTCCGCTTTCTGAACATTGAAAAAATTGTTTTCAACTTAGTATTTCTGTTTTTATATATTATCTACTAGTGATTAGCAATGAAATAATTGTTCAATTTGTAATTTTTTAACATTTTGCACAAATGTATTATTTTTTGTCTTCCATTTAAAATTAAATTGTTGCTTTCTAGTTATAGAACATTTAATTAATTATATATATATATATATATATATATGTTCTTTCGAAAATGTGGTCAATAAGTAAAACCGTTTCTAGCAACTATATAACTTTAAAAATAAATTCGGTTTCATCATTCAATATAAAATATAAAATAATAAATAAAATCATATTATAATTTTACCATTATATGTTGTTATTAATAAAAAAGTTTTCGTAAATTTTAGCTGGCTTATAATCTAAGATTGAGTAAAATTATCCACATAAATTATAACGTCACATATTTTTTTAAATGCGAACCGCATTTAATTGTTTGCGTCACTAAATTGATTTTTGTATAATTTACTCCAAAATATTAAATAATAAATGAGATGGCTCGTGTTTGTAACCACTTGGCCTAGGTGTTTTGGTATACTCTTAGTTAAAATATTATTATTATTTTAGATTATATATATATATATATATTGTAGTTTTTTGTATTTTTTATTATAAGCTAATTACAATGTTACATTTTGTGTTTAAATGAATTAAGGTTATATCTTTAAGAATTTTAAAATATTTGGTAATTTATATTAAGCACATGGGTTTATTAATTATAAATAACATATAAATTGTATTCAATAATTCCATTCGTATAATTGTTGTTGATAAATTATAACTTCCTCAATTTCTAAACTTATTTTTCATTTGGTGTAAAGGAAAATGTGGAATATTTTTAGTTTTTAACATTCCTTTAAAAATGCAAAAGCAAACTAGATATTAAAAAACAAACCATTCCATTTTTTGCAGTGTGTTTTTTAGTATAACTTACTATTTACTATAGGTTTGATTTATTCAAACTGCAAAAAACGTGTTAAGCCAAAACTTAACTTTCGTACATTTGATTCTCTACATCTTGGATTTAAGCGTTATTAATTTTGTTTTGGGTTTTTTAAAGGGTATGCTAACAAGTTATAACATAACGTATTACTTATAGAGAATATCATTTATGTTATGAAAAAAGAGTTTCAAAGGATTTTATTGATACCTTGATGGTCTCAGATTTAAAACGGCTCGCAAAAGTTATAAATAAAAGTGAATATTACTTGAATTGTTGACATTACAAAGTTTGCAACATTTTCTTTATATATTAATGTATTTTGATCAATACAATTTGTTTGTACGCATCAATAATCATTCCTACGGCAATATATGGGAGTGAAACGTGGAAACGTACGGACAAGATTGATAAGGTGGTGGATGTTTTTCATCGCCGGTGTCTTAGAAGTATTTTAAAGATTACCTGGCGCGATCACATTTCAAATGATGAGATCATGAAAAGAACTGACTCTCGTTCACTCCATGATATCATTACAATTAGAACGAAGAAAATTACTTGGTCAAATTCTACGTTTACCGCCCGAAAGACCAGCAAAAACGGTTTTGGAATGGACAATTGTAAATGGTAAAAAGAAAGGTTGGCAGACAAAGAAAACTTGGCTAAGAACTATTCAGGAGAATCTAATTGAAATGAATGTTTCATGGGCACAAGCAAAACGTTTGGCAGAATGTTCAAATACATGGAAGCATTTTGTTGTCTCATGTTCTCTTTGAATTACGAGACTTTGATGTTAATTTTTTGCTGTAATTGTAATCTTATTGCCCCATGCTTATTTTTTTTAAAGCAAAAGGGTTTTGTAATATAATAATAATAATAGAATTATTTAAAGCTTTGTGTGGTAGCTGATTGTTATTACTTTCAATCCTTGATACTAATTGAATACAGGATTTTAAATGTTTGTTAACAATATTATTCAATAAGATAGAATATTTGATACCAATGATATGCATCTTTTTAAAACAATATCCTGTTTTAATAAACCAAGATAAATTACAAGTGAGCGATATAATGTTAAATGATCAAAACATGATGTAACGAACAATTTAGTAATATAATTGTCAGCATTTAGTTTTTTTAATCTTCTTATGTAGTAGCATAAGGATTTGGTTTTTTAAAAATATATGCTCTACATAATCACATCAGGTAAGTATGCTATTTATGTTTACACCAAGATACTTAATTTTGTACAGGTGCATATGTTTGTTTGATTTAATTTGAATGTTTTGTTTAATTCCATTGTTTCTCTTGGACGCCTCGTAAATTTAACCAGTTTGCATTTCGATGGATTTAAATTGAGATCAAAGTTGGTAGATCATTGTTCAATTTTATTGATAGAACTTTCAAATTCGTTTAGATCATTATTTGAAGAAATTTTTGTGCACAATCTGCAAATTTAAACAAATGTGATGGCTTCAGCACTTGCATTGGATCTACGTACAGTGAAAATTAAAACGGAGATAGTACTGCACCTTGTGGAACTCCATTGTTATTTTCTGCTAACTTTGATTTAATGCGATCAATTTGTATTAATTTTTTCTTTTTGAGAAATAATTTCGTAGCCAGTTTAAGATGTGGTTGGGTATTTCAAGTAGCTCAAGACGTTTAACTAATTTTTCTCTTGATATACCATTAAAAGCAGATTTATAATCAAGAAATATGCAATATATTAAACATTTTTCTTTATCAAGGGATTAAGTAATGTAATGAACAAGACTGGCTACACAGTCTAGAATAGAATAATTATTTTTGTAAGTAAATTGATATTAATTATTACTAATGTTTAATATAGGCTTAAGGTCGTTAAGTATTATTTTTTCAGTTAATTTTAAAAACACAGGTGCAAGCAATTGGGCGATAGTGATCTGGATTTGTTGATGGGATAGAAACTTTTGGAATAGGTGTGATTCGTGAGATACGCTTCAAGTATCAGCTACTTACACAATTCATAATAGATTTGCTTATTATTGTAGATAATGATGGAGCAATTACTGGAATGCAGATCTTTAATAAATTGCAACTTATTCCATCAGGTCCAGGTGAAGTGCTTGTTTTACAACTGTTAATTAATTTTTGAATATTAAAGTTGATAATAGGTGTTAAATAATTTTTAGTTAATTGATTAAATTCTGATATGTTTGAGTTGTTTGAAGTAAAGTAATCATTTAGTTCTTTAGCATCCATCTTAAATTGATTTGCTTTTGATTTATTAAAAATTTTGTTAATATTTTCCAAATAGATTGTGAATCACGGTTTGATTGAAAATAATTATTAGTATAGTTATTAAGTTTGTTTATTTCCAGTTTAATTTGTTTGTTTAAGTTCTTTAATTTAGTATATTGACTAGATTTATATGCTACCTCTTTTTCTCGTCTAAGCCTTTTAAGATTTAATAAAGAAATATTGTTGTTTGTACTCTCAACCTTAACTACTGGACAATATTTGTTAATAAGATCATTAAAAAGTGCAGTAGCATCATTTAGGCTAATATTGTTAAAATTGATGTTATTAATGTTCAATAGTGCGGATTTAAGTTGAAGTATCTCGCACATATATAAATGATTTAAAAATAGGCTTCAAAATTTTTTAATGATAATGCTTCAAGCATATTTTTGGAAGCAGACGAATTATGGAGTGATCAGATATTGAAAAAGGTGCATGTTGTTTTACTGAAAAATAATCAGGGGCATTTGTGAAAATATGATCTAGTTGTTTTTTGAAGTTTTATAGAAAAATTAACTATATTAGTAAGGCCCATTAGTTTAAATAAGTTAGTATTCGCATAGTTGAAATCACCAGCTAGTATGATTAAAAGTATTTTCATCAACATTGATAAGATAATCAATTAGTTGATCGTAGAAATAATTAATTTCCACAGTGCTGGCAGAAGGTGCTATGTAAACATTTATAATGTCAATATTTTTATAGTAAGACATATTTATTTCTGCAATTGACAATTAAGCACTCAATTCCATTTTGCGAATATTCAAATTTTGATTTAGGATTATTACAGTATTCTTTATTAATGTATGTAACAATGCCTCCCCCACGTTCTTAGTGCAATTTTTTCGATCAAGTCAAAATAAAAAATTCATCTAGTACTATAAGATTATTATCAACATATTTATTCAACCATGATTCTTGGATTAATATCACAGCTATTCATATGTAAATTGTTTGTCACGAGAGCCATCGTAGATCAGAAATTTTTTCAAGTATTGACCTGCAGTTTAATGACAGTAGTAGCGGTAAGGACATCTCATTAGGTAACTTTAATTTCAAAAGCTTTTTGAAAACCACTATGATGAAATTTACGTTTTATTTTTAACAATTGTGTGTTTTAGTGTGTTAGAAAAACTGCTTAAAAATTAAATTCGGACATGGTTGAAATTGGGATTTTAGGGATAGAAGTGTATTTCTGTTGAATTTTATTCTGATTAATTCCATTTAATAAAAAAGTGGTAAAAAATTGATTTATCAAAGAAATATTAAGATATTTAAAAAATTAACGGTAAAAAGTATTTAATTCCGGTGTTATGGACACGTAGCGCAGTCATTCGAGGGCCCGCAATTATTATATGTGCAACTTTTTTAATAATGCAATTGTAGTCTTGAGGAAGATCGGAACCACAGATGCCCATGGTTTGTACCTCAAAGCACACTCGTCAGTAAAAAACCGATCTCCAAAAATAAACTGGACGGTTTTCATTTATCTTTGCTAATTCCACACGTCTTCTATGTTCCGCTGTTAAATAAACTTTTTTAATGTTTTCCTTAACTGCAGATTGACTGATTTTATCCGATTGCGAATATGAGAAGTGTGGTAATTCCTCTTTCTGTATTTGCTGGATAGGCCTCATTCTGTTCCGTTTTAATTTGGTGATAATAAACGAATCATCTAGTTTACTCATAAATGGTGTAAGTCCAGTTCCTGTTGTTCTGGGACGTGTATAATCCTTTAAAACTCTGTATACAGTCCTTGTACTTATCTCAAATAAATCTCCAATTTGTTCAATAGTTAAACCAAAATTATCACTTGTTTGTTTGTAATTTTTAGCAGTTAAAGAAAAGCTAGCATTATTTTAACTCATTGTAATCAACTGCCATAAGTGTTCAAAATTGTGCCAAAGTCAAGGATTCAAATTAAAATGTTGGATAGGTTGATAAAACAAAAATGGCAGGTCAAATATTAAAAAAATTTTATTTGATCTTTTTATACCATAACTAATGTTACATTTTATATACATCAAAATTTGAAAACTAATCAATTTTCTTTAAATAAAGTTTATGCAGTGACGTGCGCTGGGTTATTTAACCACTTACTAAATTATGTATAAGAAAAAACACTTTTGTTTGAAATTTTTGTTGCTTAATCGTTTTGTTATTAACTTAATATGTATGTAATTTTTAAGTGTGACTGCTACAATTTACCCATTTGAATGCTATTTATCTAAAAATTCCATGACACTTAAATATTTTTAATTATACACAACTTGAAAAACAATTAACTTTACGTATTGATAGTCCATATTATTTTAGCATAATTACTTTGTTGAAAAAAATATATCTCAAGTTAAAATAACAAAAATTTTAAGCTAAAAGTTTATGGACAAGTACCATTTTAGACCCTGTATATTTTCGAATATATATAGCTTATTAGACGTTTGGTTCAGTGCAAGTAAAAATTCCCGCGCATAAATACTGTCGAACTGGAAATGAGAATGATTCCGATCATTCACTTGTTTCATGATCGCTTCCACTACGTCTCAGAATGTCAAAGACTAGTCTTAGTATCCATGCTCCGACTTATTCTCTGCTTACACATAGCTACTACGCTAACAACGTATTCAAATCTTGCTTATTAGCTCCAGTTAATGTTCTAACTTGCGGTATGGAAATAAACCATGGAATATGGAACATTCTGTAACAAAAGATCAATACAACTAGTTTGCTGCTCCGTTTAATCAAATCAACAAACCAAAGTGATTATCCACCGATTCTCGATTTCTTTATACACAAGCGAAGATAATCACGAAAAAAAGTGAAACAAGATTGTTGCGTCGGAATTTAGAAAAAGTTATGATGAGGATGAGCAAAAACATCGGGATTCTGTGGCAGATGAGCTGGAGGTTTCTGCTTGCCATAATGACAATGAAAAACTATACGAAAAATTTGGAAGATCTATTTCGTAATAACAAAGTCAAACGAAAACTGGTTGTTCCAATTCAATCAGACTTAAAACCATCCTGAAACCACATCAAGACGGCTGCATGACTAATCCGTACTTGACAATCCCTTCAGCAATTTATCCCCCTGGGAAGTTCTTTTTGCACAAAGTATTTCGGCTAATAAAATTGATTCTTTATGTGTTTTGTTATGCCTGGGTGTTGGGCAGATTAGTGTTCAACTAAGCTACTTATTGTCTGAATACTTTGACTTGCTAACCCACTAGTCCCGGGGTTGAAAGAAAAAATCAAAACACGTTTAGACCAGAATCAAATATTACTAATTACACATTACATATATATAAGAGTGGGCTTGATATCCACTCTACTGGCTGTCTGTCTCACACTCGGATTTTATTATGATTAGTCCGATGAGTCACTTATCGATTGTAGTTTGGTGTCGTCCTAACACCTCCCTTTTTTTGAAAAACGATGTGATCGTATTTTTTTCTTCCAGGGTTTACTTAGATAAATGTAGACGGGTGACGTTTTCGCGTTGATTTACGTAGCCTTGAGCTTGTCGTTTGCCATTTGTTTGATTTTTCATTTGATTTCTATTGTCAACCAAGCTGTCGAAAAGTATTAGACTGTCTTTATACCTTTTAGTATAATCCGGACGTACGTGGTTTATATGTCTTCTCCATAGTTAATTGTCAACTTTTACGTCGTAAACCACGCGTCCAACTTTTCTAGCTATAACTCCGGATCGCCATCTTTTGTGTAATGGATCCCACACGGATACATTCATACCGTTAAACAGCTTCTGTTTGTGTGGGTTTTGCTCCGGTGTCGGTTGAAACAATTTAGTTTTTTTGTGCATTAGGTTTAATGATGTCCGCAATTTCCTCCCTAGGAATAATTCTGCAGGTGATTTGTTTTGTAATACTTCTGCTGGGGTGATTCTGTAATTTCTTAAAATTCGTTGGAGTTGATCTTCGCTCCTCCCCTCTCTTTCATTTTTAAGCATTTGACGCTTAAATGTATCGACCAGTAGTTCAACTTGTCCGTTTGATTGCGGATGATATGCAGGAGACTTTATGTGATGTATGCCATTATGAAGGAATATTGAGCAAATTGAGCAGAAGTAAATTGCGGACCGTTATCAGTTACCCTTTTTATCGATGCAACAATTGTTTCATCCTAATCGCTGGATTTCGGTAAAATTAATTGTAATAAAGCATCAGCTTGCCCTATCTTGTTCGTTGCATATGGTACCGATCTTCTTCCTTTAAACACTGGCGTTATTTTTGGACGCAGTTGCCAATGTGCTTTGGCTTTTGTACAACAACCAAGGGAATGTTCAAAAATCTCACGGTATTGTGAACGGATATTGTTGATAATAATTTTGGACTGGTTTTCGTTCTCTTGCACGGTTTTGATTTTGGTGTTTTGACACAGTTCTTTTATTGACAAGTTTTTTACATCAAATTTTGCTATTAGATCAATGCCAAATAGATCTAAATCTTGTTCGCGGACCACATGTAGTTTATGATTAATTGTTTTATCGGCGAACGATAATGAACAACATGTTTCACCCATGAAGGTGAATCTTCCTCCTGACGCGTTCATTGCAATAGTCGACGTCGGAGATAAAGGCGGTCTTCCCAAGTTAATTGGTACGTGTGCATTCTTCTATCAAAAAGGAATTGTTTGACCTTGAAATATAGATAAGGTGGAAAAATCAATATTTACATAGCACTATACGATTTGCATTGCGTCATCGTGCAAATTTAGTCACACTTTTTGAAACTTTTCCATCCCCAACTGCCGAGTAATTACACATTCACACAAAAGGTTATCTGACTCTTATTGGCTCCTTCTTTCGCAACTTTTTCCCTTTATCATCTACCGAAAATTTTTGTGTGCAAAAAGAACCTCCCCTCACACTTGCTCACGAAGAATGACCAATAGAATTTTTTTTACCTTGGTTGGTTTTATCATTTACCTAATTTTTGCCTATTTTTTATAAATATGGAGCAATTTTTCGAGAGTACCAAATCCCTTTATAAAAGTTAATAAATATGGAAATATCTACATTTATGTAACCGAAATCTTCATAATATTACGTCAGAAATCTATTTGGTTACGTAAATTAACAGGTTTAAACGTTGCACACAATATCGGTTAAATTATTGAGATACCAGAAATGATGCAAAAATATTACGTCTCCCTGACAAGTCTCAAAAGAAAAGACCACTTAAACTTGATAATAATATTTCAGAATTCACTCTATGAGTACACTTTAAGTGCAAATATTTTTTACCTATTTTTACTAAAAACAATAAATTTAAAAGTATAAATTATAAAATAATTTAATTGTTTTTATATTTTTGTGCAAGTTCTACTTTCATAAGTTAATTAAATTGTACTAGATTGTTAAAAGAATATTATAAAAGTTCAATAATTATGTGTATTTTACTGTATGTACTTTTATTTCTGTATAATTTTAAGAATTTAAAGTAAAAAAGAAAATGCACAATTAAGTTTACTAGAAAATCAGATAAGTTCTATTTAGTTGAGTGTCAAATAAAAATATTACTAAAAAATAATATTTGAAATTGTTGAAAATGAGTAACTTATTGTGTATGCTTACATTTCATTTACTAAATTGATCATTTAATATTTATTTAAATAATTAAGCAATATAATTTCGTAGCTTTACATTATACAATGGAAGATCAGTCGATCAAAAAAATTCACAAAGGTGATAATAGTGTAACAGAACAAATAAATTGAGAAAAAGTGCTAACGGTGGAAAAATAAGAAATTTGTAAGAATTAATCTCCAAATACAATGTAAATTGTAGCTGTCGTTGTATAAAGTTATTAGCATAAAAAACTACAATAAGCAGCTAACAAAAAATGTAATATTTAAATTATTTAAAAATTAATATTTACAAAGTTAGCATTTTTATTAATACGTTCAACTTGTAAACTAATATTTATTAGTACGTTTTTGAATTACTCGCTTGTAAAAAAATGGGCTTAATAAAAATCTTTTTTTCTATTTAATTGTCATGAATATACTAAATTTATAATTTGTATGTTCTTATGTAAAAAAATATATACAAATGCAAACTTTGATTTTAATCGCTAAATACCTTATATTCATATTTTTTGATTCGGAGTTACAATAATTGTGTAAGATAAACAAAATCTAATATTTTTAAAAATATTTCTTTGGTTCTGTGCAGAAACTGGCATTGAACATATACATGTAGATTCAAATTGTACACATTTATAAAAAACAATTTAATTAATTGATTATCAATTGTTTACAATCACAATTAGTTTTTAAAGCAACACGTTCATGTTCGGAAAAATACCTTCCGTCAAGCATTCAAGCAATAAAAACTGAATAAGTATTAAATAAGCAAATATCACTTTTGTACTTTCGTTAATTTCAAAACTTTTTGAAAATTGTATTGAATCAATCATTAAAACTTTATTTAAAGCACTGGGTTTCCTTTATAATTCCACATTAAAATACTTAATGTAGACCGTAAAATAAATCCATTTTGTGTAAGCACTTCAAAGTATTTTTTTAATTGATGTAATCATTAATTTCTGAATAATACATAGTTTTGTCATAATTACAATACCAGTGTTGAAAACAATAGCATGTGTTAGTAAATAATGCATTAATTATTGGTACCAAAATGTAGGTTACAACACAAACAAAATTTGTATTTTTTAAAGATAATTAGTTAAAGTATAAATGAATATTATTTAAAATAAAACGTACAGCAAGTTTGACTGTTTAATATTTAGTTATCTGCTAATAATTAATATTAATAATTAAAATATACTTTTAAATGAATTTAAATGATTAAAATATTAACGTTTAATTATATGATGTTTTTGAACGTTATACATAATGTTTATAATTAGTCTTAAATTCTTGATTATGCAGGTATGGAGTAGTTAGACAAACATTAAAAATTCCACTACCGACGTTTTGGGAACTTGTTTGTTGTGCTAAATATCCATTTTCTAAAAATTATTTGAGTGATAAAATTGTAAAAACATTGTGTGTACTGTAAATTAACTTTTTCAGTTTCATAATGGAATTTCAATAAATATTTTTTGTTGTACGTGCCCATTTTTTATGCAAAACAACTGTTAATTTGTATTTAGATAAAATGTTAAACATTCAGTTATCAAAATGTTTGCACTTTAAACAACCACTAAACAACGTGCTGTTTAGAAAAGAAGGTTTGTGTATAAAATTATAGTATTTTAATCAATATTTTTCTGTCCCTTTCCACTTTTTTATTTTTACTAATTTCATTTAACTGGACAGATTGTTATTGTTACTATTGATAGTAACTAAGACACAAAAGCAACTGTACAAACATTATGGCGCATGCAAAAATACACAATTGCAAATACACATACAAGAATTGGCAGTGGATAATATTCACTATTAAGAAATACTTTAAAAATGTGATTATTTCGATAAAACATCTCTGGAAACCACATAAAATATAAAAAACGTCACTTTAATTATAAAATATACAGTACTATAATAATGAATATATACATAAAGTAACTGGAATATTAATGATGCTAAGTGAAGCTTATAGGGTCTCAATTTCCAATGATAATGATAATTTTGACTGTTCATCCTCCACATGGTGTATTAAGTGCCCATAAGCATTTAGACTAATAACAGCAGTGGTATAACTGGAATTCCGCTACTAGATGGTGCAGGTATACACCTAGGGTACTTAAAAAGTGTATGTATACCATATGTAGTTTTTGGGCTAAGAGTGATAATCCTGACAAAAAATCAGACGGCCTCGTCAATCTTTGGAACGGCGTGCCGACCCAAGAAACCTCATTATTCTTCTACGTTTCTTATTTTTTATTTATTTGTTTTTTTTTAAATATGCTACTTTGAATGTTTTAAGGGAAACATCTTTCAGCAGTGGACATTTTAGCGAATCCAAACGTGAGCCCGCATTTTAGAGTCGATGATGGGATTCGAACCCATGCCCACCCAGGTCCAAATCGAGCGCTGTACCGCTAGACTATCAAAATCGATTATTATAATATGCTGTCTAAATATAAAAACAATGGACGATATTGTAACTAATCAAAAATTTACATAAAATATTAACTAGTGCAAGATCAAAAATAGAATAAAATTATTAACGTAATTGTTAAAACAATACTGATCACATGCAATTTTTTAGTTACCAAATAATTAACGGCGTTATAAAGTACAAAATGTTCAATAATAAGTGTAATCACTTTTCTTTTTAACCACTTGATCCAGGCGGTTTAAAATGCTGTCAATGAGACTGTTGATATACTCTCGAATATTTGTAACTTATTAAATATTTAGTTATGCATTTTCAATAAAATAAGAAGAAAGCGACAATAAATTATTGTTATTCTTTCCAAAAAAAGAAGTTTAAACGATTGCAATAATTGACACGGAATAACTTTATTGTCTGTTCCTGGTAAGATGATTTGCAAAGTAATTTTAAACCATTTAAGTAATGCGGTAGATAAACATCTTCAAGAGCAACAGGCAGATTTTAAAGGAAGAAGTTGTATTGAACAAACACTAGCCCTCCGTAACATTATTGAACAATGTCAAGAATTTTAGTAATCACTTACAGTTAATTTGATTGATTTAATGAAAGCTTTTGACAATGTTTATCGGGAATCTTTGTGGAAAATCGTTAAGTTTTACGGAATACTGTTAAAATATGTGAATATTATGCGTTTGTTAAACCAAAATTCAAGTTATTGTGTTTGAAAAAAAGTGGTCACATTGCTATGTACGAGATTGTTACAGGTGTACATCAAGGATGTATTTTGTCAACGTTTTTGTTTCTTCTAGTAATTGAATTTATTATAACTCCGATCATGAATAATTTTGTCTTATGACATCAAATTGAACCATGGCAGATTTAGAATTTGCAGTAAAACTCTAGAAATGACAACACGTCTCAGTTATTTTAGTTCTTGTGTTGGCTTACAGATTAATTGTTCAAAGAGGAAAGTGTTGTGTACAATGTCTAATGATTATTTGCCCTTCAAAATTAGTGGGTAAAATATTGATACTGTTAATTCTTTTACATGCCTGGAAATCATCATTGGTGAAGACGGGAAAACCGAGATTAATGTTAAATTCAGACTTGGAAAGGCAATATCTGTCTTTTATAGACACAAATCAATACCGTCATGTTTATTCATACTCCTATTGACGGAACTTTGCTTGTACGCATTAATAATCATTTCTACGGCAATGGAAGTGAAAGGTGGAATCGAACAAATCTGCTAATCTGCCAGGTTCTGTTTGAAAGCAACAAACTATTCATAATGAAATCAATTAAGATAATAAAATATATCCTTTATGTATTCCTATGACAATTTCAAATATAGCAGTATGACCACAATTTTGGTATAACGAACTCATAATATTTTAATAATATTCCGTAAAGCTTGACGATTTTCTACAAAGATTCTCGATTAATACTGTCTAATGCTTTCACAAAATTAATAAAATTGAATTGCTGAAATTCTTGACATTGTTTAATAATGTTGCGGAGAGTTAATGTGTTCAACACTTCTTCATTTTCTAAAACTCGTTTGTTGCTCTCAAAAATGTTTATCCACTTAAACGGTTCAAAATTTCTTAGCAAAACATCTTACCAGGAACAGACAATTGCAATCTTCCTTTTAGACATAATAACATTTATCCATTTGAAACTTGTTCATTGTGCCAAATAACAACATTTTTCAGTTACCAAATAATTAACGGCATTATAAAGTACAAAATGTTCAATAATAAGTATGATCACTTTTCTTTTTAACCACTTGATCCAGGCGGTTTAGAATGCTGTCAGTAAAACTGTTGATATATCATTGTTTTATCTTAGGTTGAGCAACAAATCAAATGCAATCACACAAATTCTTAATTTCAGTATGCTTATTAATGTTACGCTTTAGAATATTGAAAATATTTTTAGTAATATTTATGTCCAGACTGTTAGGTGGCGATTGAATGGAAGAAAGTGTTAGGACTACAAGGATAAAGATGATCAATTGAAGACTAGAACCCTGTTAAGAAAACTTGGTACTAATAAACATGACAAGTTCACTCATTACATTCTCCCCAAAACATCCAGATGTCATTTGATGGGGCAATACAATGTTTATCAAAAATATTCAGTGATCAATCATCAGTGTTCAGTACACCTTATCATTATCCTCAATTAAGAAAATTTGAATCAAACGATTTCATCATTTTTGCTGGTTTAGTGAACAAAGAATGTAAGCGATTTAAAGTAAATCAAATGTCAGTTAATTAGTTTAAATGTTTGATATTTATTTCCGGGTTACGGTTGCAATATGATGCTAATATTCATATCGTTTATTGTCAAAACTGGAGGCCTATTCAGAATTAACGCTACAAGCGCTAACAGGCAAATGTCAACGACTGCTCAATTTGAAGCAGGACTCAAAACTGATCGAAAAGTTCAAACTAGGAATAACAGAAAAGGTAACCATATACAGGGAAAATCAAGTGTCAGTCAAATCGCCTACAGCATGTTAGCAATGTGGTCAATGGCACTACGTAAAATTCTGCAGATACACCAAACACAAGTGTAATATTTGACAAAATTGGTTACAAAGGTTACTGCAGAGATGATTCCACCAAGCATAACAGACAATTTAAAAGGAAATATCAATGCAATTTACAGTCCACGCAGTCCCATCACTGAAAGTGAAATCAATCCATAACAGAAATATTGGAGTAAATGGAACTCTAATAAAAATGCAGTTAGATAGTGGATTAAATATTTCCTTAATTTCAACGAAAACATGGGTCAAATTGGAAAAACCGCTTGTATTTCCGACGTCGGCCATTGCAATGAACGCGTCAGGATGAAGAATCGCCTTCATGAGTGTAACATATTGCTCATTATCGTTCACCGATAAATCAATCAATCAGATAATAAGTAGCTCACTCGAACGCTAATTCGCCCAACTCCCAAGCATACCAAAGCTTTATAGCATGTTAGCCTATCAAATATCTAAATGTAAATATAAAACAGATAAACTGAACTTAAATTAATATGACGTTACCTTTTTGAACAGTAGTGACCCTAGTGAAGTGTTACATTTCATCATAAAAAACATTCTTCATACCTGAAACAAAATTTTCACTATTTGAGGTACTAGGTATAATTGTTCATTTTATAGGTTAATTATACTTAATATCAAACCAACACATCACTTGGACACTAACAAAGTTGAATGGTAGCCCGCATTTAGTATAGACAGTGATACTTAGACCAATGCCAGGTAACTGAATTCCAGTAGACCACCCCAGCACAAAATGAAATTGATTACCACCATAAGCAAAAACAGTGACAAAATGCATTCATAACGTAGTAGGAAAAACTTGCAAATCCGCTAGTGGGAGTCAGTTTCACCAGATTCATATATGCAACTTCAGTTTTTATACAAATTTTATTTTCGTCTCAGGGACTTCAGTAATTGCAATTATTTTTAATTTAGCATTTTTAAAGAAGATAGATTACATTTGTATACTGTCCGATGAATATGGCTTGGAGTTTTTTACTTGGTTTTTAAATGTCACAATAATCGTTCAATATCTCTTTTTCTTTGGTTCTCTGTAAAGCAGAGTTTTTATCAACTTAAACTACTTGAAAAAATAATTAAAACTAGTCGTATTATCTGCAGTAAGTGCTTGATAATCATGTTTATAATTAAAATAACAAAGATACCTAATTTCAGAACTTAACTAGGTGTTAGTAGGATGCTCCAGGTTAATTAAAAAGAACTAAATCTCGAACCCAGAACTACTTGCTACCCAACTATTTACAAAGTGGATACACAACCAATACTGTTTTTATAAAACCCAAAAAATATTTTAAAAACCAAAATAAGTTTAATAGTATATTTCTATAAAACTAAATAAAATGTAAAGACATTGTGAAAAATATGTGATTACACTAATTGAACTAAATGGTTTAAAGTGTACCATATGATAACAACTACTAGTAAAATCAAAATGAAACATTATTCAGTCTTCTATCTGTTTTAAATAACCACACAATCTCAGGTGGAATAACTACAGTGACTGCTCGATAGCAATCATTTGTTTAACTCCATCATTCATTTCTTTGGCGGCCATAAGTTCAGTTATACCCAGACGACGCTTGTTACTTATGTCGTAAGTGCCGTCTGGAGATTCTGTATGTTCACCATGAAGACCTTTTGTAAAAGTAATAAAATTTAAAAAATCAATAAAACAATCATATTGTATACAGTTCAGTCAAATCATAAAAAAACAACTAAATATAATAGGACTAAACCGCAATCAATATCACTTTACAGCCGATATAATCAATGTTTGTCATCATAATCAAGCACAATTAAATACTAAGTTTAGATCTGCTTTGTAAAATAGTGATGTAATTTAAAACTCAGATTGGTTGACGACAAAGTCATCTTTTCAACATCTCCTTATGTTGTAGCTCCAGCAACTGTACAAAAATATAGTTTTTTATTGAAAAAGAAGACTTATTCACAAAAGCCAATTGCCTAACATTCTGTCGGATTGATTACATTAACCATTCTTAAATGATTGTGAGGTTAATTATCATGTAAATAATAAACATTCATATATTTCAAAATCATTTTTACCTCTGGCCTGAAGTTGGTACTGATTACAGACCTGTTCAAATTTGTCTTTCAAAGCACTTAATTTAGGAATTTTAAGCAAAACACTTGCACGCATGCCTGTTCCTAAATTCGATGGACAGCATGTTAAGTAGCCGAGCTTCTCGTCGTGTACAAACTTCAGTTGTTTTTCTATTTCATTGGCGCCCTAAAAATAAATGAATTGCAATCATAAATTGTGTGTTAATTAAATCCAAAAAAATATATAAATTATAACAAGTATTTGCACAAAAGGTTTAATCATGTTTTAGTTCATTTTTAACAAAAACCAAAAAGCTAATTATTACATTCTTTAACATCTCGAAACACATCAACTTCTAATTAATAGTTGATCAACTTCAACGTAAATACATTAGTAATACAAACGTACTTTCATTAAACGCTTAAAGACGGCACCCAAATCACCACCTTTTTGCATAGATATTATACGCAAATGATCTTCTTCGCACACCCAAACAAGAAATGTTTTGTTGTTGTTATGAAAGATACCTCGTCCATGTGGCCAATCACGATAGCCACCAGCATCACGTAAAACTCTGATAAATTAAAAGAATGTAGTCAATACTCATAGCCAACCACAAAATAACCGCATGTTACAAAAACAAGAACGATTTCCATCTAAAAACCACTCCTTTGGTCAAAATAACCTGTCTTAAAATACTTCTAATTCTAATTATTTTCCTTGGCCCAATGACTACACGTAGTATACGTATATCTGAAGATACCCTTAAAGTGTATGCATGCACCTATCCGCCGCAGTGGAAGCCCAATTATACTGCTGTGCACTCGGTCCCTGATCTGTTAGTCTGAGTTCAGGATACGCCACGCGGAAGATTATCACCATAATTGGAAATTGCATATGTACTACTTAAATTATAGAGTTTTATTAAATAAAAACATAAAGATGTCTTCATGTTAATAAAATCATTAGCTTATTATTAAAAATTCCCCCAATAATTCTATATTGTTTCCTAGTAATTTTTCCAAAAACTTTGTTGCTACAAAAATGTATCACATTGATAAACATCAAATATCTGTAAATTACTAACAAACTTAATAAAAGACATTTTAAGAACTATCGTTCATTTATTGAATGAATAATCGAGGGGACAATGATAACCTGTCACATACTGACCTCATATCACATAAAACTAGAAAAATCATCCACATCCAATGCAGGAGAAACATCTACTATAATTGATGTATTCTGTATTTTGCAAAATTGTTAATCAACTCAGAAAACATTAAGAATAAATCATTGGTCCAATAGGTCCTGTTTATTACAAAAAGCAAGCAGTTGAACAACAAATAAAGTAATTCATTTGGACGCTTAACGTAAATAAAACGAGTGAGTTTGCGCACTACAATATCATTCCAAATTACTCGTTAACCGCTTTGTGTTCCTTTCCATCTAAGTAATGATTGAGCTTCCGTAGTTATTCCGGTTGTGTGTAGATAGCCTACGTAAAATATGGTGTCTATTTTAGACGCCTTTCTCTTACTGTGGTAAAGATGTATGACCAAATATTTAATAAGCTACATATATTCGAGAATGACTTAAATATTTAATTAACTATTAATCTAAAGCATTAGATTCCCTTTGTAATTCCAAATAGAAATATTAGATGTAAACTGCTAAATCAATTCATTTCGTATGTCCTCGTCAGTCACAAAGTTTTAGTATACATACATATACATATATATATATACCGAAAAAATGTTTACAGTTAAAATTTAAGTTCAAGTTAATACAATCACAAACAAACTAACTAACATACACAAACGCGCACACATTGGGTTATGACCAAGCTAAGTTTAATGTAATTAGAACCTGATTTTGTGTATTTAAACCGAGTTTCAATGTGTGAATATAAACGAGTTCAAGTATTTTCAACCAATTTGTAAAGTGAATTTAGTGATTATTTTGAAGTAGATAACATGATATGAGAAGTGTATAAACGTTCACTTTCGTTTGATCTAATTAAGAATGTGTTCTTTAGCACGGTTACATCAGTTGAGAATTCATTTGAAATTTTTTATTTTTGTCTTTAAAATAGATTAAGCATTTTTAAAATAATAAAATAATTTTAGATTTTCCAAAATTTGTATTGTGAAAAAGTTTTTTTTTCTAATTTACTATAATAAAAACAATGACTGCTTACAATATTCAAGCTTAAATTATTCCGAAATTGAAAATTTAAATTGTTTTAATTTGTAATATGTTTATAAAATTAATTAATAAAAAATTACTATTAAATTATTTTTTTTGTTCAAAAGAAACATTATTTATAAACTACGTGCCTACATATAAACAAAGAATTTTGCCCCAAACATGTTTACAAAATGAATTCCAACTGTATTTAAATTTATTTTTTTACATAAAAAATAATTTAAACATGACGAGGGCTATAATAAAATTAGTTATTTTTAAAAATTCCATTTAATAGTCCTAATATCACTATCTATTTCGTTTTTTATATAATTAAACAAAACATGTATAAGCATATTTCCGGGGTGGTCTAGTAGTGCAGCGCTAAACTCCAACCTGAGTTTAAGCTCCATCACCAGCACTACATGTGGGCCAACACGTTCGACTTCGCTAAAATGTCTACTACTAAAAAATGATTCCTGTAAAACATCTAAAGTAGTAAAAAATTGTACCTAAACCAATTTTCTCTTAAAATCTGAATTATACAAGATTTATTATCATGAATGGAGAATACCCCCCCCCGGTTATTATTACCCAAAGTAATCCAAATTACCGAAAGTCTACAAAAAAACATCAACTTTTACAATGTGCACTTAATGAACGATACTTGAGGTATGCTGACTTTAAATGTTAGTTACATCCCAAATTTTATCAGTAACCTAATCAATAGCATACCAAAGCAACTGAGCCAAATGGTCACATTATCATTTGATACTTTGTAGTAAATTATACTAGAAATTATTCAGTAATCAAAAAATAGGTATGCTTTGTATTTTATGTTCATAATTTTACTAAACCTTTAATTATGTTGGGTAATTCTTTCCATTATTAATGAAATTATAATTTTGTTATGTGATTAAATTAATTTTAGAGTTTTAGAGATATTTTAATCACAATTTTTCACTAATTCTTTTAAAAATTGCATTTATGTATTTTCGTCATTAATTTTAATAGTAGAATCTTACTGATATATATATATATATATATATACACTTACGGGTCATCATTTTTAAACAAGAAATGATCATCCACAAGTTGACGTCTTTCTGTATCGCTCATGGTGCTCAACGGATAATAAGTTCCAGCAAGCTCACCAGTCAACTTTTTCAAAGAATCGGAAACCTTTCTTTCCAATTCAAGACGATCTCCTTTGCTCATTATGGTTGGAAACAAATAACCTTCAACGCTACGACCAACACGGACGCGAGTCGAAACAATAAATTTACCTACAATTTAAAGAGTACATAGAAAACAATGAAAGGAAATCAAAACTCTAAAATAACAAAAAGTTGACCATACCACTGATATATATATATATATATATATATAATTTTATTCTTTAATAACTGCAAAACGTTTGGAAAGATGAACGCTGAAAATCGTTCAGAAATTTTTAATATAAAATTAAAAATAAAATTACTGAATGTTAAAATTTGTTAAAGGTTAACTTTAAACCATCGATGTAATATTTTACATTACCCAAGGAGCATCACGTTATAAAAATACAAATTGTTCACTAAAATACAGTAGATAACAAACTCAGTCCATATAATTTTAACATTTTTATTTTTGCCTTTGAAATACACGATTTTGTATATTTGATTGTTATTACTGAAGTATATTTCAGCAAGTGGATAATTAACAAAGTCAAACAAGAGACAGGTTGGCACTGATGGTGGAACTCAAACCAATGTGTACTCAATTTACAGTGTCTAAAATGGGACTTGTCAATAAACACTTATTTTTTCGTTTTAGCTTGAGATATATTATTTTTCAAAGAAATTATACTAAAATAATATGGTCTACCAATACTTGAAGTTAATTGTTTTTCGATAAATAGCATTCAAATGGGTAAATTGTAACAGTCACACTTAAAAATTACATACATATTAAGTTAATAACAAAACGATTAAGCAACAAAAATTTCAAAGAAAAGTATTTTTTCTTATACATAATTTAGTAAGTGGTTAAATAACCCAGCACACGTCACTGCATAAACTTTATTTAAAGAAAATTGATTAGTTTTCAAATTTTGTATGTATATAAAATGTAACATTAGTTATGGTATAAAAAGATCAAATAAAATTTTTTAATATTTGACCTGCCATTTTTGTTTTATCAACCTATCCAACATTTTAATTTGAATCCTTGACTTTGGCACAATTTTGAACACTTATGGCAGTTGATTACGAGTTAAAATAATGCTAGCTTTTTCTTAACTGCTAAAAATTACGAACAAATAAATAAAAGTAATAATTTTGGTTTAACTATTAAACAAATTGCAGATTTATTTGAGGTGAGTACAAAGATTATACACGTCCAAGAACAGCAGAAACTTGATCTACACCATCAATCGTTTGAAATCAGTTAATTTGCAGTTAAAGAAAAAGTTAAAAACTTCTTTTAACAGCACAACACAGAAAGAGGTGTAAAATTTGCAAAAATGTATGAAAACCGTTTAGCTTGCTTCTGGAAATCAATTTTTTAAATGATGAGTGTGATTTAAAGTATGAACCATGGACGGCTATTTATGGTCCCGATTTTCTTCAAGACTACAATTGCATTGTTAAAAAGGTTGAGCACCCATCATACCTTTATGGATACTTTGGAATTATGTTCGGACATCTTCCAAAATAGAATCAAACAAGTATCCACTTGAAATTTATAACCATTTTCGAAGAACTACTTAGGACTGAACTACGACAAAATGCTTCAGGACACTTAGTGGTTGTTCAGTATAATGCTCCAGTGCTTAAGTCGAAAAAGGTAACATGCTTTTTATAATTTGAAATTTTTAATTGTTTAAACTAAAGATTCTTTATATAGAAAAAATAGGCTTCATTCGACTGCCTCCATACTGCCCTGTCCCCAATGTAATTGAAAATCTTTTCAGTTATCTTAAACGAGGTGAATCGGATAAAAAATCAAGGTACGTTCAAAGAAAAAATTGATTGCGTTAAAAAATTTGGTTGATTCCCATCCAAAGCGTTTAAAAGAAGTTATAAAAAACCATGGTTGTTCTTTGAACAACTAAATTTGTAAAATTGATGATGTCCATTATCTATATATGTACATATTTCAGATAAATTTTTTTAAGCAAATAATGTAATAGTATTTTTATCTTGTCGAAATGTGTAAATTCTGGGTTTTCTGTCAAAGCGGGAATTTGGTAATACTATTTGTAATAGAAATTATTTTTATTTTAATTATTAGTACTGCTAAAGTGATGTTTAATGATTATTTTAGTAAAATGTCGATATTTAAAGCATTGGATTCCCTTTACAATTCCAAACAAAAATAATAGAATACGTAAACTGTAAGATAAATTCATTTCGTTATACAAAATACCGATATGCCTAATATCCTTAAGTGATGTGATGGATACTGCCCAATTTAACCCCTGTATACTACAGCGCTCTATCAGCTGTTCCGCCCCGGTACATAAGAGATTTTTAGGCATTATAAAGTTATTTCTCAATTTTTATATTAAAAATATCCGATTTTTTGTTTTTTAATTCAATAAACATTATATATTAAATTAAGCGTTTACATAAACACAATTTTACATCAAACATTTAATTGGTGAGTAATTATCCTATTTTAAAAATAATGTACGAGCTAATTTAAAGACAATCTTTGTCGTAAAAATTATACAAAAACAGCGATTTAAATAAATAAAATCATGTTTATTTCCAGTGCAAACATTTAAAAAATTTTAATTATAATTAAGGTCAATATTCATATTTGACCTCTAATAAACACGAGAAAGTTCACATTAAAATGTGGACAGCTTAATGGTCAATATAATTGCAAATATCTTGTATCTTTCATTATTACAAAATTAAAATATTTTTATCATGGATTTTATAATTGGTGTATTAGAATTTATTTAATATTCAATAGCAAACTATAAAACGTACAAAATTATTCAATTTAATTTTTGAATGTTAGAAACAAGTTCGGGGTGGTCTAGCAGTACAGTGCTCGAATTTGGACACCGGTGGGCATAGGTTCAAATCCCACCACCGGCACTAAAATGCAGGCCCAGTTTGGCTTCGCTAAATGTCCACTGCTGAAAGATGTTTCTCGTAAAACATTCAAAATAACAAACATTAAATATACAAAAATTGAAGCTACTAGAGTTTTCTAAAAAACATGAAAATCATCATTTAATATTTTGGGATGCAAATGACCCTGAGGATCTAAGTAACGTTTATAAAGTATCGATTTCCAACTATGGTGATATTCCTGATTGTTCCTCCAGGTGGCGCATCCTAGACTAGGCGAACCTAAATTGATACAGTAGAGAGTGAGTACATAGGGGTGTAGCTGGACTTCCGTATCGGCAAATGAATGCAAATATACACTCAGGGTACTAAAAATATATCTTAATGAATACATACACCATATATAATCATCAGGTTAAGGAAGATAACCCTAAGAAAAGTTACAAGACCTCATCAATCGTCGCCATCAGTGGCGCCATCTACCAGTCAAAACGTTCGTTATTCTTCTACATCTGTTATGATTATCAAGCCATCAGACTCGATGCTAACGAACCTGAGTAATTAAGTGATGCTTATAAAGTCTCAATTTCCAATAATGATGATATTGCTGGGTGTTCGTCTTCCACGTAGTGCATCCTGGACTAGGTGCTGAAAGGCATCGAAACTAATAACAGCAGAGACCGAGGGCACAGCGGTATAACCGGGCTACCGCTTTGACGGATGAGTGTAAGCATACACCCTGGGTACTTAAAAGATATCTTAAGGTACTTAATTGTATTGTATATGCGCCACAGAGGTAACAATTAGGAATATCACCATCATTGGAAATTGGTACTTGATAAATATTATTCAAACCCTCAAAATCAATAACATCCCATATATTTATGTATCCTTAACAAGAAATCCATTTTTAATAATATGGAGTTTGTGAATTATGAATAAAAATTACGTTTGCAAATTATGTTTCTTCATATATATTGCTAAGGTATTATCTGTTAACACTGGCGTCGTCGCAAAGGAGCGGTCTTCTAACCAAGAAACTTCATTTATCCCTCCAAGTTTAATTCGCATCCGACAACCTTTTCGTATAAGAATTGGAGAAGCTATTCAAACTTGGAATTAATGAAGAGGTGGTTCTGTCACCAACTTATGTTATGTTATTAGCAAGAATAAAAGATTTTCAAAATATGCAACAATTATTAAATGCTTAAAACTGTATATTACATCTACTTTGAATTGGTACTGTAAAAGTTCAAATTATTATAGCACTTAGATAACAAAAGATTTTACTACAGAAATGATTATTAGAAGCTAATATAGAATGCCAACAAAGTATGTAAGAAATGTATCTATTTCAAATCCAAAAGCGCATATATGTAAGGGTGGTCCAGCAATTCAGCACTCAACTCAAACCTGGGTGGGTACGGATTCAAACCCCACCAACCGCACTAAATGCGGACTAACGTTCGGCTTCGCTAAAATATCCACTGCTGAAAGATGTTTTCCATAACACATTTAAAGTTGTAAAAAATGATAATAAATAAATTATATATATATATATATATATATATACCGGTAGGATCCAAATCTTCAAATTCCAAGTTATTCGTAAAATTAAGTGTTGGTGCAGGATGTTTGAATGCGGGATCTGTTATTTTGTGATAATCACAAATAACTTTATTTAAATAATCCTCAAAAACGTGATAGCAGTCAACATCTCCAGTTCGAGGACATATTGCACGATTATTATATGCACCTAAAAATACAAACAGTATTCCATTTTATCTTTAAAACTATTAGTAATAAAAATGTTATAGGTTACATATATATATATATACACTTGGGTGGCCTAGCGGTACAGCGCTCTACTCAAACCTAAGTGAGTATGGGGTCGAATCCCACCACCGGTACCAAATGCGGGCCTACGTTCGGCCACGCTAAAATGTCCACTGCTGAAAGATGTTTCCATTAAAACATTCAAAGCAGTAGAAAAAAATAAACAAAGCTGATGTGTAACGATTTTTTAATGTAGTCCTTATTAAATTGTATTTTAAAATATGAAATAATAAAAAGCATAGTAATTTAATTACACTTAATTGGTTAATTTTAGATTAACCTTTAAAAATTTCGGACAAAAATCAATATGCACTAAACACAAATCACTTTTTGAATGCATGCAGATTTCATTAGCACCACGTTTTAATCGAAGGTCATTGAATTATATTAGCTGCCAATTTCTACCGTTTTGTTGATGTAAAGATAAACATACAAGAATAAAGTCAATTTCAATAATCAATGCTACTATTTCAAATTATGATTAGTTAGCTCATGTAAACATTTAATTCTAATGTTTAATAAAGGCTAATATTGTCATTTAACTTCTAAACAATAAACTAACCACGAATAAACGGTAAATGATAAAATCAACTATGAGTAAAACTAGCAAAAGAAGAAACCAATAGGAGGATAAATGATAAAACCAACCATGGAAAAAATTGTTTTAATTATATTGGTCAGCCTTCATGAGTAAGTGTGAGTTATGTTGGAGTTCTTCTAAAAATCAATATTTACCTAGTACTATACAATTTGAATTTGAGTTATCGTGCAAATTTGGTCACACATTTAAAAACTTTTCCATCCCCAACTGACGAGTGATCACACTCACAATAAGTTATCTAACTCTTATTGGTTCCTTTTTTCAAACTTATTCCCTCCTTTGGTTCTATCATCCACCAATTTACACGATGACGTAATACAAATCGTATAGTACTAGCTAAATATTGATTTTTCCACCTTATATACATTTTCAAGGTCAAGAAATCCCCTATTTTAGAACTCACGAAGGCTGACCAATTGAATAAAACGTTATTGAAAACCATTTTTGCTTCCTCAAACGCAAAATAAACTATTTATGAAAAAATCACTGCATCGAAAATCCTATTTCACCAAATTATAAGCCGGTAGACTACCATCCAAAAAAGCTTAAATTATTGAAAATCATAAACAATTTAAAATGTTAAAATTATAATTTGTAAATTTACAAATAACTATAAATTTAAATAATTTGCTTAAAAAGTACATAAGTTTAAAAAAAGTGGTATTATGCTTTATTGATAGAATAAAATACAAAGTGATATTATAATTAATAAAACTACTAATACTTACAATTACGAATCATATGTGATAAAGTAGCTCCATGAGTAGTTTTTACGCCATTATATTTGTTAATCACGTCTTTTGTTAAATATTTAGCAGTAATGCATTTGTCTTTCGGAGCTTTGTCAAGTAACTCTGCTAAATATTCCAATGGTTCGATTGGCATAACATTGGCTACAAAATTATATATATATATATATATATATATATATATATATATACGGCCATTTTAGAAATTCCCTCAAAACTTTATAACGGTATAAAATATAAATTAATTTGTTATGCCCGACTGTTTTTTCGTAAAAATAAACACTCAGAATTAACAATAATATAAAGTACTTAATAGTTCCTTTATATTTACTCAGAAACTTAGAAGTGGTATGCTAATGACCCTGAGAATTTGAGTAATGCTTATAAAGTCTCAATTTCCAATGATGGTGATATTCCTGACTGTTATTCCTCCACGTGGTGCATCCTGGACTAGGTGCCCCTAGGGATCTAGACTAATAACAGCAGAGTCCGAGTGCACAGCGGTATATCTGGGCTTTCGCTACGGCAGGTGGGTGCGAACATACACCCAGCATACTTAAAAAAGGTATCTAAATGTATACGTATATTATATGTAGCCCTTGGGCTAAGGGAGATAACCCTGACAAAAAATCAGGCGGCCTCGTCAATCTTTGCGAACAGTGGCGACGTCACAAGGATGCCGTCTACCAGCCAAGAAACTTTGTTATTCTTCTACGTTTGTGTTACGCTTATCAAGCCATCAATATCGATCGTTTGCTATGTCGTATAAATATGGGAAATAATGAAGAGGTGACCACGTCACCAACCAAAATGAAAAATGAATGAAAAACTTAGAAGAATTTTATTTACAAAGACTGAGTCGGTCAAAATAGCATATTTTAAAAGCTACTTCTATATAAACGTGTATAAGTTAAAGTTACATAATTTTTATAATAATTAGTCCATTATTAATTTGAGTGCTTAATTTGGTTAATAATAAACAATAACTAATTGTTAAAATTCGTTAAATGCACATTCAACTTCGACCTAATTATAATCTAATAATTATTATCAAAAATATGATTATTCCGATCTATATAAACAACCCTGAGATTCGGCTCATCCACTCATTTTGCTTTCTTTTTGAGTTGTTTGTGAAATGGAAAATAGTGATAAAAAATGTTTTCATCTTACTGACAATGTATATCGTGTCAATAAAGAATTGGAAAATGAAGGATTTTCACCAAAAAGTTGGCGAAATTATATCGAGTTAATCTTTCAACAATTTATCGGATTATTAATAGATAAAAACCAACAAAATTACGATAATGTTTAAAGAAAAGGTATAACCACTGCGGATGATCATGAAATCGTTATAGAATTAAAAAATTATAATAAACCTATTCCAGAAACTACAGGAAATAGTTTAAACAATTGTACTTATTCCATGATCAGAAACAGAGCAGCTGAATTTAGTTTAACAATTCAATCACCAAAAGTTAAACCATTTATTACTAAAATCAAAAGGATGATAGATTAACCTTTTGTAAACTATAGAGTGAACGACACCTTTGTTATTGGCATACAGTATACTTCGCTCAGGAAACAGTGATTCGGGATGAACCATGTGGCTTTAAATACAAAGTTATGGGGATTGAATTTTTAAAAACATTTACTCCCGGTTGTTAGAAAGAAAGCCCATCCTCGACAAGTGATGTATTGGTTTGGTATTAAGTATAATCAACCTATCAAATGGAAAATTATATCTTGCACCTTAGATACTTAAAATTTTGTCTTAGTAATGGGGGATGTTTTTCGTTATGAAATGCAGCACACTCACACCTGTTTTTCAGGACAATGCTCCATGTCATATGTCCAAGAAGGTAACATCATATTAATCTAGGTTCACTTTATTCGTTTTATATTTATATTTAGACAGTAGATGGGCTAAAATCGCAAAAGCTATCTTTCACTCAATTACCACCTAACAGCCCAGACATCAATGTGATTGAAAATGTTTTCAGTATGCTGGAGTGTAACATCAATAAGCAGGCTAAAACTGAGGATTTATGCGAACGCATTCGGTTTGTTGTTCAATATGAGATAAAACAAGAATATATCAACACTCTCATTGACATCATTCCAGAATGCCTAGATCAGGTTGTTCAAAACAAAGGCGATCACAAAGATTATTGCTTATTTTGTACTTTGTAATGCACTTAATCATTTGGTAATTGAAAAATTGTATGTGATCCGTTTTTTCATTAATATTTAACGTTATAAACATGTTAATTATTTTATTCCATTTTCGATTTTGCACCAGTTGATATTTTATACAATTTTTTATTACTACAATATATATATATATATATATATATATATATATATATCTTTAATTATTATATAGTGTTGTATATCTTATAATTGAAGTGAGGTTCTTCTTGTACGTAATGTAGTTGCTAAAGATGTTTTGGCCAAATAATCACTTTTCCGGTAATTGTTGTAATGACTGTATATATAATCCATTTACTGATGAAAAAATCTCTTCAAATATTCCATTCTTCAGTTAATTGTTGTAATGACTGTATATATAATCCATTTATATATATATATATATATATATATTATATTATATATATATATATATATATATATATATATATATATATATATATATATATATATATATAATGGATACTAATGATCCTGAGTAATTAAGTAATGCTTATAGTCTCAATTTCCAATAATGATGATATTGCTGAGTGTTCGTCTTCCACGTAGTGCATCCTGGACTAGGTGCTGAAAGGCATCGAAACTAATAACAGCAGAGACCGAGGGCACAGCGGTATAACCGGGCTACCGCTTTGACGGATGAGTGTAAGCATACACCCTAAATACTTAAAAGATATCTAAAGGTATACGTATATTATATGTAGGCCTTGGGCTTAGAGAAAACCCTGACAAAAATTAGGTGCCCTCGTCAAACTTTGTGAACAGTGGCGACGCAACAAGGATTGCGTCTACCAGCCAAGAAACTTCGTTATTCTTCTACCTTTGTTACACTCATCAAGCCATCTAAGTCGATTGTTTTATATGCCGTATAAATATGGAAAATAATGAAGAGGTGATCACGTCACCTACCATATATATATATATATATATATATATATATATATATATATATATATATATATATATAATATATGCATATATGTTTCCAATTCCAATATATATATATATATATATATATATATATATATATATATATATATATAATACCTGGAATATTTTTATTGTGTTCTTGCATTTTTGTTTCCAATTCCAATATTTTTGTGACACCACTGCACATTATTTGCACTGCTTCAAGTTCAGTCAAACCTAAACGGCGCTGATTGCTTAAGTCATACACTCCTCCAACAGATTCAGTATGCTCACCATCAGTACCTCGGGCTTGAATACCATAAGTTGCACAAATTTCCTAGAGTATAATATGAAACAAATGCAATAAAAAAACAAATATAACAGAAATCGTCAAAAAAATCTGTTCAACCAAGTAATATCAATTAAAAGAAAATCAGTTAACGAAAGATGTAAAAATAGGATGGACTAGGCTGTAGTAAAAGCTTTGATTTCCAGATCGCTAAGTTTGTGGTTCAATCCTCTTGTTTAGTCTTGGACAACGGTGTAACCATCTTAAAATTACCAGATTTTTCACATCTCAACGAATTTAGGTCTGTAGCAAATAATACACACACCGTTTATTAATTCCACTAAACGCAGACCAATATTATAAAAATGAGAGATAAGGTTTAATATTAATGTAAATTTACACATTTTTATTTCTTGAAATGCCAAATGATCCTAAGGATTGGAGTAATGCTTATAAAATCTCAAACTCCAATGATGGTGATACTCTATGACTGTTATTCCTCCACGTGGTACATCCTGGATTAGGTGCCTGTAGACCTATACGCATTCTAGACTAATAACAGAAGGAACCGAGTGCAGTGGGGTATATTTGTGACTCATTGGACTCCCGCTCAGTGAATGGGTGCTAGCATACACCCAAGATGCTTAAATGGTGTCTCAAGGTTTCCATGTATCATACGTAGCTGCATAGGCTAAGTGAGTTCACCCCCGACAGAAAATCAGGCCTCAGGACCCTACAGTTTCCCAGTCTGTTGCATTATTTCTCCTATCATCGTGTGCATCAAATCCAGTACACCGTGGGTTAACATTTTGTTTATCCCCAACAGCTTACGGTGCGTTAAGTGGCCGGATGGGTATATCTCCACGATTAGCGTTTTCACACTTTAAAGTATCTAAATACACAATGGCCGTCATCAATGCCTATGCTCCAACCAATAATTATAAAGAAAAAAACAGGAGTTTTATAAGCAACTAGAAGATTCATACTACCAACTTAAAACCTCATGGCAAATTGTAGTTATTAAAGGAGAGTTTGCAGGAACAATGTTAACCGACCCTGAAATGGCCCTTTAACAAAATCACGTAAACAATGTGAGAACGGAAGAAGATTAAGTGAATTCGCGGGTATGTGCAATATGGTTCTCACAAACACATTTTTTCAACACGCCATAAAACATTTTACATTTCGCAAGTTGTGGTAGATATTCTTCCCAAATCGATTACGTCTTGCTTAGCAAACACTGATTCAGTGCAATCAAGAATTTCCACATATAGAGATTGCCGAATAGGGAGTGAGAATGATAGTAATAATTCACATGTTTCATGTCCGCTTCGTCTACGTCTCAGAATGACAAAGGCTTGCTCCGGTACTCCTGCTCCAGATTATTCCCTACTTACAAGTTCTCCAAAGCCCACTTATCAGCTCCTGTTGTTCCACATTGTGGTATGAGAATAAATCAATCCTGAAACATTCTGAAACGAAAGATTGACACAGCTAGTTTGGTGCTCCCCCGTTTAATCAATTCACAAGGACCAAACTGGTTGTCCAATAAATATCTTTATACACAAACAAAAATAACTATGATAAAAAGTGAAGTACGATCATTGCGTGCAGAATTGTGAAAAAGTTATAAGGAGGATGAGCAAAGACACTAGAATTCTGTAGCAGATGACCTAGAGGTTTGTGTTCGCCATGACAGTGGAAAAGTATACAAGAAATTGGAACAACTCTGCCGTGATAACAAAGTTAACGTTGGATCGTCTAGCATCTCAAATAAAGACTGGTTACTCCACGTTAACCAGGCTTAACTACAAGATCAACCCATTATTGACACAGTTCCTTTGGCAATTTATCAAATTGCTGTAGAACCTCCAACCATCGATTATACTATGCACATCTGCGGTAAACTCAAAGCTAGGAAAGCCGCTGGATTTGACGAAATTCCTTCATATATGAATGGATTCTGTTTGGGACTTGGAAACAATGGCAAAGTCGTCAGACTGACATATCTGTGCACGCCTCCAAAAACCGTGAACAGTGGAAAGGAATTATGCTGAATGCTACAAGAACTTGGAACTAATAAAGAGATGGCTTTGCCACCATAACCATCATATATATCCGTTTTGATCCTTAATTTTATATAATTATCGTTAAATGCATTGTACTAATAAATATATATTATCAAATGTTTAATGCATTCAACCCTTAAATAATTTCCAGCCACAAAAAGACATTAAACTAACTTTTGGCACAAATCATTATTATTATCGGTGTACAATATACATAACGTGGCATTGATAGCAAATGACATTAATCTTTAAAAAAACTTAGCGTCAAATATATTTTTCTAAAAAGCAACAAAAGTAACAACAATAAGTAATACTTAGTTTATAAACAAAGAAACAATGATACAGACAATATCTAATGAATTCGAATCTGACCACTGACACTAAATCCAGGCACATCTTTATATATAGCAGTTGGTACCAAGGTCACCTCTTTACTATTCGTTTGTTCAGCATATCAAACAATTGTCTGCAATGGTGTCGTAAATGCAACAAACGCAAAAAAATGTTTCTTGGATAATAGACTGTATCCTTGTGATGTTTGTGAAAATTAACAAAACCAGCTATTTTTGCCAGAAATATCTCCCCTAATCCAACAGCTTCATATAATATACACATGCATTAAAATACCTTTTAAATACTGAGTGTGTTTGCACCGAACCACTAAAACAGAAACCAAGTTATACCGTCGTACACCTAGTCCCTAATCGATGTCAGTTTGAATTTAGGATTATCAACATCACTCTAAATTGAACTTTCATAAACAGTACTCAAATCCTGAAAATCATTAGCATTAATTACCTTTACTGAATGTTTTTCTTCTAAAACATTTAAGCAAATCAAATGAATAAATATTTCCTAATATTTAAACATCTATTCTTTAAGATAGAAAAACTGGTTACCGTTGAATTATCAAATAATTTTCTTTTAAAAATACAAGCACAAAATGTTTCAATGGTTAGAGCACTAAACTCGTAGCCAGATAAACACATTTAAGTTTCATCATCATCATCATCATCATCGGAGATAAACATCCCCCACCGGTTATTATCACTCAAGGTAGTCCAAAAAAACCAAAACGTCTGCAAAAACGTCAACTTTTGCAGTGTGTACTCAAAAAACGACACTTGAGGTGTGCTAACATTAAATGTTAATTACATCCCGAGTTAAACCCCCTCCAATGATCTCTGTTGGCTGCATAGGGTAAACAAACGGACGCCCATTTAAATAATTCATTTGGACGAGGGGGCTTAACATAAATAAAAGGACTGAGTTCGCATGCTACAATGTCTGCCCTATTTAGGGACAGCACTGCTTGCTCCACTCGGAGAGGGGCCTAGAAAAGGTGGTTTAAAAATTGCTCGTCTTCTCACCAGGATGGCTGGCCGCGGCTAACTGGTCTACATACTCGCGGTCGAAGCTCTCACAAAAATAATTAAAGGCTGTGGTCAACAGGGCTGATACTGATGACCAAATTCAAAAAAACACCATTCTTAGAGCTCAAACAAAGCAGAATATGACTCGCGACGCTACTGCCTGCTCTGTGAATATTACTCACGATAATGCACCGGTTATTAACTCTAGGATTTGCCCCATTTAAGTTTCATCGTTGGTATTAAATGTGGACCCTGTTAGGCTTCTCTAAATGTCCACTTTCTAAAAATTGTTTCTTGTAAAACATTCAAGCAATAAAAAATGCCACTCTTAGCTTTTCTGGTTGGACACAGAAATAAGCACATGTAACAAAAATTAATTCGAATTAAAATAAAAACAGCCTAAAACAAGAATAATCAAACAAATATCTTATATTATTTCAATACATGTACAACGTGAAATTAAAATATTGTATTAATAAAAAGGTGAAATACATAGAATACAATATGTTAAAATACTACCTTGAAATTAGGTAACGACGCCACGTTAGGTATTTGTGCATGAACACTGGCTCGAAGTGTAGTTCCCAAATTTGATGGACAAAATGTAATAAAACCAAGACGATCATTAAAAGCAAACGGTAATACTTGTGATAATTTTTCTATAGCCTATAATCAAAAAATCAAATATGAATTAAGGTAATTTGTGTCCCATAATTGTGATATTTGAATTTACAATTTGTTTAAACAATCAAGTGTTGAAATATTGCTATAGGATGCAAAATTTCTGTAATAGGATTAGTCAACTCATATGTAAGTTTTAATCTCAGTGAAATTATGCGCGGAGTAACATATGAATCTATGTTTAAATTGTTTTAAACTAAGAGTGTGGGTTTTTTAAACCAGTCGGTCATATTGGCCCAATAAAACTATGCAAATGGTTTTTTTGTTGGTTGGTTGGTGACGTGGTCACCTCTTCATTATTTCCCATATTTATACGACATAGCAAACGATCGATATTGATGGCTTGATAAGCGTAACACAAACGTAAAAGAATAACAAAGTTTCTTGGCTGGTAGACGGCATCCTTGTGACGTCGCCACTGTTCGCAAAGATTGACGAGGCCGCCTGATTTTTTGTCAGGGTTATCTCCCTTAGCCCAAGGGCTACATATAATATACGTATACATTTAGATACCTTTTAAGTATGCTGGGTGTATGTTCGCACCCACCCGCCGTAGCGGAAGCCTAGTTATACCGCTGTGCACTCGGACCCTGCTGTTATTAGTCTAGATGCCTAGGGGCACCTAGTCCAGGATAGACCACGTGGAGGACTAACAGTCAGGAATATCACCATCATTGGAAATTGAGACTTTATAAGCATTACTCAAATCCTCAGGATCATTAGCATCCCACATCCCTATGCAAATGATACAAATTTAAAAACGAAAACAAGTTAAAGATAACATAAGTATTACCGTGGCCAAACGTTGATAAACCTGAATCAAATCACCACCACTTTGCATAGATATCACTCGAATGTGATCCTCTTCGTTAATCCAAACAAGGAAATTGCGATTCTTATTAATAAATATACCACGACCAAAAGGCCAATCAATATAACCCCCAGCATCACGCAAAACGCTTTATGTAAGTAAAAAAATTGACAAATTAAATATTTTTAAAAATTTCCATTAAATAAAAATAAAATAATCACTCAAAATAAACAACTCTTACCTATCGTTATCTCGAAAAAGAAAATGATCTTTAATAAGCTTTTCCCGATCTTCAGGTTTCATATCAGCTAGTGGATAATAAGTACCCTCAAATTCACCAGTTAAATTTTTCAGTGCCGTAGAAATCTGAAAAATAGTAATATTTTCTCTAGTTTACTCTAATAACCAAAAAATCATTGTTAATAAAATGTCAAATTACTTATTAAACAATATAATAGTCAAATTTAATAGTAAACCCTATTGATCTGTCCGTTACTATATTTAAAAAATAAGGAGTTAATGTAAAATCTGTACACTGGTGTTTGGAATTGCACATTTAAGTTTTTTACTAAAACAAAAATCACATTAGAGTTTAAATTTAAAGCTCCAATCACACCGTCGTTAAATCATTAAATAATGTCGTCAACACCTGTTGGAAAGATATATATATATATATATATATATATATATATATATATATATATATATATATATATATATATATATATAATTGTAAAACTATATTGCTTTCCTACAATAGTTGCATATACAAGATTTTTCACATATGAAATGTGAAATAATCTGGGAATAAGAAAATAATAACGTCACCATGTCACAAACTACTTTTTTTCTAAATTTTCAGATATTGAATCAATAAAATGCTTGACACAATCTATTTGTCCTTTAATGGGTAACAAACAAAATTAATCAAACCAATTGCACAAATTGCACAATTTTTGTATAATTCTCGTTACGTCAAAATGATCTTTATCACAGGTAGACGGTATGTGATAACCTATATAGTCTTGTGCGTAGTATTGTTAAAAGCATACATTTAAAAATTAATCCTAGAATTGCCATTCGACCATATGTGATATTCAAACATTGTGTCCAAGTTGCTGATTTGGTGGAATGCTAGACCCAAAACTGGGTGACTATAGGTTTAAGCCCCATCACCAGCACTGAATACAAACCCCGCTTGGCTTCGCTAAATTTCTACTTGCTAAAATTGTTGATAATAAAATATTTATGTAGTGACAATCAATTAAATACCTTAATGAACCTTTAGTGTATGCTATAATCTATCCGATAAAATATAAATTGAATAATGTGATTTTGTAGTCAATTCCTGTTGTTAATTTAAGTGAGGATTGTTGCCATTTCCAAAAATTAACGTTTTGAAGTAGATTCAAAATATTTCATTTTTAACTAAATAGTTTATCATTGTAAATCATTATGATTATCTATTTTTTCTTTAACCAAAAGGTATCATATTTATATAATTTGTGAGTTATATTCACTTAAATGTTTAAATACAATTATTATTATTATGTTAAATTAATGACTTTACCATGACTGGATAAACACTGGTCTTAAATTGTTTACATTGTGTTATTATAATCTAATTAAAAACAAAGTATTGCTATTTAACGAGTATTGGATCCAATCACCATACGTCTGTACCCACTAAAAATTCATAAGTATTGCTTAAATCAGCCAAATCATTAAGATCCGAAGTACAGAACTATTAAATACTATTCTAGACTTAAAAATAATAATAATGAATACCTTAGATTCCAATTCGCATCTACTTTCTTTAGTTAAAGTTGGACCAAAGCCAAAACCTTGTACAGTTCTTCCAAGTCGAACTCGAGTAGACTTGACCAAACCAAATCGGTTAAAATCATCAAATGTTAACTTCGGTATATCTCCGAAATTCGACTTTGGATGAGAAATTTGGCCTTTTACCTATAAGTTTGTAAAGAAATATTAATAATTTTCATTTAAATGGAAACAAAATAAAAGAATAAAACTTGCTTTGTGATAATCAATAATAACGGCATCGAAAAAATCCTTAAACGTTTCGTAAGCCTCAAGATCACATGCCCGTGGAAGCAAAGCGTTTGGATTATGAGCATCTAAAATATAAATAAATCAAAACCACAAGCTTACTAGTATTAACACATTGGGCCAATGTTCCATTTAAAGAAGTATGTACATTTTGATATTTAGAAACAATCGAGTCAGTTAAATGTTTCTTAGTTAAAGAAATGTTGCGTTCATTTCGTATAAGCTGTTGTAATTCTTTCAAGGGAGCAACTTGCATTTTAGTACGACACTAACCAAACTCAACGAATGCGGGTAAATAATGGGATAATGGTAATTAAAAGTACATAATAAAATAATCATTTAAAACAAACTTATAAAAATTAATTTTAATAAATTATATAATAAAATTAATAAATATATTTAATTTTTAAAATAAATATAAATTTTTAAATATTTATTTAACAAAATACAAAATGAAAAGCCAAAAATTAAGTTTTGACACTGTACATAATTGTTAGAAATATAATATCAGAACAACCATTAACATTTTTGTTTATATTCCGCTATTATTCGCTTGCTAACCTTAATTATTAAAATAATTTTGAGCTTATTAAAACATTTGCATTTTAAATAAAATTAAGTATTGTGCATAAATTATTACATTATCCTATAATAACTGTTGGCAACAAACTGAATGCCTAAATTATAATACAATGTATTCAATGGTAATAAAATATAGCAATAATAAACTGCAATAAAGCAATTATTGTCTGTCTACTTAATCTATATGAATATTTAACATCGAATTTTTAAATATTTATAACGCAATTGCAGTGTTTATAGTTATCGCATAAAAAATAATATTAAATTTTGCAATTACTACATCAATGACTTTATGTAGGTTATGTGTATATGCACAAATTTTTACTTTTATGACTTACTTTAAACGAGGAAACTGTTAAATAACGACTAATGACCACATCACAATATCAATATTTTGTCCACTAATTTTGATGGGCAAATAATTGTTTGACTTAATCCACAACACAAGTTATTCATGGAATGAGTTATAATGAAATCAATTACTGGAAGATACAAAAACGGTAACAAAATACATTTTTGACATACTTTTGTGCCAATTTCGAACACAACTGTATGACTACTTTTTATTCGAACACAGCACACGTTTTTGAATCTGTGCAATACGCTTGCGTGACGTTACGGATCAAAAGTAGCTTGCTTTTTGTTATTGCTCATTCTTTTCGCGTTCGCTAATTGTCATTTTTGCGTATTGGTGTATTTTTGTGTATTGTGTATTTTGGCAGTTTTGTGTTTTGGTGTGATTGTTACGTGTTATTTGTTTACTGTGCGTGTCACTTGTGCGTCGTGCGGTAATCACATAGCACTGTGTTTTTTATACGATTATTACCAGTCTTTCCCTAGCAATAGTTTTTGTTTTGATATTCTTTTGTTCGTATTTGTTGTTGTTGTTGTTTTTGCATAAATATTTGCATTCTAGATCCCTAAAGGATGCATGCCTCAAATTCTTCTATTTGCGGCCTGAAACGCTGCAAAAAATCTGTGAAGGTTGGCATCCTCTGTGCAATCTGTAGTAACTGGTTTCATAAGACTTGCTCCGGTTTATCGTCGGTGCATTATTTGCAGCTTGCAAGTAGTCCTTTGGACTACATCTGTATGGACTGCAGATATGAAACTGATCTTCAGAATTTACCCCAGGCTAACCTCACAAAGCCGGTTGAACTTTTAGACTCAGCCATAGATACTTTAAAACTCTCTGCCCAGATCTCTGAACTCGAAAATAATTTAGGGACCATGTCATCATCCCTATCGTTCCTACTGGTCAAATTCGCTGATTCTTTCGCGAAGACCGAATCTATAAATTCTTCAATATCTAATCTTTCGAACTTGGTCTTGAGTGAACTCAATTCCCTGAAAACTGACATGTCCAATCTTAATGCCTTATCTGTAGCCGTTAAATCAGTACTAAAACTTTCGCAAGATGAAATTCTTGCAGCCACCAAGCAGCACGTTTTAGATTCTAAAAGAGACTGTAATCTAATTGTTAAGAGAGTTAAGGATAGCGTTATTGATTTTAAGAATTATGTTACGAGTATCATCACCAAGTGCTGTCCCGAAGCTTCAGGTCTGAAAATTTGTAAGCTCACTTGCAAGCGTCCCCACTCTTCCCCTCCTATATTGGTAACCGTCATCAATCTTTTTGCCAAAGATGACGTGTTATTCAGTTGGTCTAGCGTCAGACCCGACTACCCTGGTATTGGGTTAACCAGAGACCTTTCTTTAACCGAACGCTCCTCTAAAAGCTCTAGTTCCTGGACCCCTGCTGGTAACCCAGTTCCCCTAGTTCAATTGTTTCCACTACGACTAGATTCCTTTGATGCACCAAATTTTCGGATTCCACCCGGAGTCAAAACTCTCCCCGGTATTACATCGGTTCCGAAAACTATCCCCTCTTCTCCCCCTCCCTCTTGGATTAAGTTCTTTTATACAAATGCACTAAGTCTTAGAAATAAATTGTTTGAGATTCAAGATCTGACGACATCCTCTTCTCCGCATATTATAGGGATCACAGAATCATGGCTAACTGAAGACATTCTTGATAGTGAAATAGTGGTTAAGGGGTATAACATTGTTAAGAAAGATTCTTCAAAGGGCAACTGTGGTGGCTGTATTTTTTATGTTAGAGACGACATTGCCTTTTCCACACTCCCCTCCCGTTACAGTAGTCTCCGTGTAGGTTATGACATATTAACATTAATTCTGGGGTCCCACACTGTATGCTCCTTAGTCTATCGCCCCCTTCACTTACTTCTACAAGACCTTCAATTTATTTTTTCCAAGCCTTTTTTTAAGCACCAAATCCTTATGGGGGACTTTAACAGCCTATCCATTGATTGGCCTTCTCTGTCTGGATTCTCTAGTGTCTTTGATAGTAATTTCCTCAACCTTAGCATCGAATATGCTTTTACACAGGAGGTTTCCTCGCCCACTAGGTATAGGGTAGGTTCCTCTCCTTCTTGCCTTGATCTTATTTTTATAAATGATGCCTCCCCTATCAGTCAAATCTTTTATCTTCCTCCGCTAGATAAGAATGACCATAGCCTTCTTGTATTTGAAATCTTTCTCTCCTTTGCTGCTAACAATTTATTTCTTAGTCTGGCTCCTATTCCTGATTTCAGGAAAGTTGACTTTTCTAAACTTTGTAGTTACTTCAAGTCTGTAAAGTGGGACTCCATTTATACAAACAACATTAAAACTTCCTATTCTAATTTCTTAGACATATTTAATGAAGGGATTAAACTCTTTGTTCCTTTTCAAGTTCCTTCCCACTCAAAGCCTAAGCTCCCAAGGTTTATAGTGAGGTCCATTGCCAAACGTAACAAAGCTTTCGCTTTGTCTAAATCGGTCAATCTCCCTTGTCTCTATTACGCGTACCTCTCGGAAAGGAATAACTGTTCTAACCTAATCAAGGCCTTCAAAGATAAAATGCTTTTTAAGCTCCTAAACAGGGCTTCTAAAAACAGAAACCTCCTCTTTAAGTTCATCAAAAATAAAAAATCAACTGAGCTTTCTCTTCCTTATCTCAAAGATGATAGGAGATTCTATTGTCTAGGGAATCGGCTTGCAATAGTTTTCGAGATTATTTTAAATCAGTTTTCCAAACTACTAGCTCACATTGTCCTTAACTTTCTGATCCCTCTTTCACCATTAATTCTTTGCATTCCGATGTTTCCACTATTTTTACTATTCTAACTAGTCCTAAATCTTTCTCCTGCTGGCCCGATAGCGTTTTTCCCAGGGTCCTCAAGGAATGAGCGGTGGTTTTTGCACTTCATCTAAATTATATTTTTAATTTCTCTTCTTCCACTGGTTGCATCCCTGGCATCTGGAAAATGGTGTATATAAGGCCTATCTGTAAATCGGGATGCGAGTTCAAACCTGAAAGCTTTAAACCAATTAGTATCTTATCATCCCCGAGTAGAATAATGGAAAGGCTTGTTAGGTCTCATATCCTTAACTACATCACCAAATTAAATTCCATTAACCCTGCTCAACATGGGTTTCTGCCCGTAAGCCCTGCCTAACTAACCTAATAACCTACACTAACAGCATTTCTTCAATCCTTGACTCTAGCCCTTTAGTAGATGCTATTTACTTTAACTTTGCGAAAGTCTTTGACAAAGTCCCACATGATCTGCTTATAGGCAAGCTTAGGTCGTTTGGCATCATTGGACCTATCCTTTTTTGGATCACAGATTTCCTATCCAATCGCTTCTTTAAGGTTAGGTTGGGAGAAGATCTATCTTCTTCTTGTAATATTGCCTCTGGGGTTCCTCAAGGCTCAGTTTTAGGCCCCCTTCTATTCATCCTTTACATCAATGACTTACCATCAGTTGTCAATTCTAATATTCTTTTATATGCTGACGATGTTAAGATCTGGAGTTCCAATCCAGAAGTCCTACGTCATAATATTTTTAATATTAACAAATGGGCGCTTGAAAACTCTCTCCCGTTGAATCATTCTAAATGTAAGCATATTTCTTTTGGTAAGCCATCTGGAAATATCTTCAAAATGTCTCCAGACGATACTCTTCCGTTAAAAACTGTTAAATCTATTAAAGACTTAGGAGTTTTATTCGACTCATATTTTAACTTCACGGGTCATCGCAACAGGGCTATTCATAAGTGTTATGGTATGATAAAATTCTTCAATAGGAACTTAGGTAGTATGTCTCCGAAATGCGTTCGGCTAATTTACATGCTTTGCATCTAGAATACTGTGCCCAGGTCACTGCCCCCGTTCTTACTTCCAACATCAATAATCTACAAAAAGTTCAAAGGACTGTCTCCAGATTGCCAAGGTCCTATAGAAACATGCCCTACCAACAAAGACTGCATTCCCTTAAGTTGTTCCCTTTAGTTAATAGGCGGCTCCAGGGTGACCTCATCTTGGTGCATCAACTTATTTCTTCTGGAACCCTCAGTCCCTTCCTTAACCTTGCCCGTAATTCACTCAGAGGGCATAATCTGAAATTAAACAAACCCAGGGCTTCCACTAAGACAAGGTTACATCACTTTTCTCATAGAGTTATTAATCACTGGAACCGACTCTCTACTGAGATCGTTAATGCACAATCCACTCAATTTTTTAAGCGTTTATATGATAGCCAAGCTCTAACCAAATTCTGGTATCCTACTGTCTTTTAGGAAATTTTTATTTTAATTTTATATTTTATCATTACTATTATATTTCCCCTTCAATAATATTGTCGATACCATTTGAACCGAGAATCAAAAGGAGTCTGACTCCTAATCAACTCGTGAAACATCCTGTATCCTGTATCCTGTAACATTTTTAATTTTGGTTTCACGAACGTATTTTATTAATACAACTTTTTTTTAGAATACCTGCTTGTTGTTTTCAAAAATGTTTAAACAGTTTCAAATTACTTTGAAAAACATCGTAACAGGGACAAACAATAAGGTTATTCAGTATCGTTTAAACTTCCTTTTTTTGGGAAGAGTAACAATTACTCTTTATCACCAATCACTTAGAGTTTGTTCATTATGCTATATAACATTAAATAAATAAGCAAGCTGGCATACTACAACGTCACTTCAATGTTTGGGCATTTCCGCTGTTATCTCGTCAAGTCGTGTTGTTTTGTCGTTTTTCAATCTCTAAAATGTCATCAATAGATATTTCCGGATTTTGAATCACATTCATAACTTCGTTATTAATATTTATGAAGGTATTTGGCATGGACTGTTTAAGCACATCTTTACAATGCTCCTGTTGTTGACTAACATTTACTGTGATAAAATAAATGCAATTCAGTGTAATTACATGGCATATAATTGTAGGTACAGTTTGCATGGGATGAAGTAGTTACTATGGTGGAATTCAATGTAATCTTATACTTAACTATATTTGGTCAAATAATGTTTTGATACCGCAATGATTCGATCTCACATTACCATAACGGTCGTTTGTACCGCTTGAAAAAACAAAAGTACAAACAACACCATACACTAGAAAAATATTTTGCAAATACATTTTTGTTATGGTTTATAATTTATGCAAATAAAACAAATAACTACTATTATTCGTAAATAATAAGTAATATAGTGATAGAACTGATGTCACAATTCTAAGAAAAACTGTTAATACTATTTTTTTGTTAATTTTACATAAATAGTAAATTATAAACCTTTATCATAAATACAAATGGCTGTATACATTAAAAAAATTGATTACACAATGTAACGGTGTTTACTTATTTGTGACAATAACATCCTAGTGTGTTTTAACGACACTTACTACATTGCAATATAAAACTTGAAAGGTGTGCGCTGTTGATAATTCCAAATAAGGATGAAACAGCTGTACAATGCTCCTGGTTGACTTAAATACCTAATGGATTTATTATTCAAGTGAATCAAAAAATTCTAAAATTACAGTAATTATTGACTTATTACAAAAATACAATAGCAAAATATTTAAATGTTATTTGTATTTCTGTATTTTTAAGTCAGGCACGATCTTTATAATAATGTCAGACCATATTAATGTAGCAAAATATAAGCAAAAGATCATATCGATTTCTACTGTAGTAACGACTTTATCCTGTGCTAAATGCATCCTTTGTTATACGCTTAAGACCTATGTCATCACATTTCATTCCATCAATTTTATCTTACTAGCATATTGTTCGATAGAAAATATTAATTAGTGTACCAGTATGTGCCTTTATTAACTTTAGTTCTATGTGAATATTGCCTATCCTGTGCAGATGTAATTATGTAACTTACAATATGATGTAAGTATTTTACATGTAAACAGAAATACAAGTCCCACCAAGTGTCACAGTAACTAAAATATTAAAATCAATACCAAGTCCAGAATGGTAAGAATATTGTGTAAGGAATTGTTAAATATTTTATAAAATAAATGAACAAACTTTTTCAAATCTTATGCACTACAAAAATGACTATACAAGTTTTTGCAAAATTGACCTCAGTAAAAAATTTGCCAAGGTAAACTGAAAGAAATTGTCCAATATAATTGTATTTCAATTCATTTAAGTTTAGGTAAACTAAATTTGTAAAAACGAAATGGAGAAAAAGCCTTTTTTACAATGTCAATAAATAGTGTAGTAAATAACGCATTTTATGTTATGTACAATAAATTAAGAAAGATTATTTTAATAAAACTCGGTGCATATAATCATTGATGCAGATGCTTGATAGAATATTACTCATTACTCATAAATTATTTTTAAAGCATTTTATTTCCATTTTATGCTATATGAATGCAGCTAATCTAGGATAGTATGTAACCTCAATAATGTAGGAATTTTAAATTACTTGAAGTGTGTTGATATCTATGCATTAGTATATACATAAAATTACTATTAAGCTCAATTTCAAGTTTTGTCGAGAAAACATAATAATACAGATGGTAGGCTAATTATCGAAATGAAATCAATACATTTTACTAATATTATTAATTATTAGAAACATTTATCAGTGCATTCATGGACCGAGGCATAATAAAATCAATTACTAGAAGAAACAAAAACGGTAACAAAATACATCCCTGACGTACACCTGTGACAATTTCGAACGTAGTGTGACCACTATTTGTTTAAACACAAACTCAATTTTAATAAAACAACCACATAGCATTTACATATTTTAACGGAATTCCATAAAACTTAACAATTTTTTACAAGGATTCTAAATGAACAGTCAAGTGTTCATAAAATCAATAAAATTGATTGTAAGTGATTGCTGAAATCCTTAAGTTTGTTCAATGTTACATAGAGCGAGTATTTGTTCAATACAACTCCTTTATGTCCGAAAACCTGCTTGTTGTTTTTGAAAGCGTTTAACTACCGCATTACTTAAACGGTTTAAAATTATTTTAAAAAACATCTTAATAGGAACAGACAATAAGGTTGTTCCGCGCCAATTATTGCAATCGTTTAAACTTCCTTTTTTGGGAAGAGTATCATTTATTCCTTGTCACCAATCATTTGAAACTTGTTCATTATGCCATATAACATTAAATAAATGAGCAAACTCGCATGCTACTACATCATCTCCACGTTTGAGAATCTCTGCAGTTACCACGTCACGCACCGTTGTTTGATTTATAAACTTTTAAATTACGTAGATCACTTCAGTTAAAGAAATGTCAACAATAAATATTTCTGGATTTTAAATAACATTTATATCTTCATCGCTATCAAAATCTATGAGGGTATTTGGTGTGGGCTGATTAAGTACTTCTTTAAAATGCTCCACTCATCTGGATACTTGGTGATCATCTGTTAGAAGTAATCGACCATCTTTTCCTTTAATTGGAATATTGATGTTCTTTCTAACTCCCAACAGTTGTTTCACAATTTTATAGAGATATGAAATCATTTTTTGCTACTGTCTTATCTTCTTTTTTGCATTTGTTTTCTGATCAATCACTCTTATGTTTACTGCAGCTTTCTACAACCTGTTTATCTGAAGTTCTATACTTATCGTAAAATATTTTCCAAATAACAGGTTTGTTAGATTAATCTTTTTAATTTTGTTTCCTTTCTGAGATCAATTACATTCCAAGAAACTAATGAAATCCATTGTTTCTTGATAAAGTCACATCTTCTACCCAGCACATTTGTTGCACTGTTTGTAATTGTTTTTTGAAACATTTTTTATTAATCACAAGACATTTATGTTCTTTTCAGATTTTGAAATTGTAGAATTGGTTTGAGATATTTAACTGCTTAAATTTCTCGTACAAAAATAGTAGTAATTTTTTATGGTTTCTATTCTCTTTAATTTTAAACGAATTTTTATAACAAGATTGTAATCATAACCAACATCTACGCTGCAATGTGCACGTACATCTTGCAAAATAGATCGCCATTTTGTGCTAATACAAATGTAGTGAATGTTATTTGCTGTTTTTCCATAAAAAAAACCCACGTTGCTTTGTGTTTATTTTTGTTATATAAGTTATAAAGTTCTGGTAAAGATTTAAATATATAGCAATTTTCATTACGATTTAATAATAAATGAGGAATTACAAGTATTATAATAAACAGACTAGTTTTTATTAACAAAAGCTGAATAGAAAATTCTTTTACAATATAAATAATAATAGTGTTAAAAATACTACTGTAAAGTTGTACTATACACAGATTGCACCTAATTAAAAACCAATATAAATTATAAAAACAATTCCTTGTCTCAGTTAATGATAAGCATATATAAATCACAAATTTTTATAGTTTTTACTGCTTATGAGAATCAAATTGTTGTATTGTTGTGTTAAATTCACCGCTCGAAAAACCAGCAAGAACGGTTTTAGAATGGACAATTGATGATGACAAAAAAGGTTGGTAGACTACGGAAAACTTGGTTAAAAACCACTCCGGAAGGTCTAATTGAAATAAATGTCTCATGGGATCAAATAAACATTTTAGCAAATTGTTTAAACACATGGAACCATTTTGTTGCTCCATGTTTATATATATATATATATATATAGGTATACAGTACATATATGACAAAAATGTTTAAAATTTTTGTCAAAATTATTGTAAGTGTAAATAAAGGAAACATCAAATGTGAAATAACAGTAACAGTAATATTAAATAAAACTACATTGTATGAAATTGATAATAACTAATTATCCTTGAGAATAGAATATATATGGGGAACGAAATAACCAGTTAAACTACAATCAGCATTACATTTTCAGTAACCAAAGATTCTACTGAATTGAAACATAAAGTAGTAAAAATATTAATATTTTATACACCTCCTCCACTTCGAGAAACAGGAATGGAAGACGGTTTCAGGACTTGTTTTAAGGAATTATTGACCACAACCCCTGATTTTGTACCGCTGACAAACTAAAAACAAAGAAAATAAATTAGTAGAGTATTCATACACACACACTTCAATAAATGTTTAATAAGTAAGTGGTTATAATATGACTATTAAGTTAATTAACAAAAATAAACTAGAATAATCTTTTAAATGAAATAAATTTAAATGGTAATCAAACTTTAACTAAAGTAAAAAATCTAAATTTCTTATTGTTAAGAATGGACATTAAGTGCACTTAAAATAGTTACTTAAAGATTTGTTAAAAAAATAATAAATTAACTATTGTAACGTTACTTACAAACAAATAATAAAAAAATATAAAACACGCATGTTTATAACAAATCGTAGATGTTCATAAACCTTCATGTACGTAAACACATCACCATACGTTATTTTTAACAAAATAAACTTACGTGAATGAATTCAGCCATATCAACCTCTCCATTTTTATTCAAATCCATGCTATTTATGGTGGATCGCAACAATTCATCATTAATGTTCAAACCCTCGTCCTACAAATTAAAACAACAATAAATAAAATGCCATTCAAAACAAAGCAAAAAATTGTAAACAATTAATGATGGTGCGCATTTATCAAATTAAGTATTTTCCCTTTGCAATTGTCTACTTTACTCGAACATACATTCGTTTCAAGAAACGTTTAATCCTAATCAGTGTGTTGGTATCCGACTTTAATGTTTAATCAAAATGTAAATTACCAGTATTACCTAATTGAATTAAAATGTATAGTTTTTTAGTACATTCCTGCAAAAGTAGAACTATGCACAATAATCAATTAGCTTGAAAGCCGCATTACCATGTGCTTTAATATGTACTAAGTTCACATGAACAAAACTTTACATCAATAAGCACAATTTAGAATAACTGCTTAATTAAACATGACAAAAGGTTGAAATTTAGTACTACTACATTATATATATTTTATCTTTAACTTAAACACCATCACCTCAAATAATCCCATCTTATTTCGTCGAAAAAACCAATCAATAAAACCCAAAAATTGTTTACATACATTTAAAAATTTGTTAATCAAACAATACGTTATATACCTAACCTAGAAAAAAATTTTTTAATCTTACCGCACAATATTTCCGTAAATCATTAAAAGTTATGTAACCCTTCGTTCCTTGATCCAATTTACGAAAGCTTTTTATAATGTTTTTTGTTTCGTCTATTGTCAAATTCATAGTTTGTGCTTCTGCACCGTAAAGGTTGAGTCCCATTTCGGAAATGAGAAATTTCTAAAAGTTTGATAACTGATTATATACATATATGAGTAAAACCAGGTAAAAGAAAATAAGTGTAAAGCATAAAATTGTAATTAAATAAAAAAGTCATTTTGTAAATTTCTGTCAAAATTAATAATGTAAAAATTATATAGCATTACTCAATTGCATTGTTAGTCACTTTAAAATTTTTAATTTGTAAAATATTACAGTAGGTGTACTGGCCGCTTTCAATAAATTTTGAACGCTTTAATTTTGTTCCAACTAAAAATAATAATTTTTTTAGGAAGTCAATAATTTAAACTTTCATTAATAATAATAAATAATTTCTTTACAAAAATAATTATATTTTTGAAGTTGTCGGATAAATAACATTCAAGTAAAAAATCAACGTTGTTTCTAATTAAAATTCTTATAAAAATAAAATAAAATATGTAAAATGATTATACAACAATTACTGTAAAAAATAATTATTTCTTTATTAAAATATGAGTGTGTATACAAGCAAGGATAAAATTAATTTATAAAATAAATTTAGAATTTTTATTATGTATACAATTTTAAATAATTTATTGTGTAAAAATTAGACAAAACGGTTTGTACTGATAGTAACAAAATTAAATCCTATTTTGACCTACTTTGATATTTAAAATATTAAAACATAATTAACACTCATTAATAAATACCTTAGATAATAGTTTACCAATATATATTTAAAATATTCGCAAAAAACATTGTAATTATAATATAGAACATTCGTTCTAGCAAGAAGCTTAAAAACAAACATGTAATTTGTCAAAAAAAATTTATTGGGCAAAATACATTAATATATAAAGAAAAAGTTACAAACTTTGTAATGTCAACAATTCAAGTAACATTCATTTGATTTATAACTTCTGCCAGCCGTTTTAGATCTGAGACTATCAAGGGACTAATAAAATCCTTTAAAACTCTTTTTTTCATAACATAGATATAATAATTTCTATAAGTAATACTAAAAAAACAGTGGTTTTAGCTAACGTCCCTTTTAGAAATCCAATCACTGTTAATGGTAGCCCACTCACTGTGGTCGATGAATTTACATATTTAGGCTCGGTTATTGATAGTAAAGGCTCCAGCTCTTCAGAGATTCGGCGTCGTATTCGCCTCTCTGCTGCAGCCTTTGGGCGTTTAAGTAAACCTTTATGGAACAAAAGTAATATTTCTATTAAAACCAAGATTAGAATATATAAGAGTTTAGTGCGTTCCATTCTTGTTTACGCATGCGAAACGTGGACTCTCACCCAAGCGGATACGCAAAAGCTTGTTCATTTTGAGCAAAGCTGTTTAAGATCTATATGGTTTCGCTCGTTGTCCTCCATTGAACGCACTCACTTAATAACTAGTAAAATATTTCGACCATTCCCAGATATTTGTCAGTCTCTTAACATTTATTGGCCATGTATCTCTAGCACAGTTAAAGAAAGACGATTAAAATGGATTGGCCATGTTTTACGTAGATCGCCCTCTCATCCAGCCAGAACAGCTATGGAAGCCCACCCATTACCCGGATGGAAAAGAAGGCCAGGCGGCCAACGGAAAATTTGGACAGACATTGTAGCATGCGAACTCAGTCCTTTTATTTATGCTAAGCCCCCTCGTCCAAATGAATTATTTAAATGGGCGCCGTTTGTTTACCCTATGCAGCCAACAGAGATCATTGGAGGGGTTTAACTCGGGATGTAATTAACATTTAATGTTAACACACCTCAAGTGTCGTTCTTTGAGTACACACTACAAAAGTTGACGTTTTTGCAGACGTTTTGGTTTTTTGGACTACCCTGAGTGATAATAACCGGTGGGGGATGTTTATCTCCGATGATGATGATTTTACAATTTGATAGCATACCCTATAAAAAACCCAAAACAAAATTAATAACGTTTAAATCCGGGATGTAGAGAATCAAATTTACGAAAGTCGGTTTTTTGCTAAAGGTTTTCACAGTTTAAATAAATAGTAAGTTGTATTAAAACCACATTACCAATTCTAAAGTATATCCTGAAGCATGATTTTGAACATGTTTTCACTGCTCTAAAGCATCTTGTTGAAATAACAACTAAAATAATTTAAGATTTTTAAAATGAATTTTGAACTGTTCAGACAGTGGTTAGTATAAATCTATTTAATGTAACTTCATACAATTTATCACAACTATGTAAACAAAACATGTACGCAACTTATTTTGCAAAATATTTGTAATCTCTAGCAAAATCCACATCATGCATAACTCTGAAATATTAAATCAGAAATTCGTAAAATCACCACACACATTTTTCAATTTGTTTTCCTCTAAAATTATGAAAGGTAACTTTCATATTTTTTTACGAAACTCTACTCATACCAATCTTTGTTTACAGATTAACTGAACAAAAGATTTTCAGATCAAATTTAGTAAATTTATCCGTTTTTTGAAAATCCACTACTTTTTAATTTTTCCTTAATTTTGTATAAATAGAATAAACATACTTTTGGCTTAGAAACCTAAGCAGATAATTTAAAAAATATTTAATTCACAAATATTTTCTACACACTAAGCACGTTAATGTTATATATATATATATATATATATATACAGGAGTTAAAATGGGCCCTGTCAAAATTAACACACTGAAATTTATTGACCTTCCTCACATCACTTAAGCATATTAGGCACGTCAATATTTTATTCAAATAACGATTAAACATCACTTTAACAATACTAATAATTACAACAATAAAAATAATTTTTTTACAAATATAATTACCAAATTCTCGCTTACACATTTCGACAAATACTACTACAATAGGGAGCGATACATTTGCGTATTCATATAAAAAGTTTTAATTTTGTTGTTAGAATACATTATTTAACATTTTAAAAATAAACAAAAAAATTTGCATTTTATAAAACTTGTTTGGTAAATAAAAGTTATTTTTTTAATTTACTATAATAAAAACAATGACTGATTGCAATATTCAAACTGAAATTATTTCGCAATGAGAAATTTAAATTGTTTTAATTTTCAATATATTTATTAAATTAATTAATAAAAAAATTTAAAATTTTTAAATTATCATTTATTTGAAAATAAATATTATTTTTTCCAAAAATACATGCTTCACATAAACAAAGAATTTTGCACCAAACATTTGATTGGTCAAATGAAAACAATTTAATAATAATTTAATATAATTTAAAAAATCCTTTGTTTGATAATAATTGGTACAATAAAAAAATATTTAATTTAATGAATAAGGTCAATGTGGCCAGTTTGAAAATTTTGGTAATTTTGTCTGGTTTATTCTATCAATTTACATAGGATTACGTTAAATTTTTCTTAGCCAATGAAATTAAATTAGGTCAAATTAGGTTAAAAACGTAGTGATGTTTAGCAAATCTTGAAAATTCGTAAAATAAACGTGTTTAGTGTGTAGAAAATTTTTGTGAATAAAACATTAACCAATTATACACAAATGGACTAAATGGATCTACAAGCAAAAACTATGTTCATTTTTTTATTCTAAAATTAAATAGAAATTGAATATTAAAATTAAAGCAAATAAACAAAGGAAATTTTGAAAAAATTATATACTGGATTTTCAAAAACTGCATAAAATTGCGAAAAAAAAAATTTTTATTTAGGATATTTTATGTTCTATTTAGCTGTATACAAAGATTCAGATTAATGGAGTTTACCAAATAGTATAAAATTTATCTTAAATGATTTTAGAGGAAGATGGAATTGAAAATGTGTTTGCTGTTATTCACGGATTTCGCACTCAACATTCCAAAATCAAGTGTAGTGTGTATTTTGCTAAAGGTTTCAATTTTTTGCAAAATAAGTTGCTTTCGTGTGTTATCTACATAGATAATGTGCTATTAATTGTTTGGAGTTACAAAAAGGGTTCTGTACAAACCAAATCTAAAGCAGTAAGAAATTAATGAATTTTTCATCGTAATTATTGTAGTCATAATTTTAGCAAGATGTCTCAAAGGATTTAAAACATGTTCAAAATAATGCTCCGGTGTACATTAACAAAATGGTAATTTGTTTTTCACTATAATTTACAGTTTACTATCTGTTTGACCTATTTAGACTGCAAAAACCTTGTTAAACAAAAAACGGACCTTTGTACATTTGATTCTCAACATCCCGGAATTAAGCGTTATTAATTTTATGTTTGGTTTTTTTAAAGGGTAGGTTAACAAGTTGTAAAATAACGTATTACTTATAGAGAATATCGTATGTGTTATGAAAAATTGAGTTTCAAAGGATTTTTTGGTACATTGATGGACTGAGATTGGAAATGGCTAGCAGAAGTTATAAAATACAGTGAATCTTCCCTAAATTGTTGACATTATACAGTTTGTAACGTTTTCTTTACATATTCATGTATTTTAGTTAATAAAGTTATTTATTTAACGACTTAAGTGCTTTTTATTTAAGTTTTAGTAAATGGTGCTATTATGCTTTATTGCAAGAATAGATGTTGTTGTATATTATAATTAGAAATTTTTTTATGAATAATGTTACTTGATGTATATTGTTAAAGTATTATCAAAGGTATGTATTAGTAAAAGTTAAATATGTCTAAGATAAGTAACTAGAGCAGGATGCTACAAAGTATCACAGTGCTTCCATTTTCGCACGTCAATGGTCATAAATTGTACATTATTTACTTAAAAATAAATCATTATAAAATGTGTACATACATACAAAATAGATATCACCAATTATCCAAATTTAGTGGTTCAAAGTATAGCCATGGTTTTTTAATAACTTCTTTTAACCTCTTTGCATAGGAATCAATCAAATTATTGATAAAATCTTATGGAATTCGATTTTTCAATACAATCAATTTTTTCTTTAAATGTGCCTTGATTTTCTATCCTATTCACCTCTTGTTTAAGATAAAAAATGAGCTAAATTTTAAATTATTACATTAACCTTTAATATCTCAGAGTAAAATATTTTTTCACCATCAATAAAAATAAACAAAATTAAAAACGGTAATAGTACAAATAATGGGAACACAATGAAATAGAATGTCGTATGATAATGAATATAAATAGTCAATACAGTAAACATGTAATTTTTTTTAAATTCAAAATTACTATACATTATAAGGCACAGTTGCTACATTAAGAAGTAGGATGTCCAAATTAGTTCAAATAAATGCGTGGGTGGAATGATTCCTACATTGATAGGTTTTTTTAAAGTTCAGTTTTGTTTAATTCTGGATAAGTTTGGCAAACATAAGTTTCTGTATTGCTTAGTTTTGGCTTTCACATGCACAGGTAAGTTCTCCTGGTTTTTCTAGAAGCTTTAGCTTTGTTCAGAGCTGTATGTAGTGGGTGAGTATTATTGTCTTCAATCCTTGATACAGGATTTAAAATGTTAGTAACAATATCATACAATAAGACGGAATATTTGATTTCCGCAGATTTTGACACCAAAGACATGCATATTTTTGAAACAGCATAATCTTATTTTAATAAACCAAAAAAAATTACAGGCGAGCAATATAATATTAAAGGACAAAAACAAGATGCAACAGATAACTTAGCAATATAATTATCAACATTTATTTTTCTTAATCTTCTTATGTAGTAGCAGAAGGATTTGGTTTTTATAAACATATAGTCACATGATTACATTAGGTAAGTTTTCTATTTATGTTTACCCCCCAATATACTTAATTTTGGTACAGGACATTTGTTTGATTTAACTTGAATATTTTGTTTAATTCCATTGTTTCTGTTGGATGCCTCGTTGTAAAGTTAACCAGCTTGTATTTCGATGGATTTAAATTGAGATCAAAGTTAGTAGACCACTGTTCAATTTTATTAATAGAATTTGCAGATTCATTTATATCATTATTTGAAGAAATTTTTGTGCACAAAACCACATAATCGGCAAATTTAAACAAATATGATGGCTGTGAAACTTGTAATGAATCTATGCACAGTGAAAATAAAAAAGGAGATAGTACTCCACCTTGTGGAACTCCATTGTTGTTTTCTGTTAACTATGATTTATTACAACCAATTTGTGTAAACTGTTTTCTTTTTGAGAAATAATTTCTTATCCAGTTTAAGATGTGGTCAAGTGTTTCAAGTAATTCAAGACGTTGAATTAATTTTTCTCTTGATATACTATTGAAAGCAGATTTATAATCAAGAAATATGCAATATATTAAACATTTTTCTTTATCAACGGATTAAGTAATGTAATGAACAAGACTGGCTACACAGTCTAGAATAGAATAATTATTTTTGTAAGTAAATTGATATTAATTATTACTAATGTTCAATATAGGTTTGAGGTCTTTAAGAATTATTATATCAGTTAATTTTAAAATCATTAAGGTGCAAGCAATAGAGATGGAACAGAAACTTTGGGAATAGGTGTGATTCGTGAGATATGCCAAGTATCAGTTACTTCACAATTCATAATAGATTTGCTTATTATTGTAGATAATGATGGAGCAATTGCTGGCATACAGATCTTTAATAAATTGCAACTAATTCCATCAGGTCCAAGTGAAGTACTTGCTTTACAACTGTTAATTAATTTATGAGCATTAAATAGATAGTGAATCACGGTTTGATAGAAAATATTTATTAGCATAGCTATTAAGTTTGTTGATTCCAAGTTTAATTCGTTTGTTTAAGCTTTTCAATTAAGTACATTGACTTGATTTATATGCCAACTCTTTTTCTTGTCTATGCCTTTTAAGATTAAATGGGGAAACATTGTTGTTTTTAATCTGAACCTTAATTACTGGATAATATTCGTTATAAGTGTTAATAAGATCAGTAAAAAGTACAGTAGCATCATTTAGGCTAAAATTTGTTTTTTTTGTTCAATAGTGCGGATCTAAGTTCTGCTGCATTTGAAGTTGATAAACAGCATGTTATTTCTTTCGACGTATGCACCGGAGCATTATTTTGAACAACCAATAAATGCATTTTGTTGTAGTTCAGTCCTAAGTATTTTTTAGAAATGCTTATAAATTTTGAGCTGTTTACGTGGCAACTTGTTTAATTATATTTTGGCAGTTGTTCAAACTTAATTCGATAGCATGATGGATGCGCAACCTTTTGAACAATGCAATTACAGTCTTCAAAGCACACACGTCAGTAGAAAATATCGAACTACAGAAACAAACTGAACATTTTTGAAACTTCCACACGCCTTTTTCTATGTTGTTGTTAGGACGACACCAAATCACGATCGATGTGACTCATCGGACGAATCAAAATGAAGTCTGAGTGTGTGACGGACAAAAAGTGGAGTGAATAACAAGCCCACTCCTATATATATGGCGGGCCCTCAAACGGCTGCGCTACATTTTCAAAGACATCGGAAAATGACAAAATATATGCGCAATTATATTCAACATTGATTAGCAGTACTTTTTTTTCTTCTTCCTTTCCCTTTAAAAGCTTTAAAATATGCAAGTTTTTTTTATCAACTTATAAGGATTATGATTACTTCTCAAAGAATTCGCTTTAATAGAACATTTTTACTTCAACAAAAAGTACTTATATTGGATATACAATTAGATATTCCTATATGTTACAAACAATCGAATATTAAAACAAAGAAAAGAAAATGTCATCACTCCGGTTATCAGCAAGCTTTAAAAAATATTCCTATAAAGAAAATGACGTTGCCGTTAATTCTATCGATGAATGTACGGTCATTATTTGACAAAATGGATCACTTAAAACAGCTTTTAAACGAGAGGCTACATCAAAACAGTAGTTTCTTACTTATTCAAGAGTCGTGGCTTAACAAATACATTGACAACAATTTAATATCAACTGATGGATTTACAACAGATCGCCTCGACAGAAGCAGCAGAGTCAAAACATGTAGTGGTGGTCTCGTCACTTACATAAAAAAAGAATTTTGCTCTAAGTCCAGTGTATCATTTAAATTTTCGCAATTTGGCATTGAAAGATTGGGTGTAAAGTGTAAGTGTCCATTTTTATCTTATTATAAAAGTATTGATGTTATTAATACGTATATCCCACCATCTGCAAGTCGCTTCGAGTGTGAAATTTTTTTTCAAAATATTCTTAATTACTTAATAACTGTTTGTGACAATAATCTGATTTTACTTGCTGGTGATTTCAACAATACTAATACAGATAATTTTTTGTCTATGGGTTTAACCAATATAGTGAACTTCAGTAATAGAGGTAACTCTAGGTTAGATTGCGTTTTTACTAATGCTCCCCATTTGTGCTGAAAGCTACTTCTATTAAAGTATCCAAGCCAATAACCATAAATAATAAATAATAATATATGTTATGTGTAATTTGGAATATTTGATTCCGGTCTAAACCTTGTGTTGTGTTCTTGTTTTGAACCCTGGGACTAGTGGGTTAACAAGTCAAAGTATTCAGACAATAAGTAGCTCAGTTGAACCGTGTATAATCCTTGTACTTATCCAAAATAAATCTGCAATTTGTTCAATAGTTAAACCAAAATTAGAACTTTTTTTATTTGTTCGTAATTTTTAGCAGTTAAGAAAAAGCTTCCACTATTTAAACTCATCAGCTGCCGTAAATGTTCAAAATTGTGCCAAGGTTGAGGGGTCAAATCAAGTCGACAAGTCGATAAAACAAAAATGAGGGATCAAGTATTTAGAAATTTTCATTGATCTTCCAACACCATAATTAATGCTAAATTTTATATACATACAAAATTTTAAAACAAATTATTTTTTCTATAGAATAACTGTATGCGTTAACGTGTGAAGGGTTATGTAAGCACTTGTAAAATTATGTAAAATAATTTTGAAATCTTTGTTACATAATCGTTTTATATAATTAACTTCATATGTATATCATTTTTTTATTGTAACCACTACCATTTACACGTTTAAATGCTATTTATCCAAAAATTTCAAGACACTTAAATATTTATAATTATAAAAAACGATTAAATTCAAGTATTGATAGCCTACATTATTTTAGCATAATTACTTTATTGAAAAAATATATCTGAAATTAAAACAAAATAAATTGAAAAATAAGAGTTTAATGACAAGTCTCATTTTAGACCCTATATAGAAGTTCTATAGAAGTTTACACCGTTCATTTAAAAAATTGCTTTTTTGTATTAAACAAAATCCAAATAACAACAATTACCATTAACTAAACATACGTATGAAGTGAGCGAAAAAGGGGTAAATGTAGCAAAATCCAAAGTAAAATAAAAATTGAAAATCTGTTAAAATTACTTAATGATTTTTTTACATTTTTTCTATAAAAAAACTTGTTTTAAAATAAAATTATCAACTATTTAAAAATATAATGTAAATTTGTATGTCTTTATGTAAGCATGTGCTTTATTTTAAAAAATGAAAATGTAATAAAATTAAAATAGATTTTTTATTAATTAATTTTATAAATAAAATGTATATTTTAATATTAAAAAAAATTAATTAGAAATAATTAAACTTTAGGCATCGCATTACCAACGTATGTATCGATGTCATACAATTTTTTTAAATGCAACGCATTAATCAAATCTTTATAATGTGTAAAAAATGTTATTTTAAAAATATACAATATATTTTAAAAACAAAAAAAATCAAAAAACCTAAATCAATTCAGATTAATTACTTACGGTAGTGCTTTATTAACACATTACTCTTTTTCTGACTAACTTATCGCTGTAAACATTTTTCAATATTTTTAGTTATTAAGCTAAATTTTCAAAAGCATTACTGTACTTATAATCATTAAAAATAACAAAACAAAAATGTATTAAACCTAACTCAATTATATACTTTTTAAATTGCATGTTTCTAAAGTAAACACTTTAAATAAGTAATCATTTTTAAGAGTATTCTGATACGTTGACGCTTAAGCTTAACTTATTATCATAACATCAATTAAAAAAATGTTTTCATTATAAATATATTAGAACATAAATGTTAGTGTTAAATATATTTAAAGTCATAAAAACATTAATACAATTATGTGCAACGGAACAATCGAAATAAGCAGAAAAATCGAATGTTCAGATTTATACAAAAACACCGCTGTAATTAATTTAAGTTTTTTAATGTTATTTTTACTACTTTAAATGTTTTACAAAAGATATTTCGGTAGTGAACATTTTAGCGAAACCGAACATGGGCCCGCATTTGTTGCCGTTGGTTGGGGTAGGAACCGTGTTCACATAGATTCGAGTCAAGCACAGTGCCACTAAACCACCCCGGCATTACAAATTAATTAGCACTTTTCGATGCTGTAAAACAAAATTAATAATATTACAAACGTTGAGAATTGTAAAAAATAAATTATAAGCATCTTAAAATAGAGTTAAGAAAAAAATATAATTAATAAAATTCATTTGTCACTTAGTAGCATCGCTACAAGTACAATAAGTTTGAAACATTTGCGACTTTATGTAGACTATCAACTAATAAACTAAATAATAGGTTTATTATTACTATAATAAACATTTTGATAATTGTTTAACGTATTGTTAATATTTTAAAACATATTTAAAAGTATTTAACTTATACAATTAGCAAAAGAAGAAAATTAGTTAACTTGAAGTTGGTAACAGCGTTTATAAAAGTTTTATTAACGTTATGAAATAAAAAATATCAAAAATTGTTATGTATAAAATTGTCTAACCCGTTATGGAAAATAATATTATTTACAAAAGTATTTGGCGTGGTGCATAAATATTCAACTGTATATTTTAAAATTATTTTTAGTGCAAATATTTTTAAAGTTTATATTTTTTATAAAAAATATTTTAAACCCATGTTTTCTTAAAGGATATTATAAAATTATATGCAGAAATTTATAAAAATACACTGTAACCAGTAATTGATTGAGTAGCACTAAAAGTGTCTAAATTTAAAATATATTATTAGATCTGAAATGACAACAAACAATACTCTGGCAGTATTGATAAAAAATAAATAAAAACTAACACTTTGCCGGGGTGGTCTAGCGGTACAGCACTCGAATTCGGACCTCGGTAGACATGGGTTCGAATCCCACCACCGGCACTAAATGCGGGCCCACGTTTGGCTTCGCTAATTGTCCACTACTGAAAGATGTTTCTCGTAAAACATTCAAAGTAGTAAACATAAATAAATAAATAAAATATCACAAAAAGTTCTAATTTTTCAAAATTGTTTTTAGTCTAAATGTTTAAAAAATGTTGCAATAAAATTTAGATGTGGCTAATATAATTAAATAATGGTACGAAAGTGAATTATCCATACTGAATTACTTTTGACACGAACCCATTCACATACTATATATATATATATATATAATTATCAGCTTTGAGTCTGTTCATTTCTGATAAACTAATGAGTTTACAGTAGTCTTTTTATTTGAATGGTTCTGTTATCATTGTACTGTTCGATCATTATTACTCACCAATTGTACTTATACTCCATTTGATTAAAAAGTGTAAACGCAATCCCATTCACTTGGTTTTCATCCAAACAGATTTATGTATCCACAAACATAACACAACTTACAAAATATAAATGTAACAAATTAAAAAATAGTTTAATTGTAAAACAATTGATTCGAAATTTAAATATAAATGTAATAACTGCATAGGAAAACATGTCACTTTGTGCTGCTCACCTACAAACATTAATCAGTTCGACTTACGTGAGCTCGATCCAGCTCCTGCTTTTGTCTCGACTTATCCCACTTCAGTTCGCCAGCCATAATTTCTACAATTCGCGGTAATGCCTCTTGGGCTGCAATTGCGTTAAGAAAAGCCAAACGCGTGCGTCGAGCTAAAAAATCTACGGCGTGACAGGCATACTCTTTGCAAGCATAAATAACCTTAAAATTTGAAAAATACATATTTAATGAAAACAAAGGGTTACGCAAAATTATGTAGTTAGTTGCCCTAAAAAATTAAATAGTGATAACCTACATTAAAACTAAATTCTAGTAAAATAAGGCTTTTCAAATTATTCCAAAAAATCTAACCAGAATCAATATTTCAATAAACAAAATAGCATGCTTGGAATGTTTTTATCTAATACAATAAATTAATCATACATTAAATAAAAAACAACAAATAAAAAAGTGCTCTCAATCATTTTAACAGGAATTATAGTCCATATGGTTACATAATTATTTGTAACTTCAATATCAGCCACAAGTAAAATGCTGAAATTATATTATATTATAAATTCAATTAAATGATATAAATACTACATTACTGATATTCTTGACTGTTCGTTCTCCACGTGGTGCATACTGAACTATGTTCTGAAAGGCATCTAGACTAATAACAGCAGGGACCGAGTGCATAGTGGTATAACTGGACTTCCGCTTTGGCAGGTGGGTGTAAGCATACACCCAGAGTACCTGTAAAATCCTAATTATTGCTTAAAAAGCACCAATAAATTAACTTATAAATGTTTGTTTATTCGCGCTTATTTGTTGTTTGTGACTGTGTGTCAATTAGGCACTTGTTTGAATTTGAATGTAATAACGTGGAACAGTTCGCTGTAAGCTGTTTTCTATTAACATTGTGTTTATTATTATTATTTTTATATAACATTAGTTGTTCTTGATAGTGTATTGTATCCTATATTACTATTAAATTCATGTTGATTTATGTGTATTGATGTAAATTTAAGAGTTGTTGCATTTATATTAATATTGTATTATAGAACCAAACGTCAACGTTTATCATTTTATTAATAAAGAATATTTTATATTTGTGAGTTTTACTTCAACGGATATTTGAAGAACGATTATTGAGTAGTAATAAAAAGTTTCTGCAAGTAAAACAAAGGTAAATTGGTAATAAGGGCGTTTGCTTATAGACTGTCCAACTTGATCAAACAAGTCAATTGTAAGATAAGGGAATCTTACAGTACCTAAAAGGTATCTTAAGGTATACATATACCATATGTAGCTCTTGGGCTAAGAGAGATAACCCTGACAAAAATCAGGTGGCGTCGTCAAACTTTGCGAACAGTGGCGACGTTACGAGGATGCCGTCTACAAGCCAAGAAACATTGTTATTCTTCTACGTTTGTTACGCTTGTCAAGCCATTGAACTCGATCGTTTATATATGCGGTATAAATATAGAAAATGATGAAAAAATGGCCGTCACCAACCAAAATGACTGTTGTGTGGTCTACAATATAAACCTGATTAACTTATTTGTTTTAGAAATTTAAAGCATTGGGTTCCCTTTATAATTCCAAACAAATAATAGAAGACGTAAACTGTGAGATGAATTCATTTCGTATATTCTCTTCAGTCACAAACATATAAAGAATCATATATATGTATATATATATATATATATATATATATATATATATATATATTATTTGTGTCCTTTAATACTTACTTCAGCTTCAATGAATGGAAATTGTGGATGTAATTTTTTCCCCAAAATAGGCCAGCGTAATCCAGTTAGTTCAGACATATTGACCACAATTATAGCTTTATCACCATAACAACTTGTAAGATGTCGAGCCACATCCACTTCCATTCCATACTCTTGAACCAGTTGAATAAAAAGATTCGGAGACCATTCATGAGCACCTTCAAGCAAAAGACCTCTGGTGTTACATCCAGATTTGGGTTTCAAATTACATTCCTATCCGTAAATATATATATATATATATATATATAAATTTATGTCCGACTATTTTTTCGCAAAAATAAATATTGAGAACTAAAAGCAATGTGAAATGCTTAATAGTTCATTTATATATACTTAGAAATGTTTATTGAAAAAGACTGACATGGCCAAAAATAGCATATTTTTAAAGTTATTTCTATATAAACATAGATAATAAGTTACATAATTTTTATAATAATTAGCCTACTATTATTTTGTGTGCTTGATTTCATTAAAAATCAACAATGAGTAATTGTTAAAATTGATGTTAAATGCACATTCAACTCTGACCTAATTGTGATGTCATTGTTATGTCTGGGTGTTGGGCGGATTAGTGTTCAACTGAGCTGCTTATTGTCTGAATACCTTGACCCTTTGACCCACTAGTCCCAGAGTTTAAACAAGAAGTCAAAACACCAGAATCAAATATTCCAAATTACACATGACATATATATAGGAGTGGGCTTGATATCCACTCCACTGGCTGTCGTCCCACACTCGGACTTCATTATGATTGGTCCGATGAGTCACTTATCGATCGTGGTTCGGTGTCGTCCTAACAATCATAATTATCAAAATAAACATTTAATTATTCTAATCTATATAAATAAAAATAACTTACAAAAAATTTTAAATAAAATTTTAAAACAAATCAAATAATTTATTATTTACATTTAACCTTGAGATTCCGCTCACCCGCTCATTTTGCTTTCTGATTGTGTTGTTTGTGAAATGGACAATAGTGATAAAAAAATTATTTTGCCGAAAATGAATATCGTGTCATCAAAGAATTTAAAAATAAAGGATTTTCACCAAAAGAATTGGTGAATTTATACAGAGTTAAACTTTTAACAATTTGTCAGATTATTAATGGTCAAAAACCGCGAAATTATGATAATGATGAAAGAAAACGTAACAATTACAACGGATGATCAGAAAATTGTTATAAAATTAACAATATTTAATAAACCTATTTCAGGAACTAAAAGAAATAGTTTAAACAACTTTAGTTATTCCACGATTTGGTTTAACACTTCAATCACCAAATGTTAAACCATTTATTACTAAAATCAAAAGAATGATAGATTAACCGTTTGTAAACTATGGAGTGAATGACATCTTTGTCATTGGCATACAGTATACTTCGCTCATAAAACAGTGATTCGGGACGAACCATATGGCTTTAAAAGCAAAGTTGTGGGGATCGAGTTTTCAAAAACATTTACTTCCGGTTGTTAGAAAGAATGCCCACCCTCGATAAATAGTGTTGGTTTGGTATTAAGTATAATAAACTTATCAAATGGACAATTATATCTAGTACCTTAAATAGTGAAAATTTTGTTTCAGTTATAAAGGATCTTTTTCATTATGAAATGCTGCACACCCACACCAGGGTTATTACTGCTTTTCAGGACAATGCTCCATGTCATATGTCCAAGAAGGTACATCATACTAATCTAGGTTCACTTTATTCGTTTTATATTTATATTTAGACAGTAGATGGGCTAAAATCGCAAAAGCTATCTTTCACTCAATTACCACCTAACAGCCCAGACATCAATGTGATTGAAAATGTTTTCAGTATGCTGGAGTGTAACATCAATAAGCAGGCTAAAACTGAGGATTTATGCGAACGCATTCGGTTTGTTGTTCAATATGAGATAAAACAAGAATATATCAACACTCTCATTGACATCATTCCAGAATGCCTAGATCAGGTTGTTCAAAACAAAGGCGATCACAAAGATTATTGCTTATTTTGTACTTTGTAATGCACTTAATCATTTGGTAATTGAAAAATTGTATGTGATCCGTTTTTTCATTAATATTTAACGTTATAAATCATGTTAATTATTTTACTCCATTTTCGATTTTGCACCAGTTGATATTTTATATAATTTTTATTACTTACAATATATACTATATATATATACTGTATATATAATTAAAGTTTTTTAATTATTATATAGTATCGTATATTTTCTAATGGAAGCGACCTTTCTCTTGTACGTTATGTAGTTGATATAGATGTTTTAGTTAAATAATCACTTTTTGCGGTAATTGTTGTGATGCACAATAATAAAAATCTATCAGCCATCTGGAAAAACGAGCCATCTGCAAATAGTTCAACTTTAATTTAACATGAACAATTAAGGTACAGTTTAAATCTTAACCTTGATTGCTCGGTCTACAGTTTCCTCGGCCATATTGCGATAAGTCGTCCATTTTCCGCCGGCAATTGTAATTAATTTACTTTTGGACACTTCAATGACATGATTTCGTGCAATTGATTGTGTATTTCTTGAATTTGGATCACGAACCAAGGGTCGGATACCAGACCAAGCCGACAAAACATCTCCACGTCGAACTGAATAACGAATAAAAAGCATTATAAGAATAAGAATACAAGTAACTAACATGTTACTCCTTTACAACATCTAGTGCTAAGTACATAACATAACACAAGAAACCCTGTCACTGGAAAGAACATGGGACAACAAGATTATTTCGTGTGTTTTACCTTTTTACCATTTTTCTTTCATTGTACGTTCATTTTAATAAAATCTTCTCAAATGGATGTTGAGCAAGTTTCCATAGTCTACCAACCTTTATTTTTACATCTTTCATTCAAAAACGTTATGCTGATCTTTTGGACGGAAAACATAGAATTCGACCAAGTGATTTTCTTTGTCTAATTGCAATAATGTCAGGTAATCTTCAAAATGCTTCTAAAGCATCGGCAATAAAAAACGTTTACCATCATATAAAATTTGTCTGTTTGCTTCTACATTTCACTTCTATATATTGTTGTAGGAATTATAATTAATGCGTACAAACAAAGTTTTGTTTTTGGGCGGATGAAAAAGTATGACCATATGGTTAATTACCAGACAATCCAGTTTTCCTAAATTTTTACTTGGTGTACAGCAATCTTTAGATCAGCTGTTACAGAGTCCCAATATTTTTGCACGTTCTTCTCGTAACTCTTTCGGAATTTCGTATACACCACTTGCTTTGTTTTTTAAATTGTTTGTGCATAAAGAACAAGAATTAGTGCATAGTATTTGGAGTTGATTAAATAGGAAGGCACCAAACCAGCTGCATCAATCTTTTGTTTTATTTCCATAAAACATTTATCAATACAAACGATATATATATACTCATGACTTCGATGTACATTACCGGTATTAAATGCGAGTCCACGTTCGGCTTCACTAAAATGTCCACTGCTAAAAGATGTTTCTCGTAAAACATTTAAGTAGTAAAAATAAACAAATTTATGAAATAAGTAAATTCTAAATCAATTAATCATTAACCTACTACAACAATGATCTCTTTTTCAGCTAACTCTAACCTTCATAATTACTGGAAATTTTGTTTAAATGAAGAAATATGTTTTTGTTCTTCATGACTCGTATTCACGGTTTATATAAAAAAATATAACTTGAATGATTGTGTTCAACTGATTGTATAAAAATGGCTAAATAAATGCTCATGTAAGTTTGGTTTTCTTATTAATCAGTTTAAATGAGCAAATAAGTTCAAAAATCTGGTATAGCCTATTAATATTTGTTAGTTAAGGGATATTGGTTTTAATCATTTAATAACGCCAGCTCACATATTAAAAATTCATTTTTCTAATTTTATTTGACAGATTCTTAATAAAAAACTGATTATGTAATTTTAAAGAATTCACCTTTTAAATAAAACTTTTGTTGCATGTTATTTTTCAAATCTTTCAATAAACATTTCGTAACAATTATGCTCAAAGTTCGTGTTAATACTTTGTTAACATATACTAAGTAACAAATAGTTTATATGTGAAACTACAATAAGCAATGCAATATTTTTTAATCCAAACCCCTAACTATAAGTAACAACTTTTAATGGTTTAATTTTGTGCCTGCAAAAATTCATACTTGTATTTTTTCAATGCATAACGAAACAACTATTTTGACGCACAAAGTGTGAAGAAATGTATACTCCCAATAAAGCCCAATTATAAATAGCCTTACAAACGAAGTCTATTATTTATATATGTACTAAAAACAAATCTATAAAAGTGTTGATCAAAATTGTAATTTTTAATACATTTTTATAGTTTAAAAAAGGATGATTACTTCAACCTTTCATATCAACTTTGAACTGATATAATAAAATAAATAAACAAATAGATAAAAATAGTTTATAATTACAAAAAGATTATCCTATTCTTTTATGTCTGCATGTTATTTTTGAAAACCCTACTAACCTTAAAATCTAGAAAATTATTTTTATTCAACTTATAAGGATATTGATATTATTATTTTCAAACAGTGACACCGTTACAAGGATTTCATCTACCAACCGAAAAACTTTGTTATTCTTCTCCGTTTGTTAGGCTTATCAAGCCATCGAAATCGATTGCTTAATATGCTGTACAAATATAGAAATAATAAAGAAGCGACTGTGTCACCAACCACAATGAATTGTTCTTAATTTATTAATGTCCAATTTCCAGGTTTTAGTACACATACTTACACATGAATCAATCATAATCAGTACATATTAACCTCAACATGGAATGTGCACACACTTTTTCGTACTGGACAATTAGAACAAGTCCTTCGAGAAGTGAAAAAGTACAACTTAGATATTTTGGGTATTAGCGAAATGCGATGGAAAGGTCAAGGTCATTTCAAGAGGGAAGATTCTGTACTGAAGGGAAAACGTTTCGAAAAAAGGAGCCAATAACAGTTAGATAACCTTTTGTGAGTGTGTGATCACTCGGCAGTTGGGGCTGGAAAAGTTTCAAAAAAGTGTGACCAAATTTATACTATGACGCAATACAAATCGTATAGTGCTATGTAAATATTGATTTTTCCAAATTTTAAAAATCAAACAATCCCCTTTTGATAGAATGCACACTCACTCATGGAGGCTGACCAATAGAATTTTTCAAAATTCTTTTTACCTTGGTTGGTTTTACCATTTACCGAAGAACATCGTATTTATGGAGTTGGTAGGGAGGTTTTATGTTGACTAAAAATGCTGCTAAAGTTATGATTGGATGGCAGCCCGTAAGCGACCGTATCATTTCAACCAGATTCAACACCAGATTTGCAAAAGTAACAATTGTACAAGTCTATGCCCCTACTGAGGCTGCTGAGGAGAAACAAAAAGATATTATATGATCAATCACAAAGTTTGTTGGATGATGTGTCAAGAAGAGACATCAAAATATTGATCGGTGATTTCAATGCGAAATTAAACATAGACAGATCTGGGTATTTCTCAAATGTTGGACCATATAGTTATGCTGATAGCCTAAATAATAATGGTTATGAGATGTTAATGCTAAACAGTCATTGTGAAATGAGTGTCTACAATACATTTTTCGTTCACAAAAATATACACAAAGTAACGTGGGTTTCTCCCGACGGAAAAAAAGCAAACAAGATTGACTACATTTGTATTAGTACAAAATGGCGTTCTTCTATACTAGATGTACGCGCATATCGCGGTGCAGATGTAGGTTTTGATCACAATCTTGTTGTTGGGAAATGTCGTTTAAAATTAAAGAGAATAGAAACCACAAAAAAATTGCATCCATTTTCGTGTAAGAAACTTAAATAGACAAATATCTCAAACCATTTCTACAATTCGTTAAAAAATACATATCAAAATCTGAAAAAAGTAGAGAAATCTGATAATCAATGGAAATTATTTCAAAAATCAATTACGGACTGTGCAACAAATGTGCTGAGTAGAAACTGTGGTTCTACAAATAAAAAATGGATTTTATCAGTGACTTAGATTCTAATTGATTTCAGAAGGAAAGCAAAATTAGAAAATAATGAATCTAACAATCCTGTTATCTAGACTACCCTGAGTGATAATAACCGGTGGGGGATGTTTATCCCCGATGATGATGATGAGATAAACAGGTTAGAAAAAGCTGCCTCCAAGATAAGAATGATTGGTTAGAAAACAGATGCAAAAAATGATCCCAAAAATTCTGTATAAAATTGTGAAACAACTATCGGGAGATAGAAAGAACACCGATATTCCAATCGAAGGAAGAGATGATCGTTTACTTCTAACAGATAATCAGCAATCATCTCGATGGGTAGAGCATTTTAAAAAAGTTCTTAATCAGCCCATGCCAAATACCCTCACATATTTTGATAATGATAAAGATATGAATGTGACTCAAAATCCGGAAATATGTATTGATGACATATCTGTAACTAAAGTGATTTATGCAATTCATAGGTTGAAAAACAATAAAGCAGGAGGACTTGACAAGATAACTGGAGAGATGCTCAAACATAGAGGTGATGTTGTAGCACGTGAACTTGCTCATTTATTTGTTGTATTGTATAATCAACGAGTTCCAAATGATTGACAGCAAGGAGTAATTGTTACTTTTCCTAGAAAAGGAAGTCTAAACGATTGCAATAATTGGCGCGGAATAACCTTATTGTCTGTTCCTGGTAAGGTGTTTTGGAAAGTAATTTTAAATAGTTTAAGTAATGCGGTAGATAAACATCTACGAGAACAACAAGCAGATTTTCGGAAAGGTAGAAGTTGTATTGAACAAATGCTCACCCTCCGTAACATTATTAAGCAAAATCAAGAATTTCAGCAATCACTTATTAAAAGCTTTTGACAGTGTTCATCGAGAATCTTTGTGGAAAATCGTTAAGTTTTACGGGATACCGTTAAAATATGTGAATATTATGCGTTCGCTATACCAAAATTCAAGTTGTGTTCGAACGAAAGGTAGTTATACTGCTATGTTCAAAATTGTCACGGGAGTACATCAAGGATATATTTTGTCACCGTTTTTATTTCTTCTAATAATTAATTTCTTCATGACTCGATTCATGAATAACTTGTCTTATGGTATCAAATGGAACCATGGGAGATTAACAGAATGGGTTTTTGCAGTTGATATTGGTCTACTCAGTAAAACTCTAGAAATAATGCAGAATATGACAACACGTCTCAATGATATCAGTTCTCGTATTAGCTTACGGATTAATTGTTCATAACCAAAAGTGTTGTGCATTAAGTCAAGCAATTATTTACCCATCAAAATTAATGGACAAAATATTGATACTGTTGATTCCTTTATATATCTAGGAAGTATCATTGGTAAAGACGGAAAAACCGAAATTGATGTTAAAACCATGCTTAGAAAGGTAACGTCAGTCTTCTATAGACTCAAGTCAATATGATCATATTCTTCCATCCGCCTGAAGACATGAATAACACATCAATAATCATTCCTACGGCAATATATGAGAGTGAAACGTGGAAGTGAACAGATAAGATTGATAATATGGTGGATGTTTTTCATCGCCGGTATCTAAGATGTATTTTAAAGATTACTTGATGCAATCATATTTCAAATAATAAGATTATGAGACTCTCGTTCACTACATGACTTCATTACAATTACTTCGTCAAATTCCACGTTTACCGCCCAAAAGACCGGCTAAAACAGTTTGGGAATAAACAATGTAAAATGGTAAATGAAAAGTTGGAATAGACCATAGAAAAACTGGCTAAGAGCTATTCGGGAAGATCTAATTGAAATAAATGTTTCATGAAATCAAGCAAACCGTTTAGAAGAATGCTCAAATATATGGAAACATTTTGTTGTCTCATGTTTTCTTTGAATTACGAGACTTTGTTGTTGTTGTTATTTGCTGTAATTGTTGTCTTATTGTCCCATCCTTATTTTTAAAGCAAAAGGGTTTTGTATAATAATATAACAATTATTTTAAACGCTTATAGAGTTTCGTTTATTATTATTATTATTATTATTATTATCATTATTATTATTATTATTATTATTATTATTATTATTATTATTATTATTATTATTAGTAGTAGTAGTAGTAGTAGTAGTATTAGTAGTATAAAATAAAATATGCAGATGAAAAATGCACTTATTTGCCACTTTATAAGCCACGTCTTGATTTCGAGATCAAAATATATTTTATCTGTGACGGGTAAGTTTTATTTATGTTAAATCCTCAGTACCAATAATCTTGAACTTTTGAATAATTATGATAATCTTACCTTTGTACATCCATATGGTAAATCCTGGAATTAGACTAAGATGGATTATGTACCGAGTGCAGAAATATAACTAGGCTTCCGTTTTGGCGAATAGGTGCAAACATAAACCCAGAGTACCTAGAACGTAACTTGAAATATGCGTATCCACATAAAGCCGTTGGGCAAATAGAAACAGCCACGACTAAAACTTAGACAGCCAGGTAAATCCTGGTAAACAATTGCATCGTCTCAAGGATTCCGTCTACTAGTCAGAAAACGTCATTACTTTTCTACATTTATTAAGTATACAGGGTTTTCTTTGCAAATACGAAAATAATGAACAGGTGACCATATCACCAATCCATTTATTAGTGCTAATTATAGGTTGAATTTTAAATTCTTGTTTACAAAAAATTTAACTGTCTATTTTTATACTGGAGATACAGATATATTTTTAACTCCGCTAAAGGGGATCAGAAATAATCCAATTTAGCTAGTTCCAAGCCTGAATAAGGAATGAGGGTTAGCAGCATGGAAAGCATCCGGCAGTAAAATATACTCACGCCAAAACTATTTAATGGTCGTAATGCTTCAAATTAGTTCGATACAGAACGAAATGCAGAAAATTGACCAGAAACAGCAACTGTTCATAAGAGGGTGTAGCGGTGACTTCGAATTACCTTCGTCGATTTTCACCGCTACAAGGGAAAAGCTGTAACGAAAGAGGATATAAATATTTTTAGATTATTTAATCTTGTTTCAATAAACCTGGATAAATTACAAGTGAGCAGTATAACACTGAAAAATATAAACAAGATTTAATAAACAAGTGAATAATGAAGTTTTCTGAGTTTTTTATCATATAGTAGTCGAGTTTTGGTTTTCATGAATTTATGCTTAACATCAATACCAGGTCAGTTTTGTATCCTAAAATATTTAATTCTGTTATAAATACTTATAACTTTGCAATAATTTAAATGCTACATTTAATTTCTCTGATACAAAACAGAATATTGGAATATATGTAAAAACTACGTAATTATATACATTATTTAATGTACAACCTTTTATGTCTGAAGACAGATAATTGCCAATTTCTTTCAAAATAAATGTAACTTCTGACTCTGAAGGCGACGGTTGATCAGTAAGCGAACATTCGGTGTCTGTTGTACCAGCCAATGAATAATTCATCCAGGGTAAGAAAAAAATAACACGACCATCACTAGTCGATGGATCCAAAAGACCCATTTTTGATGGACTGAAAAAATGTTAAATGTAGTAATATATATATATATATATATATATATAGGGTCCAAAATGGGACTTGTCAATAAACTCTTATTTTTGTTTTTTTTTTGTTTTTAACTTGAGAGATATATTTTTATCAACAAAGTAATTATGCTAAAATAATATAGGCTATCAATACTTGAAGTTAATTGTTGTTTAAGTTTTTATAATTATAAATGTTTAAGTGTCTTGGAATTTTTCGATAAATAGCATTCAAATGGGTAAATGGTAATAGTCACACTTAAAAACTATATACATCTTTGGTTAATAACATAAAACGATTTCATAAAAATAATTTTAAAGAAAATTATTATTTTTTTACACAATTTTACAAGTGCTTACATAACCCTTCACACGTTAACGCATACAGTTATTCTATAGAAAAAATAATTTGTTTTAAAATTTTGTATGTATATAAAATTTAGCATTAATTATGGTGTTGGAAGATCAATGAAAATTTCTAAATACTTGATCCCTCATTTTTGTTTTATCGACTTGTCGACTTGATTTGACCCCTCAACCTTGGCACAATTTTGAACATTTACGGCAGCTGATGAGTTTAAATAGTGGAAGCTTTTTCTTAACTGCTAAAAATTACGAACAAATAAAAAAAGTTCTAATTTTGGTTTAACTATTGAACAAATTGCAGATTTATTTTGGGTAAGTACAAGGATTAAATACAAAGTTTTAAAGGATTATACACGTCAAAGTACAGCAGGAACTGGATCTGCACTATCAACTAGCAAACGAAATGATTTGTTCGTAATCATCAAATTGAAAAGAAACAATGAAACCCATTAAACAAGTACAAAATGAAAAATTATCTAATTTTTTATATTCTCCTATCCGCAATCGGATAAAATCAGTCAATTGCAGTTGAAGGAAAACGTTAAAAAAAGTTCCATTAACAACACAACATAGAAAAAGACATGTTGAATTTGCAAAAATACATGAAAATCGTTCAATTTGCTTCTGGGGATCGATTCTTTTTACTGACGAGTGTGATGTAAAATACGAACTATGGATAATGCAAATTCACGGCTATTTATAGTCCCGATTTTCCTCAAAACTAGAGTTGCATTGCTAAAAAGGTTGCGTATCCGTCATGTCTTCATGGAATTAAGTTCGAACAACTGCCAAAATAGAATCAAACAACTAGCCACTTAAACAGCTCAAAATTTATAACAATTTTCAAAAAAATACTTAGGACTGAACTACGACAAAATGCTTCAGGGCATTTAATGGTTCCTCAAGATAATGCTCCAGTGTATACGTCAAAAAAGGTAATGTGTTTTTTATCATTTAAAATTTAACCAATTTTTTATTATTAAGACTAGATTCTTTAAATAGCAAAAAAACTGAGTTTCATTCAATTGCCTCCATACAGCCCGGATCTCAATGTAATTGAAAATCCTTTTAGTTATCTTAAACGAGGAGGTGAATCGGATAAGAAATCAAGGCACGCTTAAAAAAAAACCTGATTATGAGTTGAAAAATCGAATTCGACAACATTATATCAATAATTTGATTGCTTCCTATCCAAAGCGTTTAAAAGAAGTTATGAAAAACGCATATTTTGTGGAGTGGTTGTTACGTTGTTGTACGAGATTTGAGGGAGCATGTAGAGTTGTTTTTCGACAAAAAGCAGAAAAGAAAGTTGCAGATACTAATTGTAAATATTTCTGAGTTGTGTTCTGTTTGAAACCACATTTTAGGCGTATTTAAAAAGAAGAATGTCTTATTTGGTTAATCCTATTTGATGGAAAGTCATTGGACTAACATCGGTGCACGCCTCCGAAAACCGTGAACAGTGGAGGGAAATTATTCGAGATGATTTGAGAACTTGGAACTAATAAAGAGATGGATTTGTCACCAACTTATTATTATTCTTTAAAATTATTGTAGTCATAATTTTAGCAAGATCTCTCAAAGGATTTAAAACATGTTCAAAATACTGCTCCGGCGTACATTTACAAATTGGTAATGTATTTTTAAGTAAAACTTACGATTTACTATATGTTTAACCTATTTGGACAGCAAAAACCTTTGTACTTTTGATCCTCAACATCCTGGATTTAGGTGTTATTAATTTCGTGTTTTGTTTTTTTAAAAAGGTAAGTTAACAAGTTGTAAAATAACGTATTCTTATAGAGAAAGTTATTTGTTATAAAAAATCGAACTTCAAGGGATTTTATTGGTACCTTGATAGACTGAGATTGAAAACCGCTAGCAGGGGTTATTAAAAACAGTGAATGTTACTTGAATTATTGACATTATACAGTTTATAACTTTTTCTTTACATATTCATGTATTTTAGTTAATAAAACCATTTTTTAACGAGTTACGTGTTTTTGATTTAAGTTTTGGTTAATAGTGTTATGCTTTATTGCAAGAATAGATGTATATTATAATTAGAAAATTTTTGCGAATAATTACTTAATGTATATTGCTAAAGTATTACCTTAGGTATGTATTAGTGAGATATGTCTAAGATAAGTAACTAGAGCAGGATGCTACAAAGTATCACAGTGCTTTTATTTTCCCACACCAACAGTCACTATTTGGAAAGCCTTTATCATCTATTTTTATATATGTATACAGCTTTTATAATATAAATTTTTAAGCAACAAAATTGCTTGTAATTTAATTTTTTTAGTGTCAATATTTTTGTTTTTAACCTAAATTAGAATTTTATAATATTTTAAAATATTTTACTTATACTTATAAAATAATGCTTAACGAATATTTTAATACAATTTAGGTGTGTTTCATATAATTAAATAGCGTCAGGAAAGCGAATAAATTACACTTTATTGATTTTGACAGCAGCTTGTTTATCTACGATAATATGTATTTTTACAAAAAAATTAGAGATAACAAATTAATTTAATTTTTTCAATTTTTATTCTAGTTTTTTAAGGGTTATATATATATATATATATATATATCTGTAAAATAAAATAATTTTACGCTTTGAAAAAATTATTAATTTTTTTTCTTCAATTCATTGTGAAAAAAAAGGGTGGCTACTTGCGGTACCCATGCTTTAATTATTTTAAATTAAAAAAATTCAATTGTTCAAATTTAATAAATTTGTAAAATTAATTAATAAAAAATAAATGTTTAATTGTAATTTCCTTTTAAACAAACATCGCTCTATTAAAAATAAATGCTTACATATAACAAATAATTTAATTACTCCATTTTTGAAATGTTTTAGAATAAATAATTTTAAGCTATACCTTTGCCTAAAAATATACAAAACATTAAATGATTTAAACACGTAATGTCTAAAAATGTAATACGTTAGACTGTTAACACTCCGTTTTTACTAATACTAACAAGGGCTTAAGTTTATTTTTGAACAGTTAATCATTCATTTTGGTTGGTGACGTGGTCACCTCTTCATTATTTGAGCTTAAGTAATGGAAGCTATTTCTTAACTTAAAAATCACAAACAAATGAAAAAGTTATAATTACGGTTTAACTATCAAACGAATTGCAGATTTATTTGAGATAAGTACATGGACTCTATACAGAGTTTTAAAGGATTATACACGTCCAAGAATAACAGGAACTGGACCTGCACCATCTACAGGCAAACGAGATGATACGTTTATTATCACCACATTAAAAAGAAATAGAATGAAACCTATTCAACAAGTACACAAAGAGGAATTACCAAATTTTACATATTCACTTATTCGCAACCTGATGAAATCGGTTAATCTGCAGTTAAGGAAAAAAATTCAAAAAGTTCTTTTAACAGCACAACATAGAAAAAGACGTGTGGAATTTGCAAAAATATATGAAAACCGTCCAGTTTGTTTTTGGAGATCGGTTTTTTTACTGACGTGTGTGCAGCCCTCGGTTATCTGTGGTACCAATTTTCCTCAAAACTACAACTGCATTGTTAAAAAGATTGCACATCCATCGTCTTCATGGATATTTTGGAATTAAGTACAGGAAATTACCGAAGTGGATTCAAACAAGTAGCCATTTTCAAAGAACTACGACAAAATCCTTCAAGGTATTTAGTGGTTGTTCAAAATAAAGGTAACGTGCTTTTTATCATAACTTAAAAATTAAAGCATTTTTTATTGTTTAGACTAAAGATTCTTTAAATAGCAAAAAACGGAGCTTTATTCAATTACCTCCACACAGCCCTGACCTCAATGTAATTGAAAACTTTTTAGTTATCAAAAGGACACATGTTGGTTTGTCAATTTGAATATGGCTCGTACATTTCATCACTATAACGAATCAATAGGACTGTAAAATATTACGTTTAAGCTGTTATTAAAATTGATTTTTATTATGCTTATGTATTTCACTAAATATCGTAAAAATTTGTCTTCATTTCTTAGAAATCAGTTAACAAAAAACATTCTACTTTTTTGTGTAAAATTGACCAAAAATGTAATTTTTACTATGACAAATTACAAAGATTATAAAAAAATTTTAAAATTAAATTACTATTTTATTGAAAAATAATTACTTATACACAATACACGAATACTTACCATCGTAGTAAACAATACCACCAACTAATTTATCTTTCTTGAGTAAAGGAAAACGTTCCAATGCTTGGGATTTACTCAGATAATAGCTGGCTTTTAGAATTTGGCCACCGGAAACCACATCGTATAATTTGATACCGGCCCAAAAGTATGGCAGTTGCCACCATCTATATATACAAGCGTTTAAAATATATGAAAATAAAAACTAATAAATTAAAAACCACTTCAAAGTGTATACTCAGAGGTTATTGATTTTTTTATTCTGTTATACGCTGAAAAATCTGTTAACAATTTTTACTGATTTAAAATTGACTGTCTTCAAACAAAATTTGACAAAACGTTGGTATTGTACAAACTGGGGGAAGTGTTTATAAAAATGTTCAGTCATTAATACACAGTACACAATCAGAACAACTAAGTTTGTTTAAATATGTATATTGTCAAAAACTTCGTACGCTTTTACTAAAAAATATTGATATGCATTCACAGATAAGTTAAAAATTAATATTTCGATAAATAATTAGAATATAAATGTAGTATATTTTATTAAAACAAGTTAAAAATTGTATTACTTTTTTTAATATTGTAGATACTTTGTAAAAAGTGCAATTTTTAAGCATGCTAAAATAATTATTGTGTAACTTGGATAAACACCAGTTTTTTAAAGTCATGAAATATGACTATCAAGGACTTCATTATTTGCTAGTAAGTGAAATGTTTTAACTTTTGAATTAAAGGACGTTTAGCATATTCTTATTAGATAAAGAAAACTCTAAAGGTGTTTCATATAAATTAAATTAAACAATTTCTTAATTTTCCAACTTTGTTTTATATCAAATGAAACACTAATTTAAAAGAATTAATGTCATGCCTGGGTGTTGGACGGATTAGCGTTCAAGTGAACTACTTATTATCTGAATACTTTGACTTGCTAACCCACTAGTCTCAGGGTTCAAAACAAGAACACAACACAAGGTTTAGACCAGAATCAAATATTACAAGTTACACCTAACATATATATCGGTGTGGACATGTTATCTACTCCACTGGCTATCTGTCATACAATCGGACTTCATTATGATTCGTCCGATGAGTCACTTATCGATCGTGATTTGGTGTCGTCCTTACAATTAATATTTTGCATGCCGAAATAATCAACTTTGTATAAACTTAACTTTCAGTGGTTAAAAAACTTGTCACAAAGATTGCACAGGTTCTGTAAAAAGCATAAACTAGTTATTATATAGCAAATTATATCAACCAATTTAACCAATAATGTTTATTTTATAACAATAATATCTTTTAAGCTAATATGTTATTTACTTACACCAAAGTCATAATTGTTAAAAAAATGTTGCATGTTCTCAAAATTAATTTACACATAACACGGGCTGAAATAAAAAAACAATTACATTTTTGAAAATTTTTATCTAATAGCTTTAACTTCAAATGTTATTTATTTTGTTTTTTGTATAATTAAACAAAAACGTATAAGCGTATCCAAATATTAAAAAATATCTAAACCAATATTTTTGTTAAATTGTAGATTACACTAAAATACATCAACATTCCAACCAAGAAAATACTAAACAACCGAAGCCAGATAGTCACAAAACAGGCAATCTCATTTATTATTTTGTAGCATACAAGAAAGAATTTAATAATTTAATAGTTGACGTTATATTTTATGTACTTTTTATTAATAACAATATGTATAGCTAAAATTATAACTGTTTTATTTATTGTATAATATTGTATACCGTAGAATTATATGGAATCTTTTAAGTTGTCGTTGCCGGAAACGTTTTAGTTAAATAACTACATTTTTGGGAGTATTTCTTAACGAAAGTTATCAAAACGATAAAAGTAATAATGATGAATTTTATTTTATCCCATTTTTAATTTAAATAAATGTGAAAATTCTTCATATACTAGAATCAATAAAAATTATGACAATACAAATACTACATAAACCTATCCATATATTATTACTGTCTGATTTAAAGTAAACCAAACACTCATTCATGTAAAAATTTTAAAAATAATGACTTCTGACTTTTCTTAAACATTTTTCTAGCTGTCTAACTGTACAGCGCTCGACTTAGACATGGGTTCGAATCCCACCACCGGCACTAAATGCAAACCCACGTTCGGTTTCGCTAAAATGTCCACTGCTGAAAGATGTTTCCCGTTGAACATTTAAAATAGCAAAAATGTTTCCAAGTGTAAACAAAATTAGATGAATTTCACGTTTAAGTTTGTATAATGCACTTCACTTTAATAAAAATGGTGGAACAAATATAGATAACTCTTCAGAATTATTGCACAACATCAGCGTCATTCCAATGTAAAGAAAGCACAATTAACTAACGCCTAAAACAACACATTAGATTCGTTTGTCTAGTTTATTACAAATTTAGTCTTATTATATTCGTCAATTAATTGGTTCGTTTATTGTTTTTTATAGCCACATAAACGTATAAAATGAAATGATTCAATAGAAGTACTGAAATATAACTCACATAATTCCACCATAGCCAATCCGAGGTCAGATTGTGATTGGTAAAAGGTTTAAACTTAAGGTTAGTAGCCTGGTTTCTGTAAAGAGAACATTACTATAAAAGCTACAAAAAAGCGCCATTTACCAAATAACGGCAAAGAAGTGATAACACGGTTCCGATGATAGGGTTGAATAAAAGGTAAAAAGAAACTTAATCTTTGATACCAAAACTTTAACGCATATGCGCACACCTTTTCAAAGTCAATAGTTAAAACAAATTCTTAAAAAATTGAAAAAATACGATTTATATATTTTAGGAATTAGTGAAATATAGTTGACTGGTTAAAGACATTTACAACTGGATATACGTCAATCTTGTATTCTGGAAATAAAATGTATCATCTTCATAGAGTTAATATTATATTGGAAAAAAATTATTCGAAATGCTATGCGAACTAAGAATTAATGAAGATGTGGCTTTACCACTAACTTTTGTTGTTGTTGCTCCTAAAGTACTAATTAAATATAATCTCGTAAGCGACCGTATCATTTCAGCTAGATCTAACACTAGATCTACAAAAGTAACAGTTGTGTATATCTGTCCCCCTAAGGCTACCAATGTTATCCAAAAACGTCTTTTATAATCAATTACAAAATTTGTTGAAAAGTGTACCTAGACGGGACATTAAAATATTGATCATGAATTTCAATGCAAAATTAAACAAAAACATAACTGGACACTTTTCAAACATTAGACAATATGGCTATCCTGTTGGCATAAATAATAATAGTGACAGGTTGTAGAATGAATATTGGCCATACATTTGTCGCCCACAAAAAGTATACAAAGAAACGTAGATTTTTTAGATAGAAACACAACAAAATTGACTACATTTGTGTTAGCACAAAATGGCGTCCTTCCTTGCAATATGTGTGTGTGGGAAAATGTGTTTCCCTGAATTGTGGTATGGGGATAAAACAAAAGATTGATACAGCTGGTTCGGTGTCTTCCTATTTAATCAACTTCAAATACTATGCACTAATTCTTGTTATCTTTATGCACAAACAATTTAAAAAACAAAGCAAGTGGTGTATACGAAATTCCGAAAGAATTAAGAGAAGAACGTGCAAAAATATTGGAATTCTGTAATAGGTGATCTAAAGATTGCTGTACACCATAACAATAATGATTTTTTTTTACAAAACCTGGATTGTTTGGCAACTTAAAACGGGTTACTATATTTTAACCAGACTTTAAACCATCTTTAAATAACAGTAAATTGAATGAAAGAACAATCATTGCTTAACAGAAATTCGGTCTATGTATAACCAACCCTCCACCGTTAACTACATTATGCACATTTGTGGAAAAAATTAAGTTAGAAAAGCCGCCTGTTTTAATGAATACCTAAATGTATATTAACTATGCTGCATTGCGATTTATTAAAGACTTCCATGGCATTATAACAAAATTTCTGGACAACTGAGAAATGGAATAATTTTAGTAAAAACCTATTGAAACAGTTTCAAATAATGTTTTTATTGAATAAATCGTACTTATAGACGGGCAGCATAATGGGAAGTGGTGAAGCTAGGTGCGGAGCAATGTCAATGAGGTTGGCACGTTCATTCAAGGCTTCATTCACCATGCGGAACTGCTCCAAATCCAAATTAAACACGGCCTTCTGTAAATATCGAACACCTCCATGAATCAATTTAGTCGAGCGAGAAGACGTGCCCGAAGCGAAGTCCAAACGATCGATCAGGCATGTGGACAAACCTTAAAATTTACATACAATAATTTGTAATTAGCCATTATATCAGCTGTTCGCAATAGATATAACCAATTAAAAGATTTAAAACAATCCTTTGAAAAACAAAATTCGATGCTAAAACAAATCCAAGTGAAATCATTTGTATCACAAATAAATCTCGTTAAATGAAGAACCTAACCAAAAACTGTAGTTTACAATGTCAACTAATACTACATTAAGGTAGGGATGATAATGATCCTGAGGATTTGAGTAATGCATATAGTCTCAATTTCCAGTAATAACAGTCCTGACTATCTCTACGTGGTGCATCCTGGAATAGGTGCCCATAGACATCTAGACTAATGACAGCAGGGGCCAAGTGCATAGCGTTATAACTAGGCATTCACTGGATGCCCGCTCAGTGAATGGGTAGTAGCAAACACCCAAAATGCATAAAGGTATATCAAGGTATCAATTTACCATATGTAGCCAATTAGACTAAGGAAATTTACCCAGACAGAAAATTGGGCTTAAGATCATTATACCCTGAAGAAATTCAATATAACTTTAATCGGTAAATGTTGGACGTCGTATAACTTTTTAAAGCACTGGGTTCCCTTTATAATTCCAAACAAAAATAATAGAAGACGTAAACTGTGAGATGAATTCATTTCGTATATTCTCTTCAGTCACAAACATATAAAGAATCAGTATATATATATATATATATATATATAATTATATGATGTAATTAATTTAGCATTTATAACTATACATACATAGACATGCAACATGCATATGTTAAGTCCACGCTAAATTTAATGAAGTTACAAATTATTTTGTGCACACAAAATGGGTTTTAATGTGTGGATGTACACAGATTCAAGTGTTTTTAACATACTAGCAGCTTGAGTAGTTATCAACACTTTAAAGCAATCATTAAAGTTCACTCGATGTTTTGTTTGAACCAAGTGACGTAAATTGACGAAGTGCACCAACGTTAATTTAAATTGTACTCTTCATCGATCCACTTGGGAATGTGTTCTTTGGCCCGTTCAGATAAGCGACAAGTTGTCCGACCAATATATTTGTCACCGCACTTGCAAGTGAATTGATAGATACAGTGGGAGGTGGAGAACATTGCTTTAGTTGTTTTTACGTTGGGCAAGGGCAGACCTGTTGTGGTACATAATATTCTCAATTGGGTCAATGAATATGTCCTTTTAATCGCACTTTTGAGCTTAATTTTTAGGAGGTTCATGACGTCATCGCTCTTAAACGGTAGTTTTATAAAAAACTTTTTCTTTAGTTGTAAGTGACTTTGAATAGAAATTTATAAAATCTTCAGAATATCCATTAGTGATTAGAGTTTGTTGATAACTACTCAAACTGTTATGTTAAAAACACTTGAATCTGTGTACATCCACACATCAAAACCCATTTTGTGTGCACAAATCAATTTGTAACTTCATTCAAATTAGCGTGGACTTACATAACATATGCATGTTGCATGTGTTTGTATGTATAGTTATAAATGCTAAGTTAATTACATCATATAATTTTTGTTTTTAATTAGTCGAAATTTGAGTAAATTTTATTGGATGTGGGTTTTGTTCTCTGATTGGTTCATTTTGTAATCAAGCTGTAATTTTTTTAAATGTTTGCTACTTTGAATGTTTTACAAGAAACATCTTTCAGCAGTGGACATTTTAGCGAAGCCGAACGTGGGCCCGCATTTTAGTGCCGGTGGTGGGATTCGAACCCATGCCTACCGAGGTGCGAATTTTAGTGCTGTACCGCTATACTACCCCGGCACATTGGATGTTTTGAGCACTATTTAACGTAAATTTTTTTGCTCTCGCCTCATTTTGCAGTGGCGTTTGTTTGTGTACCTGAGTGGACTCGACGCAGTTATTCAGAAGCGAAAGTCAGAAAGCACCAGACTTCGTAAGACCAAGTAACTTCATTTTTATGTAATTTCTTGTAGAACTAAAAATTTAAATTGTCCAGCACGTTTTACGGTTAAACTGAAGAACGATAAATATGTTATAACCGCGCCGAATTTGAAGCACGAACACATGCTCAAGTGAAGAAATTGAAATTGATCCTAACAGGAGAAGACTTTCCAAGTAGGAAAATTTTAAGTTGAAATTATTCTTTATGCAAAAATGCCCTATTTCCCAAATTCAGATATGCCCGTGACAAATTGAAAAAAGAAGTCACAATGAGGGATTTGTATAATCTTCGGTGGAAATTGGGTCACAGTATGATGAGATTTAACTTGATTTTTAGAAACTGTAAACCTTGATGAAACGCTGTCCTGTTTAAAGGAAGAAGGATTAGTGCCACTGTACTTTGTATAAGTGGGCTTACGTTTTGGTGAATAATTATGAAGATAACAGATTATTCTGTATTTTTTTCGTAATGTAATCCAAATAAACTTTATTATATTGTGTTCGTTATTTACAACAATTGCAATTGTTAGAATAATAGTAAAGTATTATCTGAAAAATAGGAAATTGTTTGATGGTTTAATTAATGTCCTAAGTTAATGTGTGATAAAACTCGGATAAATATCCCCTTCTTTCTTACCAATAAAATAGTTAGTGTACAATAGTAATAGTAGTTAGTGCAATATTTGTTAGTTTTTTCGAGGAAGTTATCAAAATCGGATATTTTATGTAGCCATTACATTAATACTTTTGCATCAAAGAAACAACCCTGAGATCACTGTTTGTACTGTTGCTTCGAAATAACACTAGTAGTATACTTATCAATCTCAGTTCCTTTGGGGATCGACCTAGTTTTTTATAAAAACATTTGACCCGATGTATGTAAAGTATAAGCAACTCTTTCCATTCATTCTACCGAATTCTATTACTTTTGTCGTAGAAACAACATTTATCAACAGTTAAATATACCGCACATTGATCGACTTTAGTGACTATAACTATAGTCGCATTATGGTGATTAAGTAAACAACTGAATATTTTCGGAAACTATGCTATTGCAATGTCCATACAAAATCAAAAATTGTTTTCGTAAAATAGTGATTTCCATTCGACGTTAAATGGAGAAAATGTCAAAAGGGAATACATTAAAAACTATCTGTACATAAATGGAATATTAAGGCCTATGCTATGCTGTGATAATGAACCATAATAACATTATTTTTATTAATAAGGAAACTATTAATGTTATTTTGACATTATGATACATTAAACGAGTCCATGAGACAGAAAATAAGTGAAGTAAATGTAAAATTATTTTAAACACCTACAATTATTATTTGTACAGTACTTAACTGTCCATTTATTGGTAAATCAAAAGGCTTGTGTAAAATTATTGACGGCTAGGCACATAACGGGTATTTTATGTGATTCTCACATCATATATTATATTATTATCTACAAAAGACCTAGGTAATTACGACGAACTGCATTTACTTTATTACAGTAGTGATCCCTTATCGATTTTAGTTTACGTACATATTGTTCATTCTATACAATAGTTATAATGTATTTCTTTCTGTTGTTAATATGACATGTGAATAATCGGAATATTGTCAACTATTTCTATAAATTAAGTAAATAAAATGTATAAAAATAGATTAGAACCGAAAATTATACACAATGTTTTAAATTGACTAATAATAGTACGTGCATTACTAATAGTGTTTCTACAAAATAGAAAATTTACATTCAATAAAACATTTTAGTGTTACTGCAGTAATTTTTAGAATTAATAATTTAACATTGTCATTTTGGTTGGTGACGTGGTCACCTCTTCATTATTCCCCATATTTATACGACATGTAGAACGATCGATTTCGATGGCTTGACAAGCGTAGACAAACGTGGAAGAATAACAAAGTTTCTTGGCTGGTAGACGGCATCCTTGTGACGTCGTCACTGTTCGCAAAGATTGACGAAGCCGCCTGATTTTTTGTCAGGGTTATCTCCCTTAGCCCAAGGGCTACATATGGTATACGTATACCTTTAGATACATTTTAAGTATCCTGGGTGTATGTTCGCACCCACCTGTCGTAGCGGAAGCCCAGTTATACCGCTGTGCACTCGGACCGTGCTGTTATTAGTCTACATGCCTATAGGCACCTAGTCCAGGATGCACCACGTGGAGGACTAACAGTCAGGAATATCACCATCATTGGAAATTGAGACTTTATAAGCATTACTCAAATCCTCAGGATCATTAGCATCATTTAACAACTTTAATAAATAAAACTGCATTTTTTCCCCAAATTAACAATTTTATACCAATATACTGACTACTTTTTTACCAACAGTAGATAATAAAAAGCTTATTTTCTATTGGCTGTTGTGATTTTATCGACATGTCTATTGAAAATGGACACGTTCACACTGAAACTATTTCCGTTGGTCCAAATTATGATCATAAAATTTTATAATTTTTTTTGTGACGGTTAACAATTGCCGAGTAAAGACCGAAGTTGACAAGATTTCACGGGATGGTTAACAATATTTTATCCCTATTAACTAATAAGAACTAGCCTGACTCAAAATCACCAAAGTGTGAAAGCTCTTCCTTTAATGGCTCTTGGGGATCCGTCAACCGGCATCAACCCCAAATTCCCTCGAAAAATATCGCATCGTCAATTCCTGTAAACACTGGCGTCGTCGTAAGAAAGCGGTCTTCTAACTAATAAACTTTATTTATCATCTCCCCTCCCCCCGAGTTCAATTTGATCCGATAACCTCTTTGCATAGGAATATAGAACATACGGTCACTGTCATCTGTTTCGATCCACATATATACTGCCTCAGAGCTAAGTTGTTACAAGATCGACATTGCTTGTGTTTAGAAAATAAAACTAGATTACTCAGAACCGTTTCATCCTCTTACAGCTTCCGACTCTTCCGCATTGTTTCTCCCATCATTTTGTGCATCAAATCCAGTACATCATGGGGTAGCGTTTTGCAGGATTTTCGTACGTTTTGGTACATTCGGGAATTTCGGGTAAAGTTTCAGCGCCCTACGTACGTAGCGTTCATAGGTTATTATTCAGCCTTCGACTCACTGAACAGAAAACGACTTTGGATCGCTGTTATGTAATAAAACCCAGCTAAAAATTGTGAATCTCTTACATGCTCTGAACAAAACCTCAACTGTTGCAACAGATCTACTACAAAGCCATTCGAAATTTACAGTAGTGTCTGTTAAAGCTGCGTGGTTCCTTCTCTTTTGTTCAACTACGCAATTAATGCTTTATTTGCCAAGATTTCTGTGCAAATGGATGGTGCATATGTTGGTACAACAACCATCACCGACTTAGAATACATTAACAATGCTGTTCCTCTAGCTGACAATGAAGTTCAACTGCAGGGTGCATTAGATTTCCTTCTGAAAGTTTCTGGCGAGTATGGTTTAAAGATCAATCCAAAAAAGTTAGTCATCATGTCTTCAGAAGCTCCTAATGCGAGGATTACATTAAATGAGGTTGTGCTCCCCAATGTAAAAAAATTACGTATCTGGGTTCTTCAATTACTTCTGTAATTGATCTAATAAAACAAATAGTCAAATTTGTTTAGCTGTTGCTGCGTTTGGAAAACTTGACAATCCAGTTTGGAGATGAAAAAGCATTAATCCAAACACAACGATGAACATTTTCTCTTCATTGATTGGCACAGTACATCTGTACGCAGCTGAAACCTGGACTCCTACTGGATCAGAAAGAATAAAGCAAGATGTTTCAGATACATTTGGCATAACACCCATTTCGCATCATCCATATCAAGGGAGTGGATAAAAATGATCAGCATCTGTCAAATTTGAGATAATCTGAAATTTCAAGATCTTCCATCAGTGGTATTGCGAGAACGAAAATTACGCTGGTGTAGACACGTTCCCCGTAGAATTCATGATGCAAGCTCACGTATCGTAACCTTGTTTTCTCGAAGTGCCAGTTAAAAAAGAAGGAAAGGTGGTCAGAAACGTACCTGGATGGATATTGTTAGGGACAATCTTCGATCGGTTAATTTGTTCATAATCATCATCGGGGATAAACAACCTCCATCAGTTATTATCGCCCAGGGTAGTCCAACTTACCAAAAGTCTGCAAAGAATACCAACTTTTACAATGTGCAATGTGAACGACGCTTGACTGTGCTGACTTTAAATGTTAATTACATCCCGAATTAATCCCCTCCAGTAATCTATATTAGCTGCAAACGGTAAGTAAATGGACGCCCAATTAAGTAATTCATTTGGACAAGGAGGCATAGCATAAATAAAAGGACTAAGCTTGCGTGCTACAATCCCCGTTCAAATTTTTCGTTGGTCACCTGGTCTTCTTTTTCAACCGGGTAATGGTTGGGCTGCCATAGCTATTCTGGCTGGATGAGTGAAAAACATGGCCAATCTATTTTAATCGTCTTTCACTTATTGTGTTACAGATACATGACCAATAACTGTTAAGTGAAATGGTTGAAATATTTTATTAGACGATTACGTTTGTGCACTGAATCAAATTTTATTCTACATATCCGAATTTTTATTTATATTACTGGAGTACCAAAGGTAACTGCAGCATTAAACTCAAAACTGAGTGTGCATGAGTTTGATTTCCACCAACAGCACCAAATATAGACTCCCGTTTAGCTTTTTTAAATGTCTATCTAATAAAAAATGTTTCTCATCAAATATTCAAAAACAAAACAACAATAATAATAAACAGTGTTTTACAAAACAATTTCCACTTGTGTAAAACGCATTTATACAAATTTACATAAAATATTAATAAACCTATTTAAATGTGCCTGCTCATTAATGCAAACAGTAAAATTGTGATTCATAATTACGACTGCAATACACAAAAAGCAATAATTTTAACAAAATATTTCAGAAATGCAAATATAAAATCAATAAAAATAAATCAATTACATACCAGAGTCTCAATCCTAGTAAAATATTGTATATTGTCACTGTGGCTTATTTAAAAGTCCATTAAAAATGTAATCAGAAATGTACCTGGATGATACTATTTAAAACAATCTTGACGTTATTTTGGTCGAAGCATTATCGTGTAAACAATGACTAAATTAATAGGCAAAACTATTTTTACACTCCTTCAAAATTATAAACGATATAAGGGAATTATTTTAAATGCTATGAAAACTTAAAACTAATAAAGAGGTGGTCTTGACATTAAACGTTAAAATATTTGAAATAGACATCAAATTCCTTGTTTATTTTAATGCAGGCATGCGTTCAAACCTCACTTCAAACAAAATGTCAACAATATTATCAACAGTTTTGAATTAGACTTGAAACTCTACCATAAATTGTTACTATCTGTAATAATAACAATTTAATATATATTCAATATATATTGAATATTTATTCAAGTAAAAATTGTTAAAGAAAATTAAATGTCAAATTTTATCTTCATCTACAAGTATTTAGTAAAACTGAGAAAGTATAAGAAAAACATTTACCAAATGCTATTACACAATCACAACTAAAAGGACCATGTGGCAAATAAAAAATACATGCCTCTAGAAGCAGCATCAACTGCTATTCCAGCCCCAGTCGCTCCAGCACCAATAATAAGAACGTCAAAAACTTCTCCTGAGCTCATGCGTTTTATGTGTTGAGATCGCGTGGGTAAAGGCTGATTAAAACGTTTAATCTCATCTTCTAATGGTTTCTTTCGAGACAACAAAGCCTAAAATAAAATTAATCAAATATTACCATATAAAAGTAAGTGACATTCCATTAAGTAAGCTTAATTCTTAATCAATAATATAAGTACTAATTATATTGTATTAATTAAATAAATAAAATGTAGTTGTCATTCATTATTCAATCAAGATCATCATCGCGGATAAAAATCTCCCACCGGTTATTATCACCCAGGCTAGTCCAAATTACCAAAAGCCCGCAAAATATCAACTTTCACAACGACACTTGAGGTATACTGACTTTAAATATTAATTACATCCCGAATGAAAAGCCTCCAACGATCTCTATTAACTGCAAACGGTAGGCAATCGGACGTCCAATAAAGCAATTCATTAGGACGGGGGCATAATTAAAAGGACTGGGTTCGCGTGTTACAATGTCTGCCCAAATTACCCGTTGTCCACCCAATATTCTTTTCCACCAAGGTAATGGTCGGGCTTCCATAGCTATTCTGGCTGGATAAATGGGTAATCTTAGTAAAACATGGCGAATTAATGTTAGGTGTGCTACAAATAGTTGGAAGTGATTGAAATATTTTATTAATTATTAAACGGTTGCGTTCAATAGAAGATATAGAGCGAAACCATATGGATCTTAAACAGATTAATTTCGTAAAACAAAAATTCAATTAATTTCGTATTTAATTAAAAATTTTATTAGAAGAGCGTTAGCAACCATATCATTTCAGCCAGATTTAACGTTTTATGAAAATAATAATTGGACAAATTTGTGCCCCTACGGATAAGATTCCAAACGACTGTAATAAGTTCGATTTAAAAAAATGTACGAATAACTTTCCAACCTTTAAATTTTCCGAATAAGACCAATTAATGAAACATTATGAATTTCCACATGAACGAACAAATATCAATTTTTGTGAATCGTGAGTTCTACTTATTTGTTCGTTTAAATACGGTAGTTTGTGTAATTATTTTTTAATGTTTATTACTTCGAATGTTTAACGAGAAACACCTTTCAGCAGTAGACATTTAGCGAAGCCAAACGTGGGCCCTCATTTTAGTGCCGGTGGTGGGATTCGAACCCATGCCCACCGAGGTCCAAATTCGAACGCTGCACCGCTAGACCACCCCGGCACAATTGATTATATTTTAACGTAGTTGAATAAACTCTGGTCTCAGTTTATTTACTTTCTGTTATAATTTCTGAAGCCAAATAACTAAAGACTACGTATAGCTAATAATGAGTATTGGTTTAAATACTCAAGTTTGTATAATAATAATAATAATAATAATTTCATTCATTTTTCATTGTGGTTGGTGACAGTCATCTCTCCATTATTTTCCATATTTGTACAACAGCAACAACAACAAAAGTTAGTGGCAAAGCCACATCTTCATTAATTTCAAGTTCACATAGCATCTCGAATAATCCCCTTCTATTGTTCACGGTTTTCAGAGGTATGTAGGGATATTCAGTCCATTGACTTAGCCAATGTTTCTAAGATAAGGTCCCGACCAATATAGTGTAAAAATCGTCCCAAACAGAATCCGTCTAAGAACGTTTCTGACCACCTTTCCTTTTCTTCCAGCAAGCATTTGGATAAGCCAAGGTTACAATACGTGAGATTTCTATAAAGAACGTGTCCAAGCCAGCGGAATCTTCGTTATCACGATACCAATGATTGAAGATTGTGAAATTGAAGGTTATCTCAAATTTGGCGGTCGCTGATCTTTTTCATCCAATCCCTTGATACGGATGATGCGAAATGAGTGTTGTGCCAAATGTATCTGAGACACCTTGCTTCAAATTTGTCAAGTTTCATGATCTCTAACTCTGCAAGAGTCCAAGTTTCAGTTGCAAACAGAAGTGCTGTTCAAACTAATAAAACAAAAATTTTCAAATTTTGTGTTTGGGCTGATGTTTTTTCGTTTCCAAAGTAGATTGGAAAGTCTTCCAAACGCAGTAGCAGCTAAACAAATTCGACAATTTTCTTCATTAAATGAACTATCGTCAAAAGTAATCGAAGAACCAAGATACATAAATTTCTTCACATTGAGAAACACAACATAATTTAATACAATCCATATTTGTACGGTATATAAAACGAACAACTTGGATGACTTGATAAGCGCAACAAACGTAGAAGAATAATGATGTTTATTGACAGGTGGACGGCATCTTTGTGACGGCGCCACGGTTTGCAATAATTGACGAGGCTGCCTGATTTTTTGTCAGGGTTATCCCTCTTAACTGAACAGCTACATACGGTATACGTATACCTTAAGATACCTTTTAAGTATCGCGAATGCATGCTTACATCCACCAACTAAGACGGGAACCCAGTTATACTGCTGTGCACTCGGTCCCTACTATTATCAGTCTAAATAAATATCATTATGATCATCATCGGGAATAAGCATCCTCCACCGGTTATTATTACCCAGGATAGTCCAAAAAAACGAAAACATGTTTTAAAACGTCAACTTTGTAGTGTGTACTTAAAGAACGATACTTGAGGTGTGCTGACATTAAATGTTAATTACATCCCGAGTTAAACCCCTCCAATGATCTCTGTTGGCTGCATAGGGTAAACAAACGGACACCCAATTAAGTAATTTATTTGAACGAGGGGGCTTAGCATAGATAAAAGAACTGAGTTCGCATGCTACAATGTCCGTCCAAATTTTCCGTTGACCGCCTGGCCTTCTTTTCCATCCGGATAATGGATGGGCTCCCATAGCTATTCTGGCTGGATGAGTGAACGATCTACGTAAAACACGGCCAATCCATTTTAATCTAGTCTAAATGCATATGACCACCTAGTTCAGGATGCACCACGTGGAGGAACAGTCAGGAATATCACCATCATTGGAAATTGAGACCTGATAAACATTACTCAAATCCTCAGGATCATGCTGCAATAAACCGGCCGAAGTAGTTGTAAGTATCACAATATTTTATTAAATTTAATAAAACCAAATACAGACCGTTATTTGGCACCAATGATGCAACCTAAACTCACATCCACCAAGTTTAAAGTCTAGCACTCAAGTCACCTTTTCTACCCCGTAAAAATAAATAATAACACACCTTTGATCTTCTAGTTTCATTAAATTTTGGAAATGCCTCTAGTGTAAGTATTACACCGGTGCCCGATATAGCAAAAAATCCAAATGTTCTGAAAACAAGTTTGTAAAACGACATAATCGATTCTATTTCAAATAAAAAATAAAAATTAATAATTTAGATTAAAATAATATTGATATAGAAATTAAAACCCACAATTACTAGAATTAACATCCTCAATTAAATAAACCCAAATATCAACAATATGTAAAACCTTGAAATATTTTTATTTATTTATCTATTCTATATGCTTGAAATACAGTTTATCGCTTTTATTATAAGTTTTTTAGACGTTACATAATTGCATTATCACAACAATTTACACATTTCACTAATAATAAGTTTAGGTAAACATTCAGAAGATAAGTTATTCAATCTAAAACTAGAAAGTTTGAACCTGCTAATTAAAAATAATTACCTTTCTGCACTAGAATTCACTTGGTTTCGTTCATTTTTAATCGGAACACAAACATGAATTAATCAAAACTATATTTTTTCTTAAACTTTATAATAAATTAAAAAGTAATCCATCATTTCTCTTCTAAAATAATCAAGAAATGTATTTTTTATAGTTGAAAAGTATATTACCCTTATTATTCGTCCAACAAAAAATATATTAAATCCCAGTCATTAAGAAATTGCAAAAAAAACTAGATTTAGATATGGAACAAGACAGTAGTCATAGTTATGAAGGTACCACTGTCCAGTTAAATATCTATTTTCGCGCTTTTTGTAGCAAATAAAAATTAAATTTTTTAGTAAATTACTACTTAGCTGGTATAAAAAACAAAAATCTTAATAGCATTATATTAGTCATCGTGTCAGGGTAGCACAAATGATTATGTTAAATTTGTACCCTAATGAACAAGCGCTTCATCCCATTACTAGCACTAAATGTAAGACCTCGTTTGTCTGAATTAACTATACTCGTGCTAATCATTGTTTATGTTGCAAAGTAATTCATTTATTCTGTAAAATTGTATCAACAAAATGAACAGACAAGTTAGTGAAAAATATTGTTTCTTCTAATCATAATTACTACGTTCAATCAAGGCTATACATCGACTTTCTACTTTAAAACGTTTGTAAAAAGTAAACTAAAATTATACAAACTATAAAAACACACACCAAAAACCCCTTATTATCAACAAACCTGTCGTTAGACTATTAAACTCTAAGCTATATCCCAGGATCTATATAAAAAAACTGAGTGAGAACGCTTACTCACTTTCTCGTTAGCAGCAGTAACGCAAAGCATTTACACTCACTAAGAAATTAATTTTAATCACATTCACCAAGTAATAAGTTTAAAAAGTCTAAGCCAACCACCTATATCTCAGTGAATAAGACTTCAAATCTAAAACCTAAAAAAGCATAAGTTCAAGTCCGTATGAGCTTTGAGAATCATGGGCCTCTAACTATTCCTAACAAGAATAAAACAGCTGTACAATTGTCCTAATTGGCTCAAATTAAGTATATTTATTTGGTAAATCTGACATTTCTAACGATACACAAAGTACAATATATATACTGCCAAAAACAAGTACTATAACTAAAAATGCAAAAATGAATTAACTACAAACTTTAAAAATATATATATAAACAATTGTTTTCAATTTTACATACATTAATCCATTTCGATGTCTTAATAAATGTCCACAGGTCAGTTTTGTACCTTCTACATTATTGTATTTAAAAAAAATCTAAAGTAATACTTGTTGCAAGTATAATTTATGAAAATTAAAAGCAACTTAACTATACAGATTTTAGCACTTTCTAGCTATGATCATTTAATTAAACATTATTAATTATTATAATTATTGATTTTCCCTTTGAATGAACAAGTAGAACATTTTTGCAATTCGTGAGTTGTTTTCATTTGTTCATATAAATACTGTAATTTGAATAATTTAATTAAGTTGATAATATTTCGATGCGACTAAATAAACGCTAGTCTTAGTTTGATTGCTTTCTGTTATTATTATAATCTGTGGGCAAACAACTAAAGTATCTCCAATTAATAAGTACTCGATCCAATTATATTACAACGTCCGTGTGCTCGTTAAATGCTTAAAAATATTATAACATAATTCCATTCTAGCGTAACATTAAAGTTCTTTATATCACTGTAGCAATACATTCATTTTTAAATATTAAAAATTTATTACAGAATTTCAATAAATGTATTCAACAAATTAACTAACTTAGAACATAAAATAACATTTAAAATCTTTTCAACTCTTCAAGCAATACGAACATTAGGTTAAAATTTAAAAACTCTTATATTGTTTAACCTATAAAATTTGAAAGCACAAGAAATTAAGCAAAATACGTATAGACTTAATACTGATTACTGCTATAAAAGCCAATACATATTCAAATCCCATTTTATAAATAATTATACATGCCATTTCATAGTAATAACATTTTCAAACTCAATCAATAATATACATATATTCAAAATAGAAAAATATGAAACAATAAAGTTTGCAATTTATTAAATAAGACTATACTAGCATTAGTAATATAAAACATTTTTCTAACATTTTTTACATAAAATTATGTAATAAATAATTCGTTACGTTATGTTAAACAAATTAATTCTCACACCTATAAAAATACGTTAAAAAAGATAAAATATTTTTTAAATTAAAATGACTACTAGAGATTAACCAAAACGCTTTCAAAACAATTAAAATTATTATAAATAATTAAATTTTAAAATAAATCTTTAAACAAAACATTAACATAAAAAACCGGAACAAGAACAAGACAGTACATGAAGTATGTAGGAAAAGAAATATTGCTTTTAATCCTCGGTTCTCAGTATATCTAAAAGTAATAATATATCTTTTCGAAACTAAAAATAAAACATAAATACGGATAGAAAACCGAAAACAGGTAAAGAAATTAGATAAAATTCGGAAAGATAGATTTATCATGAGATTTGAAAAAATCCAGAGTTGGGGCTGAAATAACATACTCAGGGATTTTGTTCCAGGCAGAGACTACCCTATGGGTGAAATGATGCGATCTAAGGCGAGTTAGAGCTCTAGGTTTATAAAAAAAGTAGTTACAAAAAATTGTAAACCTAAGTAAACTTATAAATATTTATTAATAAAATAAAACAAAAAATGCGAATATATAACAAAAAATTGATTAATCTTAACAGCTCGAATTAACAACTAACTCTATGGGTTACAACTTATAACCTTCAAAATATTCATGCAATGCTGTAGACAAAACCTTTTTAAATGTTTAATAATTATAATATAATTTATTTATTATATAATTTTTATTTTTTATAAATTTTTTTAATTTTTAAAATTAGAATTACAACAAAAATGTGATAACAAACGTTATAAAAAATTGGTTTCAAATTTTGTTACAGGTTACAGGTTGATACACGAGTTAAGTAGGAGTAAACTCCTTTTAATCCTCGGTTCTGTTTATCAAGTTTATCAGAAGATTAATAATAAAAAAAATTAAATTAAATTAACATGGTTGAATATTAGGATACCAGAAGTTAGTCAGAGGTAAAAGGATAGATCAAATGAATTTGGAAAGCTGATAATTGTCATATGCCTTTTTGAAAGCTGAGAGTGAGGACGCAGAAATGACGCTACCAGGCAGATTGTTCTATAAAGTGATCACTCTGTGTGAAAAGTGATGACTTCTCAATCTGGAAAAAG